>CP136055.1:563179724-563698264 GCA_032464435.1 Aegilops umbellulata | reverse complement strand
GCTTTATGTGATCTTGGAGCCGGTGTTAGTGTTATGCCTCTCTCTTTATATCGTAGACTTGACTTGAATAAGTTGACACCTACTGAAATATCTTTGCAAATGGCTGTTAAATCAACTGCTATACCTGTCGGTATTTGTGAGGATGTGCCTGTTGTGGTTGCAAACGTTACTATTTTAACGGACTTTGTTATTCTTGATATTCCCGAGGACGATAGTATGTCTATTATTCTTGGAAGACCTTTTCTTAATACTGCAAGGGCTGTTATTAATTGCAGCAGCAAAGGCAATGTCACTTTTCATGTTAATGGTAATGAGCATACGGTACACTTTCGAGGAAGCAACCTCAAGTTCACAGTATCAACTCTATTGGGAAATTCCATCGATTATATTTGGAGGTCTGAATTTCCTCTTCCTACTGTCAAAAAGAAATATGATATACTTATTATTGGGGATGTGCGTATCCCCGTTGAGGTAACCTAGTGTTATTCGAAATCTCTCCGGTTTCATGATTATCGGAATGAGTTTGTTAACAAGACTTGATCAACCTTGTTAGTGGATTCCTTTTGATGAGCATGAGATGGATGAAACTAGAAGCACAACCTTCTATACCCCCTCTCTACTTTCTGTTGTTTAGTTGAAATAAAGTAAAAATAGTATTTTTCTGTCTGTTTCCTGATTTATCCGTGCAATATAAAAATATCCCGAAAATAAAAGTCCACAGAATGACATGCCAATTTAATATGATTTTTTCGGGAATATTTGAGGATTTATGGTGCAAAAATCACCGCGGGGGGAGCTGCCACCTGGCCACGAGGGTGGAGGGCGCGCCCTACCCCCTAGGCGCGCCCCCTGCCTCGTGGGCCCACGGTGGCCCTCCTCCACTTATTCCAGCACCCATCTTCTTCTTCTTCCTCACACAAACACAAAAAACCAACTCAAGCACGAGTTCCGGCCCTCTTTGATGTGATTTTCGATCTCCTTGCTCAAAGCACCTCTCGCAAAACTGCTTGGGAGATTGTTCCTTTGGTATGTGACTCCTCCATAGGTCCAATTAGTTTTGTTCTAGTGCTTTATTCTTTGCAAATTTGTGCTGCATAGGTGACTATGTTCTTGAGCTTGCATGTCAAATTTATATGGTTCCAAGTAGTTCTAATGCTTGATATAGGCTCTAGGCACTTGTAGGAGTAGTTGTTATCAGTTTTATTGAAGTTGGTCCACTTTTGTTTGAAGTTACTAAAAATTTCAGAAATTTTCAGAGGAAAGCAATATGCTTAGGAAGATGTTCCAAGGTGGTTCTTCTAAGAAGCAAGGACCTAGGCTTGCTATGCGTGATGCTGACGAGGAACCACCAAGAGATGCTCTAGTGCGGCCTTGCGAATGGCCGTCGGAAAACTTTATGGATCGTGCAGGAATTAAAGAAGAATTTAACGCATAATTGAGTAATGTCGGTCTTGAGATTTGAGGCAGACAAATGCCCCCAGTACCATGATCTCACAAGCTCATTTGTGAGGAGGTTTGAATATTCATCTTCACGTAATTCTCCTTCAGACATGTTTGATCTTTATGACAAATCTTATACCATGGACTTAGAGGATTTCACTCTTGCTTGCAAACTTCCACAATGGGGCAGTGTTAGGGATCCTCCTAAATCTGAATTTAAAACTTTCTTGCTAGTATAGCTGTAGGGGAATCTAGAGATATAACGCAAGCTACCATAGGGAGCATTCACTTTCCTGCTATACATTATTTTGCTCTCTTCATAGGTAAATGCATAAATGCTAAGGATGAAGCATGTCACATGTGTGTCCCTGACCTTAGCATTCTCAGGAGTGCTATGTTAGGAGACCAATCTTATCATATGGGAGCCATTGTAGCTCGTAGGTTGCATCATAATAGATATAATTGAGATTTCTTTGGAGGAATTTATGCAACCCGCTTAGCTAAATTTCTTGAGATAGACGTCCGTGAAGGAGACATGGAGTTGCCTCCTGCTTATTTAGATTTTGATATGGTTTCTCATCACTTTGTTGAGAGGACTGAGTCACCTCTCCAGTATCGATTAATTTTTAACAAGCGGCATGTTGTCCGTATTACTCTCCCTGCTCCTGCCTTCTTTGATTACCAGGCAAACGGAAGATATACTATTACTAGAGAGGAGGCAGATGAGTATGAGAGGAGAGCGGAGGCATCCCGACTCCACGCTGCAGCTCAGGATGCGATAGCCGCTGCATCACAGTACAACCCCAACTATTCTTCGTTGCAGTACGACCCCAGCTACACCTACGGGTATCCGCCAGGCTATCCCTGGCAATAAACCAACTTAGGCCAAATGCCTAAGCTTGGAGGAGAACGTATTTCTCACCGACATTACATTTATGTTCACACACACTTATTGCTAGATGACGGTGCTCATACTCTTTCACTGTAATATCCATGCTAGTTTATTTTCTTTTTCCTGCTTTCTTCTTGTGTGTTTGATAAACCTTAAGAAAAAAATAGTAGTAGTTTACTTTCCTGCTGTAGTAGTAGTAATTAAAAAGAAAACCCAAAAAAATTTCCCGTTCTTCTTTTGCTTGTTGGGAGCTTTCCCGTGTAAATAGTTTTTATTTTTTTCTCTTCTTTGGGGGTCAGTAGGAGAAGACCATAATTAAATTGTTGAAGTGGCTCTTATATGCATTATTGTTGATTTAACCAAGAGCTCATATTGCCTTGTCTTCTCCTGTTTATTGAATGCTCGCAGATTCCAGCTTAGTCCAATGCACGTGCACTCTTATTGTTATTCACATCGTTCGGTCGTGCAGGTGAAAGGCAATTATGATGATATATGATGGACCGACTGAGATGAGAAAAGCTGGTATGAACTCGACCTCTTTTGTTTTTGTAAATATGATGAGTTCATCATTCTTGATTCAGCTTATTATGAATAAACATGTTTGCAATGACAATTAGATATCATAGTTGCTTGTGCCATGCTTGATTAGCTATGAGTTATAATGATTTACCTTGCATGCCAACATGCTATTGAGATGGTTATGATGTGGTATGATGGGGTGGTATCCTCCTTTGAATGATTTAAGTGACTTGACTTGGCACATGTTCACGCATGTAGTTGAAACAAAATCAATATAGCCTTCACGATATTTATGTTCATGGTGAATTATATCCTACTCATGCTTGCATCCAATGTTTATTAATTTTAATGCATGTACATGGCTGTTGTCTCTCTCTAGTTGGTCGCTTCCCAGTCTTTTGCTAGCCTTCACTTGTACTAAGCGGGAATACTGCTTGTGCATCCAATCCCTTAAACCCCAAAGTTATTCCAGATGAGTCCACTATACCTTCCTATATGCAGTATCTACCTGTCGTTCCAAGTAAATTTGTATGTGCCAACTCTAAACCTTCAAATAAACATTCTGCTTTGTATGCTCGAATAGCTCATGTAAAAACCAAGGCTGCCCTTATCTTCCATGTTAGGCGGGTTATTCTCAAGAGGAGTGGACTCCGCTCCTCACTCACAAGAAAATGGCTGGTCACTGGGATGCCCAGTCCCATGCTTTATGCAAACTAAATCAAAATTAATTGCAAACAAAACTCCCCTTGGGACCTGATGTATGTTGGAGGCACTCGTTGTTTCGAGCAAGCCATGGATTGATGCTTGTTGGTGGAGGGGGGTATAAACTTTACCATTCTGTTTGGGAACTGCCTATAATGTGTGTAGCATGGAAGATATCGCCATCTCTTAGTTTCTATGTTGACAATGAAAGTATACCGCTCAAAATATAATTTATCTCTATTTCAAAACCAAGCTCTCGAACCTCTACAAATCCCTGCTTCCCTCTGCGAAGGGCCTATCTATTTACTTTTATGTTGAGTCATCACCCTCTTATTAAAGAGCACTAGCTGGAGAGCACAGCTGTCATTTGCATTCATCACTATTAATCTATGTTGGGTGTGACTATGATTGGATCTCTTTTACCATGAATTACAATGTCTAGTCAGTCCTTGATCTTTAAAGGTGCTCTACATTTATGTTTTGCGGTCTCAGAAAGGGCTAGCGAGATACCATCTTGTTATATCATATTATGATTGTTTTGAGAAAGTGTTGTCATCCGATATTTATTATTATGGCTCGCTAGTTGATTATGCTATTGATATGAGTAATTATGAGACCTGAGAATTATTGCAAACGTGGTTAGTTATAATATTTGCTGAAAACTTGAATGCTGGCTTCACATATTTACAACAACAAGAGCAAACATAGTTTGTAAAAGTTTTTCTTTATTTCTTTCAGTTTGTCAACTGAATTGCTTGAGGACAAGCAAGGGTTTAAGCTTGGGGAGTTGATACGTCTCCGTCGTATCTACTTTTCCAAACAATTTTGCCCTTATTTTGGACTCTAACTTGTATGATTTGAATGGAACTAACCCGGACTGACGCTGTTTTCAGCAGAATTGCCATGATGTTGTTTTATGTGTAGAAAACAAAAGTTCTCGGAATGACCTGAAACTCCACGGAATACCTTATAATAAAAAATAAAAACTCCTCGCCAAAGATGAAGACCAGGGGGCCCACACCCTGTCCACGAGGGTGGGGGGCGCGCCCTCGTGGGCCCCCTGGACACCTTCCGACGCCAACTCCAACTCTATATATTGGCTTTCGGGGAGATAAAAATAGAGGAGAAGAAATCATCGTATTTTACGATACGGAGCCTCCGCCAAGCCCTAAAACCTCTCAGGAGGGCTGATCTGGAGTCCATTCGGGGCTCCGGAGAGGGGGATTCATTGACATCGTCATCATCAACCATCCTCCATCACCAATTTCATGATGCTCACCGCCGTGCGTGAGTAATTCCATCGTAGGCCTGCTGGACGGTGATGGGTTGGATGAGATTTACCATGTAATCGAGTTAGTTTTGTTAGGGTTTGATCCCTAGTATCCATTATGTTCTGAGATTGATGTTGCTATGACTTTGCTATGCTTAATGCTTGTCACTAGGGCCCGAGTGCCATGATTTCAGATCTGAACCTATAATGTTTTCATGAATATATGGGAGTTCTTGATCCTATCTTGCAAGTCTATAGTACATTGCCAGAGTTCTACTCAAATTCTGCTCAAACAGGGATATGCCAATCATCATAAAAAATTCAAACGGTGTCATGGCGTCATCATTAACATGAGACGGAAACAACTTACACGCGCCGTCCCAGCAATACGTGGTGCCATCTGCTTTGTCGATCGCGTAGATGATGCCATTGTGTTCAATAGCATCACAGAAGTGTGTATCAGCTCTGACGATGATCCACTGCGAGCCGAGTTGTCTCCAGCTAAAGAAGGCACCGGCGTAAAGATAGGCGAGTCCGCGGTCGAACAAGGCAATTAGCTTGAAGTCTGCGTAATTCGCATGTCGTGTGGGCACTTGGCAGATTACAATCTTCTGCAAAACAAGGTTCGTCCAACTGACGTAGTAATCTAGATGACTTGGACTGTGATGGTAATACTCTATAAAATCCAACGGAGGAAGGATAATCTCATGGCAGGTCTGGAAGTTCACGAGCACCAAATTTTTACCGTCTTCTCTGAAGGCAGCCATCCAGTGGGAGTTCATGTCGACCCAGTACATACCTACCAAGAAGTTTCGGGCGATGGTGATCTGATCGATGTCGAGGGAAATGATGTACGGCGACCCACTACATACCTGCAAAGAAGTTTCGGCTAATGGAGATCGGATTGAAGTCGAGGGGCATCATGCATGCCTCCATATCATGGTGAACCAATCTCGCAAGACCAGATAGCAGCAAGCAGGGTGTCTTGAAAAGATTAGGCCTCGCTTCGACGATGGCCGTGTGCATGTCCCTCAAGCATGCAACCAGCCGCAGGGCGCTCAACATATCCATACATGAACAACAGAGGTCGAGGATATCACTGGGGAAATTGCTCCAATCGCGGCTCATATGGATGCTGCGCGGTTCGCGTTCGGCCATGGTGGAGTTTGGAAGGGGAATTGATTTACGGGGGAGAAGGATGTCGGTGCTGGAGCGGCTAGCGAGGGAATAGTGGTACTAGGGGAGGCAAGTGAGGCGACGGTACACGGGGCCTGTCGGTGTCAAAACCGGCGGATCTCGAGTAGGGGGTCCCGATCTGTGCGTCAAGGCCGGATGGTAACAGGAGACAAGGGACACGATGGTTTTACCCAGGTTCGGGCCCTCTCGATGGAGGTAATACCCTACTCCTACTTGATTAATATTGATGATATGGGTAGTACAAGAGTAGATCTACCACGAGATCAAGGAGGCTAAACCCTAGAAGCTAGCCTATGGTATGATTGTGTATGAAGATGATTGTCCTACGGACTACAACCCTCCGGTTTATATAGACATCGGATAGGGTTAGGGTTACACAGAGTCGGTTACAATGGTAGGAGATCTTGAATATCCGCATCGCCAAGCTTGCCTTCCACGCCAAGGAAAGTCCCATCCGGACACGGGACGAAGTCTTCAATCTTGTTTCTTCATAGTCCAGGAGTCCGGCGAAGGTATAGTCCAGCTACCCGAACACCCCCTAATCCAGGACTCCCTCAGTAGCCCCTGAACCAGGCTTCAATGACGACGAGTCCGGCGCGCAGATTGTCTTCGGCATTGCAAGGCGGGTTCCTCCTCCAAGTCCTTCATAGAAGATTGTAAACACCAAGAATAGTGTCCGGCTCTGCAAAATAAGTTTTCACATAGTGCCATAGAGAGAATAATATTAACACAAATCAAATCTGCTGACGTATTCCGCAGTGCATCATCGCACTACGACCAAGTTCTTTACATAAATCGTTTTTACTTTTCCACCTCAGCACGTTTAGCGAGGCGGTTTCCTTGGCACGTCTTGTCAAAGAAGAGATCGTGTGCCCTTTTTACGGGATTCTCATCAATACGGACATGGGTAACCCAACCGCGCCTTTTACCACGACGCTTGGGAGGCAAGCGAGTTTTATTAGGCAGGTGGGGACGCATAACCGCATCCGCCCATATAAGGGGATAAGGATCCACCTTTTTTACCTACGCCTTCTTCCTCCTTTGCCTATCCATCTCCTGCGCACTCAAGCTCCAGCGCCCAAGCCCGTTCTTCCCACCTCAACCTTCTCCAGCAATGTCCGGATCGGGAGGCAAGTGGATGGTCTCCTCCGTTACGGAGGTTCAAGTGAAAAAGTTAAGGAAGGCCGGATACCTGTCCAAGGACATCCCGCACCGGCTTCCCGAGGAAGGGCAGCTTCTCCCCACCCCAAGGCCCCATGAGAGGGTAGTGTTCCTTCCCCACTTCCTCTGCGGACTGGGTTTTCCACTTCACCCATTCGTCCGGGGGCTCATGTTCTACTACGGCCTGGATTTCCACGATCTGGCCCCGAACTTCATCCTGAACATCTCGGCATTTATCGTCGTGTGTGAGGCCTTCCTCCGTGTCCGCCCCCATTTCGGCCTCTGGCTCAAGACCTTCAACGTCAAGCCCAAGGTGGTGCGCGGCAGCCAGGCGGTGTGCGGAGGCGCCATGGCGGGCAAGATGGCCAACGTCCTATGGTTCGAGGGCTCCTTCGTGGAGACCCTAAAGGGGTGGCAAGCCAGGTGGTTTTACATCACCGAGCCACACGATCCGAAATGGATCGCAGCCCCCGAGTTCCGATACGGACCCCCCACGCGGCTTATGTCCTGGAAAGAGACGGGCCTGTCGTGGGGTAACGAAGAAGAGGTGACCGGACTGAAGACATGCATCCAGTCCCTGGTAAACAAGCCAATCAGGCTTGTCAATGTAGTCCAGGTCATGCTCGTTCGCCGAATCCTCCCGTGTCAACAACGGGACTTTACTCTGTGGGAGTTCGACCCGGCGCAGCACCGAGCACTTAACAGGCTCTTCGACACGACGTATGAAGACGTATGGAAGGTGCTAATCAAAGGCGCCGAGGCTCCCGCATCCGCTTCCGAGGACCGCGGATACAGCTCGCAGCGTCACGCTGGCGAGGTAAGCTATTTTCACCCTTTACAAGATGTTAAGTTCTTTCATAGTTTGACTCTATGCGGGATCTAAACTCCCTGACCTTTAACAGGCTTGGCAGGCGATATCCGGACCGATTAACTGTCCGGCACCCTTGCCCGAAGATCCAGCCCCTGCTCTCTTAGAGAAGCTGCTGGCTCCGGCGCCTTATGTGGTGCCGAAGAAGAAGGCCAAGAAGAAGAAGGACATGAGGACTCGAAAGAGTGCCCGCAATGTGGCGGTGTCGGACTCGTCATCTGACGAGTCCGACATGCTCTCCCCTCGTGAGAACGAGGAGGAGGAAGAAGAAACCTCTCCCCCTCCAGCGGGGGGAGGAGAAAAAGGGAAGGCCGCCCCAACGGGGGAGGCCGGAGGGTCCAGAAAGAGGAAGACACCTCCGCCGGACTACTCCCCCGATGCCGATGAGGACGACGAGGGGTGGTCGAACAGGGCCAAGCGTCCGGTGAAATCGTAAGTATTCGGATACCAGAGTGACTCATGATATTCCTAGGTCGTTCAGCTTTCCATAATGCCGAACATAATTGTGCAGCCTGCCCTGGGCCGAACTCAACGATTCATCGAGCGGCTCCCCGGATTCGTCGGACGTGAACTCAGTTCCACCCGCTGTCTCCCCCCGCACTGCAGACGACGCCGAAGTGGCATCACAACGAGCTCCGGGGCAGGAGGAGGTGGTCCTGGAGGAGCCGAAAGGCAACCTCCCGGACCCCAGGAACAAAGGGGAGAAAACCCCCAGGGCTATGAGTCCAGCTTTGTGCCGGACGCCGCGCCGGACTCTTCAACAGTTCCGGTCCGCGGTAGGCGAACTCCTTCCAAGAGGAGCAAGCCTTATGAGCCGGCGGCCTCCGTCCAACCGGAGGTGCCGGACAATCTGCTGGAGGTGCTTGACGGCGCCTCCATCGACGAGGAGCACCGTACTATTATGAGTACGGTGATCCAGAGGGTTCAGTCCGCCAAGAGCAGACTGACTGAAGCTTGCGCTAGCCTTCTGACAGGCTTCGAGGTAAGCAAAAATATATCAAAATATTACCACGTAGACAGTATCCCCTGATGCTCTATTTGGCGTTCGGAAAGAAAAGCCGAATAGAGGATCTCATAAATTTCGTAGGATTCTAACAAAAAGGAGTCAATATGTGTATGCAGGCTTCGATGCTATCCACCGCCGCACTGACTACGGAGGTGGGTGTCCTGAAACAGGACCTCGGGCGGACCGAGCAAGAGCTCGGCCTTGCCAAGCGGCAGCTCGAGGAAAAAGAAGGTAAGAAATACCTTACAGAAAAAGGTGCCTATAGAGAGGCGTGATTGCAAAAAATAACAGGATCATACTGCTTATTATAGGGGCCACAACTGAGGTGGCGACCCTCAAGCGGGCGCTATCTGAGGCCAAAAAGAAAACGGCCAAGGAGCGCACCGAGTGAGAGAGACTTGGGGCTCAGGTCAGCGAGGTGCAGCAAGAGCTGCAGGCTCTCATGAAAAAACATGAGAGCTTGGAGCTTGAGTCAAAGGCGCAAGCATCCAAGCTCGTGTCGGCCCTTGAGACCGCCAAGGGTGCCAAGGCCGAAGCCCAAAAGGCCATCCAAGAGTTGGAGGAGATGAAAAAGATAGCAGCGGGTAAGGCATTCTTAATGCAAAGCAGAAATATAAAAGTAAACTACTTGTCACTTACCCGAATCCGGAGCTCTCCAAGGGCATTCGCAGATCTTCCCCGCAGCGTATCCGACGCCGCCGCATTCTACCGAGCTGAAGAGGGCAGCTCGACGGAGAATGTGTTCTGGTCTCAGTATTCTGAGGCCGGACACCCTGTACCCCTGAGCGACTAGCTGAAACAGTTGGTCGAGCTCCGCAAGGCGGCCGAACAGGCCATGAAGGGCTTCATAGTTCGGCTGTGGCCCGGAGAGGCCCTGCTTGGGAGCTATTTCGGGCTGGTGCGGCGGCTGGTGGAAGCCTGTCCAAGGCTCGAGGTCATCAAGCGCTCTGTCTGCATCGAAGGTGCCCGTCGGTCCCTTGCCCGTGCAAAGGTGCACTGGGGTAAGCTGGACGGCGAGAAGCTTGTGAAGGACGGGCCGCCGTCGGGGAAGGAGCATCGCAAGCCCGAGAACTACTACAAGGATGTTCTTGCAGGTGCCCACCTTGTGGCGGATGAATGTATGAAGGATGTAATTTTTGAATGAACTCACTCGTGTTTATCCTGGGCGCTGAAAACATGTTCATATGCGCTAAGCAATGCTTACTGAATTTAAAATATTATTTTCTGTGCGGCCGTTTATCAAAAAATTGAGAGATGGCCCGTCGTCGGCTTCTGCCCCCATGCCACTAGTGCCGGGGTGTTCGGGATAAACCTGAGCGCTCTTTTTCCCATGGTTGGGTCCTTCGAGGGAGGCGCTCAGCACAACGAACCAGGCAATCGGACTATAAGGCTTTAACACTCTCACTTAGCCATAGAACTTTATAATTTTAAATTTCGGCGAAGCCCCTAGTTCGGAAGACCGAGTTCGGGGCGCTATCCACGCCTTTGGCCGGACAAAGCCAGCTCCTCGCTCGAAGCGGCATAAGTCTTTAGGGACTCGAAAAACCTCTCGAACAGCGACCGGTCTCTCGCCCCATCATGACAGTCAGTTTTAGCTTTCTCCACTGAGGTGCTTAACCGACCTGAATCGGGGCACAATCGCAGTGGTTCTCCTAGTGCTACCTTAGCCGATATAGCGGAACGTAAGGCACCAAAGCATAGGAGCCGGGAAAACCCAACTATTGACCCAAATCATGATTCCGAGCCGATGCATATAGTGCTATAAGTTCGGGGTGCCGCACTTGTGAAAGTGCACGGACTTCTCACACCATATTAAGGGGTACTGAAGCCCCTGGCGTGTTGGTCGTACCATGGTGTACGGGTGCAATTATGTTAAGACATATATATGAAAATAGGATAATGCAAAAAATAGACAAAAAGCTATGCATTGTTTATAGAGAGGCTATTTATCAAAGCCGAACGATACAAGTAGTGCGATAAGCAAAAATATACTGGACTATTTAACATGTCCTGACCAGGGGTAGGCCGCGGAATTGTATTTGAAACAGGTATACCGCTCGTAACAGAGACCACCTGGGAGTTCCATAATGCGGCATGGCTTTGTTTGCTTCCCTGGATCTTGCATCGTTCGTGCGGCAGTCGAATTGCCGAACAGGTCGTCCGAAATGTGGAGTTCTGAAAGTAAGAAAAAAGAATCCGGCAGCCCCTAGTACGTTTTAAGACGTATTCTGGGCGTGTCGTTATTGTGCCCCTTCCCCTGTGCCCATGGTATTTCAAGGGCGTAGTTATGTACGCGAGGCACTGGTTTGGCTGGGGTTGGGGCCGCATTGCTACGCCTGCTCAGAACGTGCCGGGAGGTCTTGTTGTAGGTTACTCCGGGCGCGCTTGGCAGTGTCTGGCTTTTTAACGGCCGGACTGGAAAATTGCCTAAGAAGGCTGCTTTGTACTTCCGCTACGAGAGCCGCCGTGTGCTCCTCCGAACGGAGGGAGCGTTCGGTGTTTCTGTTGACCGTGATTACTCCTCGAGGGCCTGGCATCTTGAGCTTGAGGTATGCGTAGTGTGGCACCGCATTGAATTTTGCGAATGCGGTTCGTCCGAGCAGGGCGTGATAGCCACTGCGGAACGGGACTATATCGAAGATTAACTCTTCGCTTCGGAAATTATCCGGAGATCCGAAGACCACGTCAAGTGTTATTGAGCCTGTGCAATTGGCCTCTACACCTGGTATAACGCCTTTAAAAGTCGTCTTTGTGGGCTTAATCCTTGAGGGATCTATGCCCATTTTTCGCACTGTATCCTGGTAAAGCAGGTTCAGGCTACTGCCACCGTCCATTAGGACTCTTTTGAGATGAAATCCGTCGATGATTGGGTCGAGAACCAATGCGGCAAAGCCGCCATGACGGATGCTAGTGGGGTGGTCCCTTCGATCAAAAGTGATCGGGCAGGAGGACCATGGGTTGAACTTTGGGGCGACTGGATCCATCGCGTATACGTGCCGTAGCGCATGCTTCTGCTCCCTCTTGGGAATGTGGGTTGCGTATATCATGTTCACTGTCCGCACTTGTGGGGGAAACCCCTTCTGTCCATTGTTGTTCGGTGGCCTGGGCTCCTCCTTGTCATCGCTATGCATCCCCTTGTCTTTGTTTTCGGCTCTTAACTTGCCTGCCTGCTTGAACACCCAACAATCCCTGTTGGTGTGATTGGCTGGTCTTTCGGGGGTGCCATGGATCTGGCACAAGCGGTCGAGTATTCGGTCCAAACTAGACGGGCCCTGAGTATTCTTTTTGAATGGTTTTTTCCGCTGACCGGATTTATAGCCTCTGAATCCGACTTTAACTGTCGTATCTTCATTGTTGTCGCTGCTTACGCGGCGCTTTCGCTTATTTCGATGTGTCCTGCCACTTTTGTCCCTGGTATCCAAATTACCAGGGTTCTTTGATAAGTTGCTGCTGTGAGCTAGACAGCTATCTTCTCCCGCACAAAAGCGGGCCATGAGTGTCGTGAGGGCTGCCATAGATTTCGGCTTTTCCTGTCCCAGGTGCCGGGAAAGCCACTCATCGCGGATGTTATGCTTGAAGGCTGCTAGGGCCTATGCGTCCGGACAGTCGACTATCTGGTTTTTCTTTGTTAGGAACCGTGTCCAGAATTACCTGGCCGATTCTTCTGGCTGCTGAATTATGTGGCTTAAGTCGTCGGCGTTCGGTGGTCGCACGTAGGTGCCCTGGAAGTTGTCGAGGAATGCGGCCTCCAGGTCCTCCCAAGAACCGATTGAGTCCGCTGGCAAGCTATTGAGCCAGTGTCGGGTCGGTCCTTTGAGTTTGAGCGGGAGGTATTTGATGGGGTGTAGATCATCGCCACGTGCCATGTGGATTTGAAGGAGATAATCCTCGATCCATACCGCCGGATCTGTGGTGCCATCGTATGATTCGATGGTCACGGGTTTGAAACCCTCTGGGATTTTATTATCCATTACTTCATCTGTGAAGCATAGTGGGTGTGCGGCGCCCCTGTACTGGGCTACGTCACGACGCAGCTCGGAAGAGCTATGTCTGTTGTGTTCGGCCCGGCCGGATTTGTTGTATCCGGAGTGAAGATCATCGTCACGTGTCGTCGGGCGCCTGCGCGATCCGTAGATCGATCTTGTTTGTCTTTCCTTATCCTCCAGTACGTCTCGCAGGTCTGGCGCATTTTCCGGTGCCTTAGTTGAGTGGCGTGGGGGCATGGCTTGGGTGGAGGGCCGAGAGGCCTCTCTGTCACGGCCGCGAGGTGGCCGGTCTGCCATGTCGTGCGCTGGTGATGTAGGCACTTCCTCCTCTGATCGGGGTAGCGGCCTGCGCTTTGGGTAACTCTTGGAGGGGCGTTCGAGTTCATACTCTTCGGCCGCAAGGACTTCAGTCCATCTATCAGCTAGCAAATCTTGATCAGCTCTAAGCTGTTGCTACTTTTTCTTAAGGCTGTTTGCCGTGGCTAAAAGCCTGCGTTTGAAACGCTCTTGTTCAGCGGGGTCTGATGTACGACGAATTCGTCGTCATCGAGGCTTGCCTCGTCTTCGGAGGGAGGCATATAGTTATCATCCTCAACCTCTCGGTCTGCCGCTCTCTCATGAGGGCTGGCTTCTCCATCTTCCTGCACCGAATCTTGCTGGTGTGGGTGTTCTTCGGCGCTATCCGGGGTAGTATTATCTCCTGTGCCAGAATCACCGTTTTTGCTTTGGCGGGATTTAGAGCGGCGCCGCTGACGCCGGCGTTTTGGCTGTTTCTTGGAGGTGTCATCCCCCGCTGTTCCATCGCCATCTCCAACTTTTGGAGTATCCACCATATATATGTCATATGACGAGGTGGCCTTCCAGCGCCCTACAGGTGCTGATTATTGTTCGTCTCCTACCTCGTCTTCCATACCGTCGAAGTCTTCGGAGCCGAAGTCAAGCATGTCGGTTAAATCGTCGACAGTGGCTACAAAGTGGGTGGTAGGTGGGCTTTGAATTTCTTCATTGTCCGTATCCCATCCTTGGTGACCGTAGTTCGGCTAGGGCTCTCCTGATAGAGAGAGAGAGAGAGAGAGAGAGAGAGACTCGAGAGAATTCAGGATGTCGCCAAAGGGTGAGTGCTGAAAGATGTCCACGGCGGTGAACTCCATTATCGGCGCCCAATCAGATTCGATTGGCAGGGGCGCGGGGGTTTCGGAGTCCGGAGAAGAGTCCGGACCCTCGGAGTCACGGGTCACGCGGAGTGCGGAGCTGGCGTTCGGCTCGATCGCCTTTGAGATCGCAGCCCCCGATGTGACATCCAACCGCTCATCCTCAATTGGCGCAATAGGCTCCGAGTTAAGGGTCGGAACCGGTGCGTGTGCGGCCTCCAGGACACCGTTCGGAGGCAGAGCTAGATCATGCCCCTCGAGATAGTGCGGCGCGCTTGGCTGTGGCTCGAACCCGTCGAAGATCAAGTCTCCGCGGATATCAGCCGTGTAGCTTAGGCTTCCAAACCTGACTTGAGAGCCAGGGGCGTAGCTTTCGATCTGCTCCAGGTGACCAAGCGAATTGGCCCGCAGAGCGAAGCCGCCGAAGACGAAGATTTTTCCGGGGAGAAAAGTCTCACCCTGGACCTCATCGTTGTTGACGATCAAAGGAGCCATCGGGCCTAAAAGGCGATGACGCAGAGGAACTCTCAATGAAAGCACCAATGTCGGTGTCAAAACCGGCGGATCTCGGGTAGGGGGTCCCGATCTGTGCATCAAGGCCGGATGGTAACAGGAGACAAGGGACACGATGTTTTTTCCCAGGTTCGGGCCCTCTCGATGGAGGTAATACCCTACTCTTGCTTGATTAATATTGATGATATGGGTAGTACAAGAGTAGATCTACCACGAGATCAAGGAGGCTAAACCCTAGAAGCTAGCCTATGGTATGATTATGGATGAAGATGATTGTCCTACGGACTACAACCCTCCGGTTTATATAGACACCGGATAGGGTTAAGGTTACACAGAGTCGGTTACAATGGTAGGAGATCTTGAATATCTGCATCGCCAAGCTCGCCTTCCACACCAAGGAAAGTCCCATCCGGACACATGACGAAGTCTTCAATCTTGTATCTTCATAGTCCAGGAGTCCGGCGAAGGTATAGTCCGGCTACCCGAACACCCCCTAATCCAGGACTCCCTCAGGGGCACAGTGAGATGGAGACGAAGACGGAGACGAGGAAGGAGATGGAGATGGAGTGGTGCTATGGGAGCGGAGAGGGAGACAAGGTGAGGCGCCAATGTGCTGTACAGCGGCGGTGACAGACTACATAGTGCACAGGGTGAGGCTGACTTTGGTAACCCGAACACGCCGCCTGGACTATTGTCAGGCGCAGGGTGTTGTCACTTCACTGTGAGGACCAGATGAGTAGTATTTTGACCATCAAGTGTACCACAGTTGCACTACTACTACTAGTAGTAGGAACATGAGTACTCCAGTATTGTATACCGGAAATAGGTCTCCCGTGCTAGCATGCCTGTTCACTTCATCATTCAGGTATCATCCATATTGCGAGCAGAACAAAATTCTCGTGCATGCCCAATCAACGCCCTGCCGTGATGCATGCAGTGGTCGTTCTGGTGCATCAAGGACAGCATGCAGATCGTTCCACACTTGAGAAGAGGAAAAATGGAAAGGTAGAACGTGGCAGCAGAGGAAGAGAACGCTGGCTAACGAGGCTGGGAGGGGATCGAGCAGGAAGTTAATGCTCCATGCCTAAAGGTTTTGGGAAAACCTGATTTTCATAAGGAGACTTATACTCACCTAAACGGTGGGAGTATTCCTTAACCAGAGAATGTTGTATCTCCCACTCACGCGCTCAAAAAAACTATGACACATTTTTATATGTTTGCATAGGTCCCACCTATCAGGAAGGATGGGCACGTACACAAACAGGTACGACTCATCATTCTACCCGCGTAGCCTTTTCGTTCAGTCTACCTAGCCGTCTAATCAACTGCCTGCACGCCACTTCTCCCATTTACTTCTCCATCGGGAACCGATTCTCCTCGGCTTCTTCACCTCCCCTTCGTCTTCATTTGCATCCAAACCCCACTGCGTTCACATTGTTTTAACCTCTTTAAATAATCATCTACTACTTCAGTTAGACTAGCCATCTAATCCTAATTATCCAAACCATAGCTGTCCGTTCCAGCGGTTCCAAATGGCGAAAGAGATCGAGATGCAGGTTTTTAGCGTCCAACATGTCCTCGTCGAAGGCTCGACGCGCATAGTTGCCACCGTCACCGTCCACCCAAGGGTTGTTCGGCAGTGCATCAACAACGTATCCAACTCCCTCGAAAAGGTAGAGATGAGGGTCATCGGTCTCGACGCAGAGTACACGGAGCGTGGCCCTGGGAAGATCCAGTGCGCCGCCGTCCTTCAGCTGTGCCTCGAAGATGATGTTTTTGCGTACCACATCATACACTCGCCCTCCATACCAGGTGAGCTTCACGATTTCTTGTCTCAGGAGGACGTATACTTCTGTGGGGCAGCCATCGAAGGGGACAAACAGAAGCTGGAGCCGTGCAACCTTGATTTGAAAAGCATCGCTGACCTAGAAACCAGAATCAAAATTCCTCTATAAGATTGTGATAAACAGACACCATCCCTATTCGACGTAGCAAATTCTGTGCTTGGTACAAATCTTCAGAAGGGTGACGAGACGGTGGCATTAAGGTCATCTGGATGGGAGAATTATCCCTTGACGTATGAGCGGATAAAATATGCTGCCCTCGATGCCCGTGTGAAGAAGAAGAAGAAGAAGAAGAAGAAGAAGAAAAGGCTGCACCAGCAGGAGGGCATTATGGATGGATGAACTATTTCCTATCTTGTAAAAAAATTATTCCCTCTCGGTGTGTATTGATATAGATGGACTATTTCGATGGTGTGCATGTGTCGGAGTAATGGGCCATGGGTAGGCTAACCCGAGACCTAGAACCTTTCAAGACGTCGGGGCAGGCTTCGCCTGCGGGAGTCCTGGATTAAGGGGTGTTCGGGTAGCCGGACTATACCTTTGCCGGACTCCTGGACTATGAAGATACAAGATTGAAGACTTCGTCCCGTGTCCGGAAGGGACTTTCCTTGGCGTGGAAGGCAAGCTAGGCGATGCGGATATTCAAGAGCTCCTGCCAATGTAACCGACTCTGTGTAACCCTAACCCTATCCGGTGTCTATATAAACCGGAGGGTTGTAGTCCGTAGGACAGAATCATCATACACAATCATACCATAGGCTAGATTCTAGGGTTTAGCCTCCTTGATCTCGTGGTAGATCTACTCTTGTACTACCCATATCATCAATATTAATCAAGCAGGAGTAGGGTTTTACCTCCATCGAGAGGGCCCAAACCTGGGTAAACTTCGTGTCCCTTGTTTCCTGTTACCATCCGGCCTTGACGCATAGTTCGGGACCCCCTACCCGAGATCCACCGGTTTTGACACCGACATTGGTGCTTTCATTGAGAGCTCCTCTGTGTGGTCGCCTTTAGGCCTGATGGCTCCTTTGATCATCAACGACAATGACGTCCTGGGTAAGACCTTTTTCCCCGGACAGATCTTCATCTTCGGCGGCTTCGCTCTGCAGGCCAATTCGCTTGGTCATCTGGAGCAGATCGGAAGCTACGCCCCTGCCCATCAAGTCAGGTTTGGAAGCTTAAACTACACGGCTGAAATCCGCGGAGATCTAATCTTTGATGGGTTCGAGCCACAGCCAAGCGTGTCGTGCTACCTCGAAGGGCATGATCTAGCTCTGCCTCCGAACAGTTTCCTGGAGGCCGCACACGCACCGGTTCCGACCCTAGACTCGGAGCCTGTTACACCGATCGAGGATGAACGGTTGGACGTCACCTCGGGGGCTGCGATCTCAAAGGCAATCGAGCCAAACGCCAGCCCCGCACTCCGCATGACTCGTGACTCCGAGGGTCCGGACTCTTATCCAGACTCCGAACCCCCCGTGCCCCTACCAATCGAATCCGATTGGGCACCTATAATGGAGTTCATGGCCGCGGACATCTTTCAACACTCGCCTCTTGGCGACATCTTGAACTCTCTCAAGTCTCTCTCTTTATCACGAGAGCCCTGGACGGATTACGGTCAGCAAGGATGGGATACGGACGATGAAGAAATTCAAAGCCCACCCACCACCACTTTGCAGCCACCGTCGACAACCTTAACGACGTGCTCAACTTCGACTCCGCAGACATCGACAGCATGGATGAAGATGCAGGAGACACCGATGTACCAACACTCATAGGGCATTGGAAAGCCACCGCACCTCACGAAGTGTACATGGTGGACACCCCTAAAGGAAATGACAACAAGGAAAAAGGGGATGGAACGGGAGATAGACCCCCCCAGAAAACAATCAAAGCGTCGGCATAAACGCCGACCCAAGCCCCGCCTCGATAAAAACCCAGCCATAGAGCAGGACAAGCCAGTAGACGACGAGTAGGCCTTGGACAGCCGTCCGAACAGGGCAACACGGATAGAAAAACCGAAACTCCCTCCCCCGGCGAAAACGGCATTCCGGACAACCTTACGCCGGATAAATCCATGGAGAAGAAGAGTCTCCACAAGAGGCTCGTTGCAACTGCACGCAGCCTGAAAAAGCAGAAGCGGAAGCTAAAGACAGCGGAAGATGCACTCCGTATTAGATGGAATAATGTAATCAACACCGCAGATAAATACGGCGACGATCGCCGTACTAAAAGCTATCCAAAGAGAAAGCTACTACCCGAATTCGATGAAGAGGCCCTAGAGCCCTCGCATTTAAAAAATAAGAAAGCCATACGGTCGGATAGACGACCCCATAAGGCGGCAAGTGGCACCGTACTTAAATCGGTATGCGACCCACCTAAGGATTCGCATCATGGCCCAGCCAGGTCCATTTACGGGCCAAGAAAGCAAGCTCTTGTAAGCAATGCAAAAAAGCCATCATCAGAATCCGGCACACCCAAATACAGGGGCGCCGCACATCCCCTATGTTTCACCGATGAGGTTCTGGACCACGAATTTCCCGAAGGATTCAAACCCGTCAACATAGAGGCGTATGATGGAACGACAGACCCCGGAGTCTAGATTGAGGACTACATCCTCCACATACATATGGCTAGAGGAGATGATCTCCACGCCATTAAATATTTACCCCTTAAGCTTAAAGGGCCAGCCCGGCACTGTCTTAAAAGCCTCCCTGAAAACACAATCGGAAGTTGGGAAGAGCTCGAGGATGCTTTCCGAGCAAATTTTCAAGGGACCTATGTCCGCCCTCCAGATGCAGACGATCTTAGTCACATAACTCAACAGCCCGGAGAATCAGCTCGGCAGTTCTGGAATAGATTCCTCACTAAAAAGAATCAAATAGTCGACTGTCCGGACGCCGAAGCCCTAGCAGCTTTCAGGCATAATTTCCGAGACGAATTGCTCGCCAGACACCTCGGCCAGGAAAAGCCAAGAACAATGGCCGCACTCACAAGCCTCATGACCCGCTTTTGCGCAGGAGAGGACAGCTGGTTGGCAAGATGCAGCCCCAGCGACCCAAGTACATCTAAAACTAGGGATGGAAACGGAAAACCGCGACGCAACAAGGATCGTCGCCGAATTAAAGAAAAAAGTCCGAAGAGCAAGGCAGTCAATGCCGGATTCAAAAGCTCGCGACAAAATCAGACAAAACCACCCCTCCAGGATAATAGGGATGATCCGTCCAACTTAAATAGAATCCTGGACAGGATATGTCAGATACACAGTACTCCGGGGAAGCCTGCTAACCATACCCACAGAGATTGTTGGGTTTTCAAACAATCCGACAGACTCAATGCCGAACACAAGGGGCTCGACACACCAAGCGAAGACGAGGACGAACCCAGAGGCAAAGTACCAGGAAACAAAAGAACTTCCCACAAGAAGTAAAAACAGTGAACTTACTTCACGTAACAAATCGTGTGGCACCCATAAAGGTACGCACAATACGACCTATCCCCAAGGGGTCCCGCCACTGGTTATTAAAACTAATCACCTTCGATCACCTAGACTATTCTAGAAATATCAAGAACGCAGGCTGGACCGCCCTGATACTCGATCCGATAATTGGCGGATTCCAGTTTACAAATGTCCTTATGGACGGCGGCAGTGGACTAAACCTGATATATCAGGATACAATCAATCACATGGGGATAAACCCAGCAAGAATCCACCGCAGCAAAACCTCCTTTCAAGGGGTAGCACCTGGTCCGGATACCCATTGTATGGGTTTTCTCCGGCTCGAAGTTATATTCGGCTCTGCCGATAACTTCCGTCGCGAAAAGCTGACCTTCCATGTCGTCCCATTCTCAAGTCGCTATCAAGCACTACTGGGACGCGAAGCTTTCGCTCGCTTTAACGCAATGCCGCATTATGCATCTCTCACGCTTAAGATGCCCGGTCCACGAGGCATCATCTCTTTGAAGGGGAAGCATTAGAGTGCGCCTCCCCCAAGCGGAGGACTGTGCGGCCGCTTAGACAGCCACACAATAAAATGGCCTCACCAGCCAAAAAACTTTTTGATATAGGTCATTAAAGGCCACGAACGTGGAATAGACGAGTTCGATACAAATCCATCATTAATGCAGGCTTAGAGACCATATACCCCCGTACTAGGGGCTACGCGCAGAGACAATAAAGCTCAATTTTATATTTTACTTTATACTTCATTTATTTTAGAAACCTTTTGTTCGGCATGAACCGTTTTCAATGTTGTTACTCTCTTTTCAGATGAACGTCGTGTGGCGCCCGTCCAGGATACGGAACAACGGAGACACAGGCGCAGACGTGCAGTAGGGACCCGTCCTAAAGGATTCTTTTTAGATTAAGACCCTGCATAAACCTTTTTTACTGTCTCTTGTTGCAACACATCCCCTGGTTTTTCCCGATATAACCAAGGAGGAGACTGGCATCTTGGCATGTGGCCACGTCAGAATTTTTCGCACGTACCTGGACACTAGGGGCTTTTTTTTAGCCAAGAGTGTTGTTTCGCCCGCACTCATAAAGACCGAACACCTTAGGGAGTGTTCGGCGTCGCGAGTTTTGGCATTATGTGCATCAGCTCCGAATCATGTCTTTGGTCAAATGTTGGGTTGCCCAGCTCCTGAGTTCCGCTACCTTACGTTCCGCCCTATCGGCTAAGGTAGCACCAGGAGAACTACTGCGATTGTGCCCCGGTTCGGCTGGGCGAGCACCTCAGTAGAGAAAGCCGAAAACTGATTGTCATGATGTAGCGTGAGACTGGCCAGCCACTCGATGACCTATTGGAATCTATCGGATTCCTCCGCTTTAACGAAGGGCCGCTTCCCGGTCAGGCACATACGCGCCCCGAACTCGGGCGAGCGCAGTCGCCACTAATGGGCTACCTAAATAGTCCCACTGTAAGCTCCTATGGCTAAGTGAAAGTGTTAAAGCATTATAGTCCGGTTGCCTGGCCCGCTGCGCTATCACCTCCTTTGTAGGACCAAGACGTTGGGTTAAGTGTGAAAATGCGTCTTCTGCGAGCACCCCCGCACTATGTGCGTGGGGGTTGAAGCCAACGACTGCAATCTTTCGGATTATATATATATATATATTTTTTAAACGGACGCACAGGAGGTGTTCACAATACTTGAAGGCACAAGTATAAAAAGGCCACTACAGTTTATCAAAATATTACTTCATCATTACATATGCTATAATAACATAGCATCCTTCGAGCACTGCGTCTCTATTACATGAGCGCCTTCAAGGACTTCCTGAAAATAGTGCTCGGAGGACACTCGGCTTTTATCCGAATCTCGGGACGCAATAACGATGGTCTCCATCTCTGCCCAGTATGTCTTGACACGGGCAAGAGCCATCCTTGCACCATCTATACACGCCGACCTCTTCATTGCATTAATGTGCGGCACTGCGTCAAGGAATTGCTGCACCAAGCTGAAATAACTCCTCGGCTCCGACCTCCCCGGCCACAGATGACCCATGACGTACTTCATGGAAAGTCCGGACAACCTATTAAGTTCGGCCCATTGAGCCAAACGATCGTCCACTGCCAGTGGACGCTCTGGATTGTGAAATTGCGACCAGAACAGTTTTTCCACTTCACGATCTTTCAGATCTCAGAAGTGTTCGGTCGTATCAGTAGCACTCGCCGCCAAATCCAGATAGGTGTCCTCCACACTCCACATCCGGTCCAACGGAGCAAACTTTGGATCGCAAAATTTTCTCCGCGGCATGAAGGGCTTTCCAGCCGCAATCTGTTCGGCCTGACCCAGCTCCTCCTTCGCAGCTCTCATCGCAGAGTGCGCGTCCTTGGCATCAGCAACAGCCTTCCCTAGGACCGCCTGTCTCGCCTGATCTTCTTTCTCAAGAAGTCTGCAACGGTCTGCAGTGCTCTTTAAGTTTTCGGCCATACTAGCCATCTCTTCCTTGCTTTGGTAATGAGCAGCCTATTCGGCTCTCAGCTCTTCAAAGGCCTTCTGGGAAGCCACATCACTTTCCCTGGCTTGATCTTTAGCTCGGGCAAGTTCTGCCCTAAGACACTCCACGGTGGCCGCACCATCTGCGTCAAGCACACATCATAAGACACTGGCATAAAACTCTTCGTACCTAATGCCACCAAAGGAATCACATACCTTGAGCCTCATCCAACCGCTTGTTGACAAGCGCGATGTCGGCATCTGCCATGTCCAGTTGCCGCTTTAGTTCGGCAAAACCAGCAGTTCGGCTTGATTCCGGACACCCTGCAGCTTACATTAAAAGGCGACATTTTAGACCTGGATTATGATCCTCCACGTGCCGTCATTTCTTGACAACACGCAGAGTCACAGGGGCTACTATCTACATAGGGCGCATCTTATTTATGCGCAACTGACAAAAGTACACATTATCTAATGTACCTCAAAACCCGTCAGTAAACTCTCGACGGCCACACGTAATCCGCTCGCTGCGGACGAAACCCATTCAATCACCGTGCCCATTAATGCACGGTGCTCCTCTGAAATAGAAGCTCGCCCTAGCAGAACCTTTAGCTCCTCCGGCCGAGCACCAGACGGTGCCGGACTTGTCCCATGACCTCTTTCAAAGGCCGGACACGAAGAACCTCAGGGGGCCCCATAGTGATCTTCCGCCCCTGCCGGACTCGAAGAAACCCTCCGTGACGACACCTCAGGGTCGCCCGCCTCGTTGGGCGGTACAACAGAAGGAGGCGTCCCGCTCTCCATCATCTCCGAAAGAAGATCCCCCGAAGACGAGCTCTGCTGAGAAGGGCTGAGGTCCGAACTACAAGGTAAAAATGCGGTTAAAACTTCTCAGATATAAATCACGGATTTCTCTCATCCCTCGAAAGGAAAAATCTTTCTCTACTCACGGCTCGCTGGAGGGCTGATCTCCTTGAGTACCAGTCCGGCCGTGGAACTCCCCGGCGTCGGACCCTCTGACGAGGATCTTTTCCCCCGCTTTGAGACCATGGTCTTCGGGTCGTCAGAGGCGGCTCTCTTCTTTCCCTTAGGAGAGGAATCGTCGGTACCTCCCTTCTGAGCAGCCTCCTTTGAGGAGGCCGTAGTTTCCTTGTCCTCCCTCTTACTTCCCTCCAAAGGCACTACCTCCAGCATCCTGACTAGCACGGGATCCGGACTAGTTTCGGGAAGGGGAGCCGGACACCTGATCAGCTTCGCCTTCGCTATCCACTCCTGTTTAAAAGGACAGCTCTTTTAAGGGCAAGTTTATGATAATTATGCTAATTGAAAGTCCGGGCACAAGGTTACTTACTCGAGTATCCGGGCGATTGCGGCTTAGGCCTGCGTCCTCGGTCAAATCCGGACACACTTCTTGTGATCCGAAGAACAGTTTATACATCTCCGCGGGCGTCACGCTCATAGAATCCCGAAGAACTCGTGGTCCCTCTGGATTGAACTCCCACAGGCGAAGGGCGCGACGTTTGCCGGGTAGTGTCCGGCGAATCAGCATGACCTGCGTCACCTTGACCAGGTTGAGGTCTCCTTCCAAGAGATCCTTAATGCGGCCCTGCAGCAAGGGTACGTCTTTGGTCAAACCCCAATCTAACCTTTTGTTGATCCACGACGCTAGCCGTGGTGGGGGACCCGAGCGAAAGGCAGGAGGCGCCACCCATGTGTTGCCCCGGGGAGCGGTGATATAAAACCACTCGCGTTGCCACAAGCCCAGCTCCTCTTGAAAAGAGCCCTCGGGCCATGGAGCATCGGCATTTTTTCTTATAACAGCGCCTCCGCACTCTGCGTGCCGTCCCTCGGTCATCTTCGGCTCCACTTCGAAAGTCTTGATCCATAATCCGAAGTGAGGGGTAACACGGAGGAACGCTTCACACACGACGATAAATGAGGAGATATGGAGGATGGACTCCGGAGCTAAATCATGAAATTCCAGCCCGTAATAAAACAACAGTCCTCTCACGAAGGGATCCAGGGGGAAGCCTAACCCTCGGAGGAAGTGAGACATGAAAACCACGCTCTCACCGGGCTGGGGACTGGGAATAACCGGTCCTTGAGCAGGCAACCTATCTGAAATCTCGCCGGTCAGGAACCTGGACTCCCTCAACCTTAATACGTCCTCCTCCGTGACGGAGGAAGGCGTCCATCGACCTTGAAGGTCAGAACCGGACATTGTCGAAGGTCCGAAGCACCTGGAATCTAGAGCCTGGGGTGTTGGAACTCGAGGCGACAGGCGAACTCGTTTGAGATTAAGAAAAGAAGTAGGGCCTTGGTCTCTCTATAGCAGGTTGAATACCAAGAGCCCTCCCCGTAACCGTCTTGGACTCGCCTTTAATCGAGGGGACGTGCTAACGGGCACGGTTGGATTACCCACATCCGTATTAATGAGAATCCCATAAAAGGGGCACACGATCTCCTGCTTTGACAAGACGTGCCAAGGAAACCACCTCGCTAAACGTGCTGAGGTGGAAAAGTGAAAACAATTTGTATAACGAGCTTGGCCGCAGTGTGATGACGCACTGCGGAATACGTCAGAAGATTTGATTTGTGTTAATATTATTCTCTATGGCAATATGTGGAAACTTATTTTGCAGAGCCGGACACTATTTTTGGTGTTTACAATCTTCAATGAAGGACTTGGAGGAGGAACCCGCCTTGCAATGCCGAAGACAATCTGCGTGCCGGACTCATCGTCATTGAAGCCTGGTTCAGGGGCTACTGAGGGAGTCCTGGATAAGGGGGTGTTCGGGTAGCCAGACTATACCTTCGCCGGACTCCTGGACTATGAAGATACAAGATTGAAGACTTCCTCCTGTGTCCGAAAGGGACTTTCCTTGGCGTGGAAGGCAAGCTAGGCTATGCAGATATTCAAGATCTCCTGCCAATGTAACCGACTCTGTGTAACCCTAACCCTATCCGGTGTCTATATAAACCGGAGGGTTGTAGTCCGTAGGAAAGAATCATCATACACAATCATACCATAGGCTAGCTTCTAGGGTTTAGGCTCCTTGATCTCGTGGTAGATCTACTCTTGTACTACCCATATCATCAATATTAATCAAGCAGGAGTAGGGTTTTACCTCCATCGAGAGGGCCCGAACCTGGGTAAACTTCGTGTCCCTTGTCTCCTATTACCATCCGGCCTTGACTCATAGTTCGGGACCCCCTACCCGAGATCCGCCGGTTTTGACACCGACATCGCCCCTCAAGAATCCCAAGACGGAGGGCCACCTCTGGGAGTCGGCTGCAGCACCGCCGACTACCCACTCACGGACGAATCACAGAGGCGACTACGAATTGAGCCGACTCCCAGCTGGCGGCTTCCAGAGAAGCCGACTACGGGGAGTCGGCCCGCGACTTCACCACCTCATGCCTTCGTGAGGAGGGACGGGACGGGGCGTGGCCTCAGTACGGGCCACACCCGCCCCTTACCAAGGGCAGGCATGGCCACAGTGTGTCGTACTAACGGAGATCTCCGTCCGGCGCGGCACTGCTGACATGCCAGCTCTGACATCAGCCCCAGGGGGCGGAACCCTGTGCCCACGTCGGCCTGCCTGTACGGCCTAGAGGCGGCGGGTCCTTCTAGTCAGCGGGGGGACAGAAGACGGTGATAGCGCCACAAGACGGTCTCCGTGGGAGTCCGCCTCCGAGAGTCGGCCGGCTCCTCCCTCGGGCCCCGCACGCCATTAACCAGATAAGATGGGGAGTGGCGACAGTGATCGCCCGTCAGGCGGCGCCACTGTTGCCACGCCCCCACGACCAAGCCAACATCACCAGAAGCACGGCTACAGTGGTCGGGTCAGTCGGCGGGGCCCACCAGGCGGTGGGCCCTAGTAGTCGGCGGAGAAGACGACGGCCTGAGAGACAGACGGCTCGGACCTGCGCCCAGCCGGATTGCCATTGTACCCCCGGGGGGTAGGCCTATATAAACCCCCCGGAGCACCCATGCAAAGGGTTCGATTCTTTAGACACTAGACCAGAGACACAAGAGGGAGAGAGCTAACCTTGCCCTATCCCACCTCCAGGAAATAGCTCGAGGAGCAACTTTGTATACACATTGCTATAGTGATCATGCGGAGACCCCGCAGAGCAGCAGTAGGGGTGTTATCTCCTCGGAGAGCCCCGAAGCTGGGTAAGATTCGCCGGCGTTCATGTCTACGCCTCATCCCGCTTCCAGGCACCGGCGACGTTCTACTCGCCCCCACCATGATAAGCCATCCTTTGGCATATGTCGCATCCAACCCCCGACATTTGGCGCCCACCGTGGGGTGAGGTGCACCGTCGTCCGGAGACCTGCTCTGGATGGGAACCCTTTTCCTCCCTGGCGAGCACAGCCAGCCCAGCACGCCAGGGGGCGTCTGCACCGACGCGCTGCACGGCGCTGAGATCGCCTGTGCAGCCAGCTGCCTCGCCGAACTTGTCGGCGAGGTTCGCCTCTCCGACGAGCCTGCATCCAACGCAGGCACCGGCGGCCCCGAGAGCCTTCTCGCGGGCCTCCTCGACGGACTCCACGTTGCCGGCGAGCCTTCCGCTGACCTGGAGTCTGTAGGCTCCACCGACCCGATGTTGGTCGGTTCCGACACCGCGTCGCTCGACGCGTTCCCTACCAACGTGGTAGTCTACGACGAGACGCTCCCTCGCACGGAGAGCGGCGGAAGCACTGTCACGGAAGTGCTCGTCATCGGCCATGGCGAGCACTCCGACGACGGGGCTCATGACCCGCTCGATGCAGCGCTGCAAGACCTGGATGCGCCCATCCCAGAAGACGCTGACGCCGAGACGCTGGAGGCACGCCGCCTCCAGCTCGTCGAAGGCGCGAAAAAGTTGGAAAGCATGAGACGCTTGTCAGAAGCCTACCAGCATGAGATGGATCGCGCTGTAGGCGGCTCGCCGGCCCCAACGGGGCCTAGCCGCCTAGGCGCGGTCCGGCAGCGCGGCGCGGACATCGCCAGCATGTTTGGGGCCAATCGCCCCATATACGCCACGCCCGCCGGGAACATCCGAGCTGCCCAGGCGGCCGCAGACGAGTTGGACAACCTCGAAGGCGAAGAGCGCCGACTGATGACGGAGCGAGTCCAGCGACTCCTCAACGCGGCTACCGCGCAGAACGCAGCCGGCTGCCACACAAAGGCGCCGCAACGACAGAACGATGACCAACCACCCCACCAAGACCAAGGCGCGACGTCTCGTACGCCGACTGGCGGCGTCCGCGGAAGGAAAGACAAGGATCCGGCTGCCAGCCGCAGTCGAACTCAACTCTCCATCAAGCGCGACCAAGACGACCGCCCGAGAGCAGTAGAGCGGCGAGACGACTATGTGCCACCTCCACCTCGCAGAGAAAGGCGAGTCTCCCCGCCACCCGTTGAGCATCCGACTCTCCTCGGCCGCCGAGAAGGAGTCGGAGAGAATGATGCCCGCCACCGGATCGACCGACTCCAGCAATCCCTGGCACTGGAAGAAGAAGACGAGTTGGGTCCGCCGTGTTTCGGCCCTCGCATCCGAGATGAGCCCTTTCCCAAAGGGTTCACTCTCCCCAGAGATACTCCCAAGTACACCGGCTTCGTGAAGCCGGAGGATTGGCCGGTTGACTACTCCACAGCAGTCAGCATAGCAAACGGCAAGAAGCGAGTTGCCGTGAAGTACGTTCCGCTCATGCTCCAGGGCACGGCCCGGACATGGTTGAACAGCCTGAAGCCCCGCAGCATCAACAGCTGGGTCGACTTCACCGAAGCTTTCGTCTGCAACTTCACGAGCACGTACAAGCGACCTCCCAAGCCTCGCCAACTCTCCTTGTGCGTGCAAGGCCCCAATGAGTCGACTCCTGACTACCTCACGTGTTGGGCCGAGCTCCGAAACTCCTACGAGGGCGTGCACGAGGTGCAAGCCATCGAGTACTTCACCGCCGGGTGCAGAGAAGGCACCCTCCTTAAGCACAAGCTCCTCTGCGATGAGCCAGAGACCTTGGACGAGCTGCTGATCATAGCAGACAAGTATGACACAGCCGACTCCTCCATGAAGACGGAGATCCAAGTTAGCTTAGCCGGCAAAGTGACCCCTCAGGCTCTAGAACTCCGCCCGGAGACGCTAGTTGGCGACAACAACAGAGCGACCTCAAGCGCAAGGCCCCGCAGCCGGCTTCCAGCAGCCGGCAGGTGGCGACAGTCGAAGGCCAGCAGCCAGAAGGGCAGCCCCAGCCCAAGCGGCAGAAGGGCGGCAAGTCCAACTGGTTGCCGGCTTTCTCTTACGAGCAGACTCTAGATGGTCCCTGCAAGTTCCACAGCGGTGCGAAGCCGTCAAACCACACCACCCGGAAGTGCCACTAGCTCACCAGGATTGCCAAGGGAGACGGCCTGGTGCCTCCGCCGCCTGCTGGGCAACCGCCTCCGCCTCCACCCCAGCAGCCGGCTGCCAGGCCAGTCGGTGCAGTACAAGACGAGTACCCAGAAGAGCATGGGGCCTATGTGGTGTTCACCATTGTGGCAGACGACAAACGCAGCAAGCGGCTGCAGCGGCAAGAGGTGAACGCAGTAGCGACGGACACCCCAGAGTTCATGCACTGGTCCGAGAGGCCTATCAGCTGGAGCAGAGCTGATCACCCAGAGGTGATGCCGAGTCCGGGTTCCTACGCCCTGGACCTGGATGCCACCTTTGCCACCGATAAGTGGGCCGCTCGTTTCTCACGAGTGCTGATAGACGGAGGCAGCAGCATCAACATCCTGTACAAAGGATACCATGGAGAAATTAGGAATCAAGCAAAGACAGCTTCAGAGCAGCCGGACTGTATTCCATGGCATTGTCCCTGGCCTTTCCTGCTCCCCAATCGGCAAGATTTTGATAGATGTCCTCTTTGGAGACAAGAGTCATTTCCGCCGAGAGCCAGTCTGGTTTGAAGTGGTGGACCTTGAGAGCCCGTACCACGCGCTTCTTGGCCGACCTGCTTTGGCCAAGTTCATGGCGGTCCCCCACTACGCCTACCTCAAGATGAAGATGTCGAGTTCCAAGGGGATTCTGACTATAGCCGGCGACAACAGAAAGTCGTCCGCTTGCGCGGCCGAGAGCAGTCGGCTGGCCGAGTCCCTGGTTATTGCAGTAGAGAAGCGGCTTCTTGATCGGGTTGTGGCGATGGCCGGCAAGTAGCCAGAGATGTCGCCCAACCCCAAGGAGTCGGAAGCTGAGGGCTCGTTTAAGCCAGCAAAGGAGACGAAGGAGATACCCTTGGACCCAGAGCACCCGGAGAGGTACGCTGTCATAGGTGCAAACCTTGACAGCAAATAGGAAGGCGAGCTCGTCTATTTCCTCTGTGAGAATCGGGACATCTTTGCATGGTCCCCCAAAGACATGCCGGGTGTACCGACGGAATTCGCCGAGCACAAGTTACATGTCCGGTCTGATGTGAAGCCCGTCAGGCAGCCCTTGCGCCGCCTGTCAGAAGAGAAAAGAAGAGTTGTTGGAGAGGAGATCGCCCGGCTCCTTGCAGCCGGCTTTATCATGGAAGTGTTTTTTCCAGAGTGGCTAGCAAACCCAGTCTTAGTGCTGAAGAAGAACAAGCAGTGGCGGATGTGTATTGACTACACAAGCCTCAACAAAGCTTGCCCCAAGGACCCATTTACCTTGCCAAGAATCGATCAGGTGATAGACTCCACAGCCGGATGCAAGTTGTTGAGCTTCTTAGATGCCTATTCAGGATATCACCAGATCAAGCTGAATCCGGTAGACAGACTGAAAACCGCATTCATCACGCCGTTTGGAGCCTTCTGCTACCTGACCATGACATTCGGCTTGAGGAATGTCGGCGCCACCTTTCAGCGTTGCATGCAGAAGTGCCTCCTCAAGCAACTCGGCGGAAATGCCCACGTCTATGTGGATGATGTGGTGGTGAAGACGGAAAAGCGCGGAACTCTGCTGGAAGACCTCAAGGAGACCTTCGAAAACCTGCGCCGATTCCAGATCAAGCTCAACCCCGAGAAGTGCGTCTTCAGAGTACCAGTCGGCCAACTCCTTGGCTTCCTGGTCTCCGAACGCGGCATAGAGTGCAACCCCGTGAAGATCAAGGCCATCGAGAGGATGGAGGTACCCAGCCGACAGTTGGATGTGCAAAAATTCACTGGCTGTCTGGCATCCATCAGCCTGTTCATCAGTCGGCTGGGCGAGAAAGCTCTCCCCTTGTACCAGCTCATGAAGAAGACCAATTTTTTCGAGTGGAACCACAAGGTGGACGAGGCCTTTCTTGTCACAGCCCTAGAATTTGATTGCAATTAGTTTCATAAGCATCCATGCATCATGTCTATATTTGTTTGAAATTTGAAATGGGGATGACAAACCCTAGCACTAAATAAATTCAACTAGGTTGAAATAAAAATATTTCCAATGAACCCAAAATGCCCTGCAGAAAAGTTCATCATTTTTGAATTGGCTAAAAAACTCTTCCAAAAATGGCGCACATATTTCTAGGACATTTCTGGATTTTGGAGTTAATTCATACGTATTTGAATTTGGACAATTAAATGCTATATAATATTTTAAATGTCCAGATAATTCTGAACTTAAGTGGGGGCTATTGGAAATATTCCATACAGAGCCCACAATTATTTTCAGGGTTTCTAAAAAGGCCTTAGCATTTTAATTAAGTCAAAGCAATTACAGAAAAATAGAAAACAGAAACTAAATAAAAGAGAAAGGGAGAGAAACTTACCTGGCAGCCCACTGACCGGCCCAGCACTGTGCTCGCCCGTGCCAGCCAGCTGTTTCTCCTTGCCAGAACAGGCAGGGAGGTGAGCATGGCGTGCCCGAGCACGCCACGCACCACCCAGCCTCTCTGCATCACCCTGGTTGCCGTTGCGCCGCGTGGATCGTATCCTGGTCGTCGCCCCGACCTCGCCGACACCCCATTCGCCCCCCCTACGCCTCTCCTCGCTCGTTCCCCGCCATGGCCGAAGCCTCCATGGACGCGCCGTCATAACGCCGCGCCCACTGCCACTGCCTAGCGTCGCCACCGTGCTCCAGAGATCCGCCACCGTCTCCTATGCCTCCCCGACGACCCACGTGCCACCGGACGCCCCCGAATGCTCTCCCCGTCGTCCTGTTCAACACCGGTCGCCGGAGATCCGCCTCGCCGCCTCGCTCGCTCCGGCGCCTCCCCGAGCCGGCTGACCATCCCTACGACCCCGCTGTGAGCTCCCGAGCGTTCTCCCTCTCTCCCCGCGCTCAATACCCTCCTCTAGCCACGCTAACCACCGGACCTGAGAGTTCCCGCCGCCGTGGTTCCACACCGCCGTGGCCTGGGCCACCGCAGCTCGCGTCCGCGCATGCCACCTTGCTCAGAAAGCTCCCAGGAGCCCAGAACTGCCGTCCGTTCGACCTCGCATGCACCGTAGCGACTTAACCGAGCACGCCCGAGCTCCGGCCGCCGCGGCCGAGCTCCCCGCCGTTGCCTCCGGCCACCCCAGGCCAGGCTGGCGCCACCGTCCGACGCGTGCTGGTCTGGGCTCTCGAATGAGCCCAACCACGCTGCGAACGGGGCCCCAGAGCCCGTTCCCGCGACCCTCCACCGCGTCTGGTCATCGCCGGCGGTTAAACGCCGGTGGTTTAGCCCCAGTTGACCAGGGGTTTGACCACCCCTGACGTGTGGGCCCAGGCGCCTGTTTAATTAGTGTTAGGTTTAATTAGTGTTAATTAACTTAGCTAATCAGATGAGCCACTGACATGCGGGCCAACCTGCTAATTAACCTAGGATTAGGACTAACAAAAATTAGTTAGTCTAGTGGCACTGACATGCGGGACCCACTAGTCAGTTCGACCTAGGCCGCGCCATTGACTTGCTGACGCAAGACTGACGCAGTAACTCTTTTTCTGGATTTAATTTTATATAGGAAATTGCAGAAAATATTGCAAACTTCAAAAATTCATAGTAATTCAACCTTAACTCCAAATCAAACAAGTTATATATGAAAAATGATCAGAAAAATCCAATCTATCTATCTGTACTAGTTTCATGCATGTTAAAGCAACCTAACCTTGCTGTATAGATGAAACATGATAATGCACTTATATGAGTTCATAGTTTAGGCTTGTATTTGAATCCTTGATTCAAATAGGCTCAAAACCTTCTGATTGTAGTTGCATTAGCCCAACACAACCATTTTACCATGTCATGATCACGCATCATATTGTGCATTGCATTGATTGTGTTTCTTTCTCTGTTGCCGGTAATTGTCCCCTCTCGATAGACGTGGTTCCGACGACGTGTTCGATGACACCGATGAAGAACTATATTCTCTTCAGAAGTGCCAGGCAAGCAAAAACCCCTTGTTCATTCCGATACAAACCCACTCTCTTGCTCCTGCTCTCTTTTATTGCATTAGGACAACAATGATTCAACTGTTACATGCTGCGGTAGTTGAACCCCTTATCCTCTGCATGACCTGTCATTGCCACAGTAAATTGATGAAACCCACTAGCATGAGTAGGAGTTGTTTGAGCCCTGATGTGCCTACTCATTCATGTTTGTTTGTCATGCCTGCTACTGCTTAGAGTTGAGTCAGGTTTGATTCATCGAGAATGAATTGGAATGGTGCTGAACATGTCCTACTTTGTGAGCTAAGTGTGTGAACACGATTTGGTAAAGGTATTGGTGAGAGGCCATGTAGGAGTACATGGTGGGTTGTCTCATTGAAGCCGTCCTCAGGAACTAAGTTCTGTGTTTGTGATCCATGAAACAGTTACTACCACGCATTGGGCCCGAAACCAATGGACCCTCTCGGCTTCTTGATCACCCTTGTCCTCTGTCCAGGAGTTGCAAGTAGTTTCTGGTGTTTGTAGTATGCTGGGGCCCGCACGCAGCGCTGACCGTAGGGGTGGGCTGTGTTGCGGTAGGCACGTGGCCGGGCCAGCCGGGCGCCCGTTTGGTGTCTCGAAACCCTGTACGCATCGTTCGGGGTCATATGTGGAAACCTCGGCCGAACTCCCTGCGGATGGAACCTGAATAGGCGATAAACCTGGACTAGAGACTTGAGTGTTTAGGTAGGCCGTGGCCGACACCGTCGTTGGGCTTCCGCTTGAAGGTTGCCGAGTACATGTCGTGTAAACGGCGGTAAGTGGTGAGAGCGTGTGTGAAGAAGTACACCCCTGCAGGGTTAACATCATCTATTCAAATAGCCGTGTCCGCGGTAATGGACTTCTGGGTTGCCTATAACTGTTCATAGACAAGTGAAAGTGGATACTATAAAATGCGCAAGATAAGCGTGAGTGCTATGGATGGCGTTCTCGTAGGAAGACGGGAGCGGATCCATAGTGGTGTATTGATATGGTGAATATGTGGACTCGTGTGCGCCACCTCAAAAGAGTTACTTGCAGTCATAGTTCAGGATAGCCACCGAGTCAAAGCAGGCTTGTTGCAGTCAAACTCCACCACCTCCTTTATAGATACCGATGCATATGTAGTTAGTTCTGATGTAAGTCTTGCTGGGTACATTTGTACTCACGTTTGCCTATTTTATGTTTCTGCTCAGAGACGTCGGTCTCGCTAGTAGTTCCGTGTGGACTTCGACATTTAGCTTGATACCTCAGCTACGATCTTGTGCCCTCGGCAGGATCTGGTAGATAGCCAGGCTTCTCAGCCTTTTTCATTTGTAGATGTCTGTACTCAGACATATTAAGCTTCTGCATGTGCTTTGACTTGTATGCTCTGAATGTTGGGTCATGAGACCCATGTTTGTAATATCTCGCTCCTCGGAGCCTAATGAATAAATACTTGAGTCGTAGAGTCTTGTTGTGATGCCATGTTGTATTTACACATATCGAGCATATTGTGTGTATGATTGAAATGCTTGCTATGTGTGGGATCCGACTATCTAGTTGTTTATCCTTGGCAGCCTCTCATATGGGGAACTGTAGTCTAGTGCTTCCTGAGCGATAGTAGTCCGCTACAGCCCGGTTCACCGGAGTCCTGCTAGCCCAGCACTACTGCTTTGGACACTTGACTGGCCGGCATGTGTTTCACTTTGTTCCTGTGTCTGTCCCTTCGGGGAAATGTCACGCGGTGACATCCGGAGTCCTGCCTAGCCTACTACAGCCCGGGTTACCGGAGTCCTGTTAGCCCAGTGCTACAGCCCGGATTCACACACTGTTGACCGACATGCTCGAAGTTGATTCATCTATGCCTGTCCCCATGGGTTAGTGCCGCTTTGGGTTCACGACTAGCCATGTCGGCCCGGGTTCTTTGTCATATGGATGCTAGCGACACTATCATATACATGAGCCAAAAGGCGCAAACGGTCCCGGGCAAGGTAAGGTGGCACCCGTGGGAATACCGTGCGTGAGGCCGCAAAGTGATATGATGTGTTACATGCTAGATCAGTGTGACTTAGGATCGGGGTCCTGACATTTCTCCAGCTGAAGAAGATGTTGGTTACTCCCCCTGTGTTGGCGGCTTCGAATCCCAAAGAGCCCATGCTCCTGTACATCGCCGCCACCAGCCGGGTGGTCAGCACAGTCATCGTAGTTGAGCGCAAGGAGGAAGGCAAGGTACTACCTGTCCAGAGACCGGTATATTACCTGGGCGAAGTACTGTCGACCTCCAAGCAGAACTACCCCAACTACCAGAAGATGTGTTACGGTGTACACTTTGCCGCCAAGAAGCTGAAGCCTTATTTCCAAGAGCATCCAATCACTGTGGTCTGCGCAGCCCCACTAGCCGAGATCATTGGAAGCCGAGATGCGTCTGGCCGAGTGGCCAAATGGGCCATAGAGTTGGCCCCCTACACAATCTACTATCAGCCCCGCACCGCCATCAAGTCGCAAGCACTGGCCGACTTCCTTGTCGATTGGGCCGAGACCCAGTACCTGCCGCCAGCGCCCGACTCCACCCATTGGCGGATGCATTTCGATGGCTCCAATATGCGCACTGGCTTTTGAGCCGGCGTTGTTCTCACTTATCCCAAAGGCGACAAGCTCAAGTATGCGCTGCAGATCCATTTCGCCGCCTCCAACAACGTCGCTGAGTATGAGGCGCTCATCAACGGGCTCCGGCTTGCCAAAGAGCTTGGGATTCGCCGGATCCTGTGTTATGGTGACTCCGACTTGGTGGTCTAGCAGTCATCTGGCGACTGGGATGCCAAGGACGCAAACATGGCAAGCTACCGCTTCTTCATGCAGCAACTCAGCGGATATTTCGAGGGGTGCGAGTTCCTCCACGTGCCAAGAAACGACAATGACCAAGCATATACTTTGGCGTGAATCGGCTCCACCCGCCAAGCAATACCTTCTGGCGTCACTCTTCAGCGCCTCCTCAAGCCGTCCATCAAGCCTTCACCAGAGTCAGATTCCATTTTTGTGCCGGCTCCACCTGAAGAAGTCGGATCCGGCTCAAGAGCCCCAGCAGACGGCACAAAGATCCTTAAAGACGACTCCAAGAACGCCGCAGTCAAAGCCAGCCCGGGGACTTCAGAACCCGACCCGGGGACTGCGGCGACCAGACAAAAGACTCCAGAGCTCGGCTCGGGGACTGCGCCAGTCGGCCCGGGGACTTTGTTGATCCAGCAAGCGGCTGCGGACTCCAGCCCACCGCCTCCCAGCCCAGCCGCCCTCGTTCAAGTCGCAGTTCTGGCAGTTGAAGAGATAGCAGCACCCTCCTGGGCACAGCCCATCCTCAAATTCCTGGTGAACAAGGAGCTGCCAACTGATGAAACCTTGGCTCGGCAAGTACAACGCCGAGCAGCAGTATACACCATAGTCAACAGAGAGCTAGTCAGGCGCAGCATCACTGGTGTTTACCAGCGATGCATCGAGCCGGAGCAAGGCCAAGCAATTCTCAGAGACATCCATCAAGGCGAGTGCGGCCACCATGCGGCCTCAAGAGCACTCGTCGCCAAAGCTTTCCGGCACGGTTTCTTCTGGCCGACTGCCCTAGAAGAGGCCAAAGAGTTGGTCCAGAAATGCAAGGGGTGCCAGAAGTTCCGCTCCAAGACGCATCAGCCGGCTTCTGCGCTCAAGACTATCCCAATCGCCTGGCCCTTTGCAGTTTGGGGCCTGGATATGGTGGGACCATTCAAGACAGCACGAGGTGGCCTAACTCACCTACTTGTTGCAGTGGACAAGTTCACCAAGTGGATAGAAGTAAATCCCATCAAGAAGTTGAATGGTCCGACTGCCGTGACTTTCATCTCTGACATCACAATTCGGTACGGCATACCGCACAGCATCATCACCGACAACGGCACCAACTTTGCCAAAGGCTCTTTGGCCCGTTTCTGCGCGACGTAGCGCATCCGACTGGACTTAGCGTCTGCTGCCCATCCGCAATCAAACGGCCAGGTGGAGCAGGCGAATGGCCTCATCCTGTCCGGCATCAAGCCACGGCTGATCGAACCACTGGAGCGTTCGGCCGGCTGTTGGCTTGACGAGTTGCCAGCCGTCCTATGGAGTCTGCGCACGACTCCGAACAAGTCGATCGGCTTCACGCCCTTCTTCCTCGTCTACCGTGCCGAAGCCGTCATCCCAACGGATATAGAGTTCAACTCCCCGCGAGTCACGATGTACACCAAGTAGGAAGCAGAAGAAGCACGACAAGATGGCTTCGATCTGCTGGAAGAGGGCCGGCTATTGGCACTCAGCCGGTCCAGCATCTACCAGCAGAGCCTGCACCGTTACTACAACAGGAAGGTCGGGCCAAGATCTTTCCAGGAGGGCGACCTTGTGCTCCGAGTGATCCAGCGAACAGCCGGCCAGCACAAGTTGTCGGCACCCTGGGAAGGCCCCTTCATCATCAGCAAAGTGCTGGGCAACGACTCCTACTACCTGATCGACGCTCAGAAGCCCCGAGCATGCAAGAGGGATGACTCCGGCAAAGAGACGGAACGACCATGGAACGCAAATCTTCTCCGAAGATTTTACAGTTGATGCAGTATGTACCATGCTACCCCTTTGTATTGAAGTACAAAGACTTCGGGCCCCCCGAGACGAGCTCGGGGACTGCCCTTTTTGTTATCTGTATGATAAGTAGTATGCCTCTGAGTATGCTACTCTTTGTTATGCCGCTTGGCACTGGGCTCGACTAGTCAGCCCGGGGACTCGCCGTTTTGCGCTATGAAAACGCTTCCTGCAGTCGGACAAGTAGTGTGTGGCGCCTAAGCCGTCTCCTGTCAGAAGCCGCAACTCGCAGAGCGATTGTCTGGTGGGCAGGAGTAAGGAAGAAGGGGCGCCCACATGAAAAATGGCTAAGGACTCAAAGCAAAAACATAGCTTAAGACGGCTTTCCAGCCGTTCCTCGCAAAGCCGACTCTTGAGTAGTTGGCTTGCCGTTTTCTATCTGACTTGCTAAGAGAACTCTAGAATGGCTAAGTACTTGCCCTCCCAAAGTAGCCAAGTATTTGATCCAGCGGCAGTCCGCAGAGCGGCTGTCCGCCTGGCAAAGACGGCGTCTAAGGGAAAGCGGCAAAGGAAAAAGCCAAAAGAGCAATAAGCAAGAAATAATAGAACCCAGATAAATATTTACATAACATAGGCCCTTGGCCGAATCCTCGAACGGAAGTTCAAAATACACCCCGCGGGTGGAATTGTGCGAATTAACAAAGTTCTTCGAGAAACTACTAAAGCAGATAAATAAAGACAAGGCGGCAGCCTATGAAGCAGCAGACGGGTTTGGAGGCTCGGAGGAGATGGCGGTGTCAGACGTTGGGGCGGCCGGCTGAGCAGTCTCGGCTTGACCGCCTCCAGCGGTAGTCGGCTCGGTTGGGCGCGGCTCGTTGCTGGAGGCGCGGTCGAGTTGAGGCTGATCGCCCGCTCCGTCTTCTGGCGCCTCCATCTCGCCTCTGACCTCCGCCTCGCCTCCCTCCTCGGCACTGGAGCCGATCACCTCCGCCGAGTCCTCATCGTAGTCCGGGTTCATCCCAAACCACTCCGGCAGTGCCTCCTCACCGTTGTCAGCTCGCTGAGGAATGAAGACGTTGGTATCGGCGTACTCGGCGATCACCGCGGCGCACTTGACAAGGGCGTCCTCCACGACTGCCAGCTCCGGCTGGGCTTCGGCCCGGAGCGTGGCCAGCTGGTCCAGGTCCAGGTATGGGTACCACGCCTTGACAAACTCCAAGGCCTGACGCGCTCCAGCCCGTGCCGAGGAGCCTTTCCAAGCCTCCGGACGGCCTGCTGCGACCTCCAGCCAGGCGGCAGTCTAGCTGGGAGTGCGCAGAATCGGCATGTCTGGCCACAAGGAAGCAATCGCCTGGGCGCCGACACGTTAAAGCCGGCGCAGCATCCGGTGAGCCAGCCGCAGGCGAGCCTCGATGCTCAGAAGCTGCTCGTCAAGGGTCCGGGGGGCATTGGCGGCAACCTCCTCGCCAGCTGCCCTCCGCGCCTCGTGATCGGCCCCAATGGCCTGAGTGGCAGCTTGCGTGTGGCCCGGGAAGAAGTCTGCCGAGATGAAAAAAGAGTCAAGTCAGAAAAGCAAGAGTCAGCCCGACCTGAGATCGGCGGCTCAAAGAAAGAGAGTAAAGAAAACTCACCATCGATGATATCCTCAATCTCGTGGAAGCCGGAGGTCAGCATCGCCTCCTTGTTGGTCCAGGAGGAGCGCTCGGTCTCGAACTCGGCCAGGAGTGCAGTCTCTATCTCCTTCGCCTCCTCCTGCGCCTTCTTGAGCAGCTCCTTCTGCTCCGCCAGCTGTGCAGACAGCAGGTCGCGCTCCGTGACGAGCTTGCTGCACTCCACCTCCTTGGCACGCAAGGCGTTGTTGGCTTCGCCCAGCTGCTGCTGAAGAACGGCGTTGGCCTCTGAAGAAAGAAGAAAAAAGACGCAAGTCGACAGCAAAGAAGGTCGCCAGGAAGATCCAGTCCGACTGCGCAGCAGTCGGCCCGAATCTCGGGGACTACAGCCCGCGGGTGCGCCAGCGCGCCCCCGCGAAGAAGGAAACTCACTCCGGATCTCCCACAAGTCGGCACTCCACTTGCCCAGCTCTTCAATGTTGCGGTTGAAGACGGTGACCCGGAGGTTGTGGTAATCCTGAGATAAGCATTTCAAAACAAGAATAAGCATTTGGAACTCACCAATAGAGTTCCGACCCGCCTGCTCAGCAGCCGGCCCAGAACTCGGGGACTACACCCAGTGGGTGTGCTGGCGCGCCCCCATAGAGAAGAGCAAGAAAAAGCAAAGTCAGAAGAAAGCATACCCGAATGGCCGCTCGCGACGCCAGATGCGCCTTGCTGCATCTCTGGATGGCGTCGCCTTCGGCTCGCAGCTTCGCCTAGACGTCCAGGAGCACCTGGTTCAGTGGGCCTGTGCCGCCTCCTCGCACCCACCCGACAGGCGCAGCACTCGCCGCCTCGACGTCTGGGATGGCCGAGCTGGCTGCGCCGGTCTCCAGCGGGCGTGGCGCCGAAATCGCATTCTCTAGACGGCGGCCATTGGCGAGGCGACTTGGAGGAGCAGATTCGCCATGGCTACGCCTGTAGTCGGCGGCACCGGCGGGTCCGCCGGATGTTCAACTCGCGCGCTTCTCGATGGCGGCGGAGGCGGTGGCGGCGGCACAACCGTGTCCGGCCCGGGGGCCTCGTCGCCCTCCCTCTCCATAATGGGATATTCCCCGCCGACTTCCCCAATCTGCTCCAAGAAATCCGGAGGCGGCCACGCCGACTTCAGCAGGATGACAAGCAGTGCCGACTGACGGCGCGTGGCTTCCTCTGCTTGCTGCCTCGCTGCGATGGCGGCCTCGGCGTCATCCAGTTTCTTCTGGGCAGAGGCGGCTGCCTTCTCGGCCTCCGCCTTCTCTTGGAGGGCGCCTTCGTCCTCGTCGTGCTTATCCTGCGCGTTCCGCTCCGTCGCCTCCCGGAGATCGGCGCGGGGTCAATGCGCCTAGTGGTGGCGGACGACTCTGCCGACCCTCTGGAACAGGGAAAGCATGTAAAGGATCTGGACAAAATCCACCAGAAGATAAAACAAGACAAAGACAGAAGCACTTACCCAGAGGATTGCGGCGGCTTCTTCACTTCCTTGCGGAAGCGGATGGCCTTCGCGACCGCCTCTTACCGCTTGGTCGCAGCGGCCGCCCCCTTGAACTTCTTCTTCCGGCCGCCAGTGGAACTCGGCCCTGCCCGGCGCTTCCTCGCGCCGCCTAGACCGCCCAAGGCGGCGGACGAGCCCGCGCCGTGATGGCCAGCTCTTGGCTGGTGGCGCGGGGCGACTTCCCCGTCTTCACCGACGAGCCAGTCGGCGAAGGTGTACGAGAGCCTGAGGCCGCCTTCCTCTCCTTCGCCGCCTCCGTCGGCGTCGGCCTCCATCGCCGCCGCCCCCAGGTCGGGGTCGTCGACGTCACTCTCCACTCGGTTGGGGGCGAACTGGCGGGCCGGCCCCGCAGTGCCGGCCGAGGGCTGGACGAGAGGATTCTGAATCGAAGGCTAAAAAGTTAAGGAGTAGGATTCAGCTGCCAAAAGAAAAAGAAGAAGAAGAAAGAAAACTTACAACCGGCGGGGGGTTGGCGCGAGTACGGCTCCATGCCGAACTGCCAATCCTCCGAGAGGCCGCAGTTCGCAATGAGATTCACCATGTCCGCCACCTCCGCGTGGGGCATGTCCTTGGTGCACATCCGACCGGGGTCCCGGTGGCCGCTCATCTGACAGATCAAATGAGGTCGGCCTTGGAGCGGGAGGACTCGGCGCGCCACGAAGGCGTCTAGCAAGTTGGCCCTCGTCAGACCCTCCGACTGCGTCAGCACTCGGAGTCACGCGATGGCGGCGGCACCAGCCGGAGTCAGCGTCTTGGCGAGGTAGGACCAGCTGGGGAGCCTCCCAGCCGGCGCGCCGGCTTCGTAAGCCGGCAGATTGACCCAGTCGCCATCCGGGGCGACGTTCTTCACGTAGAAGTAAGAGCGCTGCCACATCTTCACCGACTTGATTAGCTGAATGGCGGGGAATGGGTTGTCGGCCACCGTTCTCCGCATCGTGATGAAGGCGCCGCACTGGGCTGGCACGCCGGCGACGTGCGTGCCGAGCATGGACTGAAAGAACTCCCCCACAGCTCGATGGTGGGGAGAACGCCGAGGAAACCCTCGCACAAAGTGGTGAAGGCCGCCAGCAGCACCACCGTGTTCGGGGTGAGGTGGTGCGGCTGGAGGCCGTGGAACTCCAAAAATGAGCGGAAGAACCCGCTCGCCGGCAGCCCCAGGCCGCGCATGAGGTGCGAGCGGAATACAAGCTGCTCGCCCTCCTCCGGCGCCGGCGTCACCTCCTTCCCCGGCGGGGCACGGGCCTGAACAAGGTTCGCGCCGGGGAGGCGACGCATCTTGCGGAGGAAATCGATGATGTCGTCATCGATCTCAGAGCCCTCCCACACGCCGGAGCGCACGGCGGCGGGCGCGGCGGCAGAAGATGAGCTCATCGCTGCAAGCAGGACATGGTTCGGCGCAGCAGCGGCTGGAGGAAGAAGAAAGAGGAAGAAGCAAAGGGAAGCGGGGGAGAGCGGGCGCGCGTGCTTCCCCGCCCCGCTCCCCCCGCCTACTTATAGGCCTGCGGGCTGAGAAGCCGAGGGGGCGTCGTGGGATTAACTGCGCCCACGCCCCCACGACCCCCACGGTTTACCACACGAGTTACTGCGCACAGTTACTGCGCTGGAATCCCAACCGCCCCCACGGCCGCAGCAGATCCGTTCAAAGGCCGAGGCGCGGTAATGGCGGGTCCCACCTGCGGGTCTGTCCCGTCACGCGCGTGGGCTGGCAGACTGGCCCGGCCACGTGGCGCCCCCCGGCAGGTCCGCGGCGGGCAGCGGCCGTGTAGCTTATCAAGCAAGTCGTCTGAATCCCGCCGCAACTTTCAAACTCTTGAAGGAGCAAGACGACCTTCGACAAGTCCGGCTTCCCGATAGTCGGCTTGGCGGAGACGGCCTGAGCAAGATCGCCTCCCGATAGTCGGCTTGAAGGAAGACGGCGGGCAAGGCCTAGATCCAACCGCTGGAAGGAAGAAACTGTTGAGGCTCCTCGACGTATCTCCCTCGGCGCCTCACCAGCTTCGGGGACTACTGTCGGAGTAATGGGCCACGGGTAGGCTAACCCGAGACCCAGAACCTTTCAAGACATCGGGGCAGGCTTCACCCCTCAAGAATCCCAAGACGGAGGGCCGCCACTGGGAGTCGGCTGCAGCACCGCAAACTACGCACTCACGGACGAATCCCAGAGGCGACTACGAATTGAGTCGACTCCCAGCTAGCGGCTTCCAAAGAAGCCGACTACGGGGAGTCGGCCCGCGACTTCACCACCTCATGCCTTCGTGAGGAGGGACGGGACAGGGCATGGCCTCTTTACGGGCCACACCCGCCCCTTACCAAGGGCAGGCACGGCCACAGTGCGTCGTACTAACTGAGATCTCCGTCCGGCACGGCACTGTTGCCATGCCAGTGTTGGGGAACGTAGTAATTTCAAAAAAATTCCTACGCACACGCAAGATCATGGTGATGCATAGCAACGAGAGGGGAGAGTGTTGTCTACGTACCCTCGTAGACCGAAGCGGAAGCATTGACACAACGTAGAGGAAGTAGTCGTACGTTCTTCTCGCGATCCAACCGATCACAGCACCGTTACTCCGGCACCTCCGAGTTCTTGGCACACGTTCAGCTCGATGACGATCCCCGGGCTCCGATCCAGCAAAGCGTCGAGGAAGAGTTTCATCAGCACGACGGCGTGGTGACGATCTTGATGTGTTACCGGCGCAGGGCTTCGCCTAAGCACTGCAACGATATGATCGAGGTGGAATTTGGTGGAAGGGGGCACCGCACACGGCTAAGGAACGATCCGTAGATCAACTTTGTGTGTCTTTGGGGTGCCCCCTGCCCCCGTATATAAAGGAGCCAAGGGGGAGGGGCTGGCCGGCCAAGCCTAGCGCGCCAGGAGAGTCCTACTCCCTCTGGGAGTAGGATCCCCCCCCCCCAATCCTAGTTGGACTAGGATTCTCCAAGGGGGAGAGAGAGAGAGAGGGGGCGCCCACCTATCCTAGTCCTAATAGGACTAGGGGAAGGGGGGAGGCGTGCAGCCCCTAGGGCAGCCCTCTCACCTCTCCTCCAAGGCCCATGTTGGCCCATTATGCTCCCGGGGGGTTCCGGTAACCCTCCCGGTATTCCGGTAAAATCCTGATTTCACCTGGAATGCATCCGATGTCCAAACATAGGCTTCCAATATATCATTCTTTACGTCTCGACCATTTCGAGACTCCTCGTCATGTCCGTGATCACATCCGGGACTCCGAACTCCTTCGGTACATCAAAATGCATAAACTCATAATAACTGTCATCGTAACGTTAAGCGTGCGGACCCTACGGTTCGAGAACAATGTAGACATGACCGAGACACGTCTCCGGTCAATAACCAATAGCGGGACCTGGATGCCCATATTGGCTCCTACATATTCTACGAAGATCTTTATCGGTCAGACCGCATAACAACATACGTTGTTCCCTTTGTCATCGGTATGTTACTTGCCCGAGATTCGATCGTCGGTATCCAATACCTAGTTCAATCTCGTTACCGGCAAGTATCTTTACTCGTTCTGTAATACATCATCTCGCAACTAACTCATTGGTTGCAATGATTGCAAGGCTTTATGTGATGTGCATTACCGAGAAGGCCCTGAGATACCTCTCCGACAATCGGAGTGACAAATCCTAATCTCGAAATACGCCAACCCAATATGTACCTTTGGAGACACCTGTAGAGCACCTTTATAATCACCCAGTTACGTTGTGACGTTTGGTAGCACACAAAGTGTTCCTACGGTAAACGGGAGTTGCATAATCTCATAGTTAAAGGAACATGTATAAGTCATGGATAAAAGCAATAGCAACATACTAAACGATCAGGTGCTATGCTAATGAAATGGGTCATGTCAATCAGATCATTCAACTAATGATGTGATCTCATTAATCAAATAACAACTCTTTGTTCATGGTTAGGAAACATAACCATCTTTGATTAATGAGCTAGTCAAGTAGAGGCATACTAGTGACACTCTGTTTGTCTATGTATTCACACATGTATTATGTTTCCAGTTAATACAATTCTAGCATGAATAATAAACATTTATCATGATATAAGGAAATAAATAATAACTTTATTATTGCCTCTAGGGCATATTTCCTTCAGTCTCCCACTTGCACTAGAGTCAATAATCTAGATCACATCACCATGTGATTAACATCAATAGTTCACATCATCATGTGATTAACACCCATAGTTCACATCGATATGTGACCAACACCCAAAGGGTTTACTAAATTCAGTAATCTAGTTCACATCGCTATGTGATTAACACCCAAAGAGTACTACGGTGTGATCATGTTTTGCTTGTGAGAGAAATTTAGTCAACGGTTCTGCCACATTCAGATCCGTTATGTATTTTGCAATTTTCTATGTCTACAATGCTCTGCACGGAGCTACTTTAGCTAATTGCTCCCACTTTCAATATGTATCTAGATTGAGACTTAGAGTCATCTAGATTAGTGCCAAAACTTGCATCGACGTAACCTTTTACCACGAACCTTTTTGTCACATCCATAATCGAGAAACATATCCTCATTCCACTAAGGATAATTTTGACCGCTTGTCCAGTGATCTACTCCTAGATCACTATTGTACTCCCTTGCCAAACTCAGTGGTAGGGTATGCAATAGATCTGGTACACAGCATGGCATACTTTATAGAACCTATGGCTGAGGCATAGGGAATGACTTTCATTCTCTTTCTATCTTCTGCCGTGGTCGGGCTTTGAGTCTTACTCAATTTCACACCTTGTAATACAGGCAAGAACTCTTTCTTTGACTGTTCCATTTTGAACTACTTCAAAATCTTTTCAAGGTATGTACTTATTGAAAAACTTATCAAGCGTCTTGATCTATCTCTATAGATCTTGATGCTCAATATGTAAGCAGCTTCACCGAGGTCCTTCTTCGAAAAACTCCTTTCAAATACTCCTTTATGCTTTACAGAATAATTCTACATTATTTCCGATCAATAATATGTCATTTACATATACTTATCAGAAATGTTGTAGTGCTCCCACTCACTTTCTTGTAAATACAGGCTTCACCGCAAGTCTGTATAAAACTATATGCTTTGATCAACTTATCAAAGAGTATATTCCAACTCCAAGATGCTTGCACCAGTCCATAGATGGATCGCTGGAGCTTGCATATTTTGTTAACACATTCAGGATCGACAAAACCTTCTAGTTGCATCGTATACAACTCTTCTTTAATAAATCCATTAAGGAATGTAGTTTTGTTTATCCATTTGCCGGATTTCATAAAATGCGACAATTGCTAACATGATTCGGACAGACTTAAGCATAGATACGAGTGAGAAACTCTCATCGTAGTCAACACCTTGAACTTGTCGAAAAACCTTTTTTCGACAATTCTAGCTTTGTAGATAATAACACTACTATCAGTGTCCGTCTTCCTCTTGAAGATCCATTTATTTTCTTTGGCTTGCCGATCATCGGGCAAATCCATCAAAGTCCATACTTTGTTCTCATACATGGATCATATCTCAGATTTCATGGCCTCAAACCATTTCGCGGAATCTGGGCTCATCATCGCTTCCTCATAGTTCGCAAGTTCGTCATGGTCTAGTAACATGACTTCCAGAACAGGATTACCGTACCACTCTGGTGCAGATCTCACTCTAGTTTACTTACGAGATTCGGTAGTAACTTGATCTTGAAGTTACATGATCATCATCATTAGTTTCCTCACTAATTGGTGTAGTAGTCACAGGAATAGATTTCTGTGATGAACTACTTTCCAATAAGGGATAAGGTACAATTACCTCATCAAGTTTTCTACTTTCCTCCCACTCACTTCTTTCGAGAGAAACTTCTTCTCTAGAAAGTATCCATTCTCAGCAACGAATGTCTTGCCTTTTGGATCTGTGATAGAAGGTGTACCCAACTGTCTCCTTTGGGTATCCGATGAAGACACATTTCTCCGGTTTGGGTTTGAGCTTATCATGATGAAACCTTTTCTTATAAGCATCGCAACCCCAAACTTTAAGAAACGACAACTTTGGTTTCTTGACAAACCAAAGTTCATATTGTGTCGTCTCAACGGACTTTAGATGATGCCCCTTTTAAACGTGAATGTAGTTGTCTCTAATGCATGATCCCAAAACGATATTGGTAAATCGATAAGAAACATCATAGATTGTACTATATCCAATAAAGTACGGTCATGACGTTCGGACACACCATTATGCTGTGGTGTTCCAGGTGGCATGAGTTTGTGAAACTATTCACATTGTTTTAATTGAAGACCAAACTCGTAACTCAAATATTTGTCTCCGCGATCAGATCGTAGAAACCTTATTTTCTTGTCACGATGATTTTCACTTCACTCTAAAATTCTTTGAACTTTTCAAACATTTCAGACTTATGTTTCATCAAGTAGATATACCCATATCTGCTCAAATCATCTGTGAAGGTCAGAAAATAATGATACTTGTCGCGAGCCTTAATATTCATCGGACCATATACATCAGTATGTATGATTTCCAACAAATCTGTTGCTTGCTCCATTGTTCCGGAGAACGGCGTTTTAGTCATCTTGCCCAAGAGGCATGGTTTGCAAGCATCAAGTGATTCATAATCAAGTGATTCCAAAATCCCATCAGCATGGAGTTTCTTCATGCGCTTTACACCAATATGACTTAAACAGTAGTGCCACAAACAAGTTGCACTATCATTATTAACTTTCCATCCTTTTGACTTCAATATTATGAATATGTGTATCACTAGGATCGAGATTCAACGAACCATTTCGTTGGTGTGTATAACCATAGAAGGTTTTATTCATGTAAACAGAACAACAATTGTTCTCTAACTTAAATGAATAACTGTATTGCAATAAACATGATCAAATCATATTCATGCTCAACGCAAACACCAAATAACACTTATTTAGGTTCAACACTAATCCCAAAAGTATAGGGAGTGTGCGATGATGATCATATCAATCATGGAACTACTTCCAACACACATCGTCACCTTGCCCTTTAACTAGTCTTTGTTCATTCTGCAACTCCTGTTTCGAGTTACTAATCTTAGCAACTTGAACTAGTACCAAATACTGAGGGGTTGCTATGAACACTAGTAAAGTACACATCAATAACATGTATATCAAATATACTTATGTTCACTTTGCCATCCTTCTTATCCGCCAATCACTTGGGGTAGTTCCGCTTCCAGTGACCAGTCCCTTTGCAGTAGAAGCACTTAGTCTCAGGCTTAGGACCAGAGTTGGGCTTTTTCACTTGAGCAGCAACTTGCTTGCCGTTCTTCTTGAAGTTCCCCTTCTTTCCTTTTGCCCTTTTCTTGAAACTAGTGATCTTGTCAATCATCAACACTTGATGTTTTTATTTGATTTCTACCTTCGCTGTTTTTAGCATCGCGAAGAGCTTGGGAATATTTTCCGTTATCCCTTGCATATTATAGTTCATCACGAAGTTCTACTAACTTGGTGATGGTGACTAGAGAATTCTGTCAATCACTATCTTATCTGGAAGATTAACTCCCACTTGATTCAAGCGATTGTAGTACCCAGACAATCTGAGCACATGCTCACTAGTTGAGCGATTCTCCTCCATCTTTTAGCTATAGAACTTGTTGGAGACTTCATATCTCTCAACTCGGGTATTTGCTTGAAATATTAACTTCAACTCCTAGAACATCTCATATGCTCCATGACGTTCAAAACGTCTTTGAAGTCCCGATTCTAAGCAGTTAAGCATGGTGCACTAAACTATTAAGTAGTCATCATATTGAGCTAGCAAAACGTTCATAATGTCTGCATCTGCTCCTGCAATAGGTCCGGCACCTAGCGGTGCATCAAGGACATAATTCTTCTGTGCAGCAATGAGGATAAACCTCAGATCACGGATCCAATCCGCATCATTGCTACTAACATTTTTCAACACAATTTTCTCTAGGAACATATCAAAATAAACACAGGGAAGCAACAACGCGAGCTATTGATCTACAACATAGATATGCTAATACTACCAGGACTAAGTTCATGATAAATTTAAGTTCAATTAATCATATTACTTAAGAACTCCCACTTAGATAGACATCCCTCTAATCCTCTAAGTGATCACGTGATCCAAATCAACTAAACCATGTCCGATCATCACGTGAGATGGAGTAGTTTCAATGGTGAACATCACTATGTTGATCATATCTACTATATGATTCACGCTCGACCTTTCGGTCTCCGTGTTCCGAGGTCATATCTTATATGCATAGCTCGTCAAGTATAAACCTGAGTATTCCGCGTGTGCAACTGTTTTGCACCCGTTGTATTTGAACGTAGAGCCTATCACACCCGATCATCACGTGGTGTCTCAGCACGAAGAACTTTCGCAACGGTGCATACTTAGGGAGAACACTTCTTGATGATTTAGTGAGAGATCATCTTATAATGCTACCGTCAATCAAAGCAAGATAAGATGCATAAAAGGATAAACATCACATGCAATCAATATAAGTGATATGATATGGCCATCATCATCTTGTGCTTGTGATCTCCATCTTCGAAGCACCGTCATGATCACCATCGTGACCGGCGCGACACCTTGATTTCCATCGTAGCATCGTTGTCGTCTCGCCAATCTTATGCTTCCACGACTATCACTACCGCTTAGTAATAAAGTAAAGCATTACATCGCGATTGCATTGCATACAATAAAGCGACAACCATATGGCTTCTGCCAGTTGCCGATAACTCGGTTACAAAACATGATCATCTCATACAATAAAATTTAGCATCATGTCTTGACCATATCACATCACAACATGCCCTGCAAAAACAAGTTAGACGTCCTCTACTTTGTTGTTGCAAGTTTTACGTGGCTGCTACGGGCTTTAAGCAAGAACTCATCTTACCTACGCATCAAAACCACAACGATAGTTTGTCAAATAGACTCCGTTTTAACCTTCTCAAGGACCGGGCGTAGCCACACTCGGTTCAACTAAAGTTGGAGAGACAGTCTTCCGCAAGCCATCTATGTGCAAAGCACGTCGAGGGAACCGGTCTCGCGTAAGAGTACGCGTAAGGTTGGTCCGGATCGTCTCGTCCAACAATACCGCTGAACCAAAGTATGACATGCTGGTAGGCAGTATGACTTATATCGTCCACAACTCACTTGTGTTCTACTCGTGCAAATAACATCATACCATAAAAACCTAGGCTCTGATACCACTGTTGGGGAACGTAGTAATTTCAAAAAATTTCCTACGCACACGCAAGATCATGGTGATGCATAGCAACGAGAGGGGAGAGTGTTGTCTACGTACCCTCGTAGACCGAAGCGGAAGCGTTGACACAACGTAGAGGAAGTAGTTGTACGTTCTCCTCGCGATCCAACCGATCACAGCACCGTTACTCTGGCACCTCCGAGTTCTTGGCACACGTTCAGCTCGATGACGATCCCCGGGCTCCGATCCAGCAAAGCGTCGAGGAAGAGTTTCGTCAGCACGACGGCGTGGTGACGATCTTGATGTGTTACCGCCGCAGGGCTTCGCCTAAGCACTGCAACGATATGATCGAGGTGGAATTTGGTGGAAGGGGGCACCGCACACGGCTAAGGAACGATCCGTAGATCAACTTTGTGTGTCTTTGGGGTGCCCCCTGCCCCCGTATATAAAGGAGCCAAGGGGGAGGGGCTGGCCGGCCAAGCCTGGCGCGCCAGGAGAGTCCTACTCCCTCTGGGAGTAGGATTCCCCCCCCCCAATCCTAGTTGGACTAGGATTCTCCAAGGGGGAGAGAGAGAGAGGGGGCGCCCACCTCTCCTAGTCCTAATAGGACTAGGGGAAGGGGGGAGGCGCGCAGCCCCTAGGGCAGCCCTCTCACCTCTCCTCCAAGGCCCATGTTGGCCCATTATGCTCCCGGGGGGTTCCGGTAACCCTCCCGGTATTCCGGTAAAATCCTGATTTCACCTGGAATGCATCCGATGTCCAAACATAGGCTTCCAATATATCATTCTTTACGTCTCGACCATTTCGAGACTCCTCGTCATGTCCGTGATCACATCCGGGACTCCGAACTCCTTCGGTACATCAAAATGCATAAACTCATAATAACTGTCATCGTAATGTTAAGCGTGCGGACCCTACGGTTCGAGAACAATGTAGACATGACTGAGACACGTCTCCGGTCAATAACCAATAGCGGGACCTGGATGCCCATATTGGCTCCTACATATTCTTCGAAGATCTTTATCGGTCAGACCGCATAACAACATACGTTGTTCCCTTTGTCATCGGTATGTTACTTGCCCGAGATTCGATCGTCGGTATCCAATACCTAGTTCAATCTCGTTACCGGCAAGTCTCTTTACTCGTTCTGTAATACATCATCTCGCAACTAACTCATTGGTTGCAATGCTTGCAAGGCTTTATGTGATGTGCATTACCGAGAAGGCCCTGAGATACCTCTCCGACAATCGGAGTGACAAATCCTAATCTCGAAATACGCCAACCCAATATGTACCTTCGGAGACACCTGTAGAGCACCTTTATAATCACCCAGTTACGTTGTGACGTTTGGTAGCACACAAAGTGTTCCTACGGTAAACGGGAGTTGCATAATCTCATAGTTAAAGGAACATGTATAAGTCATGGATAAAAGCAATAGCAACATACTAAACGATCAGGTGCTATGCTAATGAAATGGGTCATGTCAATCAGATCATTCAACTAATGATGTGATCTCGTTAATCAAATAACAACTCTTTGTTCATGGTTAGGAAACATAACCATCTTTGATTAATGAGCTAGTCAAGTAGAGGCATACTAGTGACACTCTGTTTGTCTATGTATTCACACATGTATTATGTTTCCAGTTAATACAATTCTAGCATGAATAATAAACATTTATCATGATATAAGGAAATAAATAATAACTTTATTATTGCCTCTAGGGCATATTTCCTTCAGCCAGCTCTGACATCAGCCCCAGGGGGCGGAACCCTGTGCCCACGTCGGCATGCCTGTACGGCCTAGAGGCGGCGGGTCCCGCTAGTTGGCGGGGGGAAAGAAGACGGCGAGAGCGCCACAAGACAAACTTCGTGGGAGTCGGCCTCCGAGAGTCGGCCGGCTCCTCCCTCGGGCCCCGCACGCCATTAACCAGATAAGATGGGGAGTGGCGACGGTGATCGCCCGTCAGGCAGCGCCACTGTTGCCACGCCCCCACGACCAAGCCAACGTCACCAGAAGCACGGCTACAGTGGTCGGGTCAGTCGGCGGGGCCCACCAGGTGGCGGGCCCCAGTAGTCGGCGAAGAAGACGACGGCCTGAGAGACAGACGGCTGGGACCCGCGCCCAGCCGGATTACCATTGTACCCCCGGGGGGTAGGCCTATATAAACCCCCCGGAGCACCCATGCAAAGGGTTTGATTCTTTAGACACTAGACCAGAGACACAAGAGGGAGAGAGCTAGCCTTGCCCTCTCCCACCTCTAGGAAACAGCTCGAGGAGCAACTTTGTATACACATTGCTATAGTGATCATGCGGAGACCCCGCGGAGCAGCAGTAGGGGTGTTATCTCCTCGGAGAGCCCCGAAGCTGGGTAAGATTCGCCGGCGTTCATGTCTACGCCTCATCCCGCTTCCAGGCAACGGCGACGTTCTACTCGCCCCCACCATGGTAAGCCATCCTTTGGCATATGTCGCATCCAACCCCCGACAGCATGTCTTTGGAACAGAGTACTAGCGTGGGTCCACTTGACTATAAGGAACTATTTATCTGCATATATAGCTTTCTCTGCTACTCCTTCCAGTGATTAGTATGCAGTGCATGTGTCTGTAGACATGACAGCTTGTCAATGGAAGTTCAACTACGGCGACCATCACGTTTTATCTCGCGATTCCCACGATGCCTCTCCAACCCACGGCACCATGCCCCCCGATGTGCGCCTCACCCCTCTCGGCCGCACCGCCCCTCTGCCTTTGTGTGCATGACATGTGGGCCACCTAAAATGCAGCGAGCATCAAGTTTCTACAACAGCCACACCCGCGATTCCCACGATGCCGCTCGAACCCATGAAACCACACGTCCCCTGACCTGCGGCTCACCCCTCTTGGCCCCACTGCCCCTCTACCTACAGGAGCATTACATGTGTACCAGTCACCTATCGGGTCCACATGTTATTGACTCAAAGGTAGGTGTAGTAAGGCGCTGAAGCTCAGTACCAACGGCCCTGAGAGGGAAATGTAACTCCTAAGCCAGGGCTTGTGGTGCTCCTGCAGCACGAACTCATGCCAAACTCGAGATTTCTTTCTTTACTATACATGCACACAACGATTTAATGGACATTGTAATCCCAACATGTGATGGGGAGCTCTAAATTTGAATTTGAAACTTATACAATGAAAAGATTCAAAACAAATAAACTGGGAGAGAGGGAGTATATCGTAGGATGTGTCACATACAAAATAAGTCCCCTGGTTTGTCACCGCAAAGATGCGGTTAGAAAGGAGCACAGCGTCTTCCTACTCGTACGGCAACAAATCGGCCGCAGACAACATGGTCCGCCATTGACCGCCATGTGCAAGATTCGTGCTATCTTATTCAATCTCACCGTGGTTCCATCGTACCAATTCATGTGGTGGCCCGTTGCATGGCTGATCCCATTGTTGGACAAAGGTTCTACGAGAACGGTGTCACCGTTGTAAATGTTGTGCAAATTGATGTTGGTACCCTCCCATACATATGCAAGCCAATCTCCACTCGCACCGAGCCTAACCTGTGAAACAGTGGGCGGGGGGAGAATTAGGAAATGGACACGGAAGTAGTCTTTAGAATGCATTTACTACGTGATCAAACTCATCTTACCTGCTCATCGGAGGAAATTCGAGTGCCCCTCAACGTCGGCATCTCAAGGGGCGTCAACTTGCAACTACGGCCACGCCACGCTGGAGAGACCCCCAAGGAAACATCCTCGTGCGTTCCATGGAACATTGATATGTCTCCGTGGTATCTACTTTTCCAAACACTTTTGCCCTTGTTTTGGACTCTAACTTGTATGATTTGAATGGAACTAGCCCGGACTGGCGCTCTTTTCAGCAGAATTGCCATGATGTTGTTTTATGTGCAGAAAACAAAAGTTCTTGGAATGACCTGAAACTCCACGGAATACATTATAATAAATAATAAAAAATCCTCGCCAAAGATGAAGGCCAGGGGGCCCACACCTTGTCCACGAGGGTGGGGGCGACCCACCCCCCCCCCAGGGCGCGCCCCCCTACCTCATGGGCCCCCTGGACACCTTCCGACGCCAACTCCAACTCTATATATTGGCTTTCGGGGAGAAAAATAGAGGATAAGAAATCATCGCGTTTTACGATACGGAGCCACCGCCAAGCCCTAAAACCTCTCAGGAGTGCTGATCTGGAGTCCGTTCGGGGCTCCGGAGAGGGGGATTCATCATCGTTGTCATCATCAACCATCCTCCATCACCAATTTCATGATGCTCACCGCCGTGCGTGAGTAATTCCATCGTAGGCTTGCTGGACGGTGATGGGTCGGATGAGATTTACCATGTAATCGAGTTAGTTTTGTTAGGGTTTGATCCCTAGTATCCATTATGTTCTGAGATTGATGTTGCTATGACTTTGCTATGCTTAATGCTTGTCACTAGGGCCCGAGTGCCATGATTTCAGATCTGAACCTATTATGTTTTCATGAATATATGTGAGTTCTTGATCCTATCTTGCAAGTCTATAGTCACCTACTATGTGTTATGATCCGGCAACCCCGAAGTGACAATAATCGGGACCACTCCCGGTGATGACCATAGTTTGAGGAGTTCATGTATTCACTATGTGCTAATGCTTTGTTCCGGTTTTCTATTAAAAGGAGGCCTTAATATCCCTTAGTTTCCAATAGGACCCCGCTGCCACGGGAGGGTAGGACAAAAGATGTCATGCAAGTTCTTTTCCATAAGCATGTATGACTATATTCGGAATACATGCCTACATTACATTGATGAATTGGAGCTAGTTCTGTGTCACCCTATGTTATGACTGTTACATGATGAACCGCATTCGGCATAATTATCCATCACTGATCCGATGCCTACGAGCTTTCCATATACTGGTTTACGCTTATTTACTTTCCCGTTGCTACTGTTACAGTCACTACAAAATACCAAAAATATTACTTTGCTTTCTTTACTCTTTTGTTACCGCTATCACCACTATCATATTACTTTGCTACTAAACACTTTTCTACAGATATTAAGTTTCCAGGTGTGGTTGAATTGACAACTCAGCTGCTAATACTTGAGAATATTCTTTGGCTCCCCTTGTGTCGAATCAATAAATTTGGGTTGAATACTCTACCCTCGAAAGCTGTTGCAATCCCCTATACTTGTGAGTTATCAAGACCTTTTTCTGGCGCCGTTGTCGGGGAGCATAGCTCTATTATTTGAGTCACTTGGGATTTATATCTTCTAGACACTATGAAGAACTTGAAAGACACTAAGAAAACAATTTATCCCTCAACTATGAGGGGAGGTAAGGAACTACCATCTAGCTCTGCACTTGATTCACCTTCTGTTATGAGTAAGCTTGCGACACCTAAACCTGCTTCTGCTATTCGTTCTGATATGTCGCATGTTATTGATGATGCCACTTCTGCTATGCATGATACTTATGATGAAACTACTTCTATGTCTGATACTACTGTGCCCCTTAGTGAATTTCTTGATGAACAAATTGATAGGGCTAGAGAGAAAGGAACTATTGAATCTGATAATATTGATGAAAATGATGATGATGATAGGCCTATTATTCCTGGAGGTTATATTTTTGATAGAGAGGCTTCTGCTGCCATTTTAGCTTGCAATTGATAATGATGAGCTTAGAAGGTTAATAGCTAAATGGAACAAAGAATCACTTAGAGATCAAATGAGGCCTGATCCTACTTTTGCTACTTCACCTATTTGTGTTCCCGATAGGGATTATGAATTCTCTGTTGATCCTGATATAATTACTTTGGTTGAATCTGATCCTTTCCATGGTTATGAATCTGAAACAGTTGTGGCACATCTTACTAAATTAAATGATATAGCCACCCTGTTTACTAATGATGAGAGATCGCGCTACTTTTACATCCTGAAAATATTTCCGTTCTCATTAAAGGGTGATGCTAAGATATGGTTTAATTCTCTTTATCCTGGTTGTGTGCGTAGTCCCCAGGATATGATTTATTACTTTTCTGCTAAATATTTCCCTGCTCATAAGAAATAAGCTGCTTTAAAGGAAATATACAACTTTGTGCAAATTAAAGAAGAGAGTCTTCCACAAGCTTGGGGGAGGCTTCTCAAGTTACTTAATGCTTTGCCTGATCATCCTCTTAAGAAAAATGAAATACTTGATATCTTTTATAATGGACTAATCGATGCTTCCAGAGATTACCTAGATAGTTGTGCTGGTTCTCTTTTCAGGGAAAGAACACCAGATGAAGTTGAAATTCTATTGAATAATATGTTGACAACTGAAAATAATTGGGCACCTCCTGAGCCAGCTCCTTCTCCAATTAATGAGCCTATTCCTAAACCAACTCCGAAGAAGAGAGGTGTTCTATTTCTCAATCCCGAAGATATGCAAGAGGCAAAGAAATCTATGAAACAAAAAGGTATTAAAGCTGAAGATGTTAAGAATTTACCTCCTATTGAAGAAATACATGGTCTTAATTTACCGCCTATCGAAGAAACATATGATCTTGATCCTTTATTTATTGAAGAACCTCCTGATCCAGATAACCCGACACAGGTAGTAAAGGTAAATTCTCTCTATAGATTTGATGAAGGTGATATTCCTCACTATAAGTCTGCTAGACAATGCTTAGAAGAGTTTGATAACTTTATTGTCAAACAAGAAAACTTCAATGCTTATTTTGGTAGACAATTGAATTACGATTCTAATATGATTAAACGCTTGGGTGATTATATGGCTAATATTAGAGGAGAACCTAAACTTGTTAGCAAACATGCTTCTATGGTTACCACTCAAATGGAACAAGTACTTAAGGCTCAAAAAGAATTGCTCAATGAAATGAATAGTAAGAAAAATGATTATGCTGTTAGAGTGGCTACTAGAACTGGTAGAATGACTCAGGAACCTTTGTATCCTGAAGGCCACCCTAAGAGAATTGAGCAAGATTCTCAGAGACATAATATTGATGCACCTAGTTCTTCTAAAAAGAAGAAAAAGAAAAATGATAGAGCTGTGCAAACTTCTAGTGAACCTATTGCTGAACCACCTGATAATCCAAATAACATCTCTATGTCTGATGCTGAAACACAATCTGGTAATGAACATGAACCTAATGAAAATGATAATGATGATGTTCATGATGATGCTCAACCTAGTAATGATAATGATGTAGAAATTGAACCTGTTGTTGATCTTGATAACCCACAATCAAAGAATCAACGTTGTGATAAGAGAGACTTTGTTGCTAGGAAACATGGTAAAGAAAGAGAACCTTGTGTTCAGAAACCCATGCGTTTTCCTCCGAAACCATCCAAGAAAAAGGATGATGAGGATTTTGAGCGCTTTGCTAAAATGATTAGACCTATCTTTTTGCGTATGCGATTCACTGATATGCTCAGAATGAATCCTTATGCTAAGTACATGAAAGATATTGTTACAAATAAAAGAAAGATACCGAAAGCTGAAATTTCCACCATGCTTTCTAATTATACTTTTAAGGGTGGAATACCAAAGAAACTTGGAGATCCAGGAGTACCTACTATACCATGCTCCATTAAAAGAAATTATGTTAAAACTGCTTTATGTGATTGGAGCCGGTGTTAGTGTTATGCCTCTCTCTTTATACCGTAGACTTGACTTGAATAAGTTGACACCTACTGAAATATCTTTGCAAATGGCTGATAAATCAACTGCTATACCTGTCGGTATTTGTGAGGATGTGCCTGTTGTGGTTGCAAACGTTACTATTTTAACGGAATTGGTTATTCTTGATATTCCCGAGGACGATAGTATGTCTATTATTCTTGGAAGACCTTTTCTTAATACTGCAAGGGTTGTTATTGATTGTAGCAGCAAAGGCAATGTCACTTTTCATGTTAATGGTAATGAGCATACGGTACACTTTCGAGGAAGCAACCTCAAGTTCACAGTATCAACTCTATTGGGAAAATTCCATCGATTATATTTGGAGGTTCTGAATTTCCTCTTCCTACTGTCAAAAAGAAATATGATATACTTATTATTGGGGATGTGTGTATCCCCGTTGTGGTAACCTAGTGTTATTCGAAATCTCTCCGGTTTCATGATTATCGGAATGAGTTTGTTAACAAGACTTGATCAACCCTGTTAGTGGATTCCTTTTGATGAGCATGAGATGGATGAAACTAGAAGCACAACCTTCTATACCCCCTCTCTACTTTCTGTTGTTTAGTTGAAATAAAGTAAAAATAGTATTTTTCTGTCTGTTTCCTGATTTATCCGTGCAATATAAAAATATCTCGAAAATAAAAGTCCACAGAATGACATGCCAATTTAATATGATTTTTTCGGGAATATTTGAGGATTTATGGTGCAAAAATCACCGCGGGGGGAGCTGCCACCTGGCCACGAGGGTTGAGGGCGCGCCCTACCCCCTAGGCGTGCCCCCCTGCCTCGTGGGCCCATGGTGGCCCTCCTCCACTTATTCCAGCACCCATCTTCTTCTTCTTCCTCACACAAACACAAAAAACCAACTCAAGCACGAGTTCCAGCCCTCTTTGGTGTGATTTTCGATCTCCTTGCTCAAAGCACCTCTCGCAAAACTGCTTGGGAGATTGTTCCTTTGGTATGTGACTCCTCCATAGGTCCAATTAGTGTTTGTTCTAGTGCTTTATTCTTTGCAAATTTGTGCTGCATAGGTGACTATGTTCTTGAGCTTGCATGTCAAATTTATATGGTTCCAAGTAGTTCTAATGCTTGATATAGGCTCTAGGCACTTGTAGGAGTAGTTGTTATCAGTTTTATTGAAGTTGGTCCACTTTTGTTTGAAGTTACTAAAAAATTCAGAAATTTTTCAGAGAAAAGCAATATGCTTAGGAAGATGTTCCAAGGTGGTTTTTCTAAGAAGCAAGGACATAGGCTTGCTATGCGTGATGCTAATGAGGAACCACCAAGAGACGCTCTAGTGCGGCCTTGCGAATGGCCGTCGGAAAAATTTATGGATCGTGCAGGAATTAAAGCGCGCATATTTGCGTAATGCCGGTCTTGAGGATTTTGAGGCAGACAAATGCCCCCAGTACCATGATCTCACAAGCTCATCTGTGAGGAGGTTTGAATATTCATCTTCACGTAATTCTCCTTCAGACATGTTTGATCTTTATGACAAATCTTATACCATGGACTTCGAGGATTTCACTCTTGCTTGCAAACTTCCACAATGGAGCAGTGTTAGGGATCCTCCTAAATCGGAATTTAGAAACTTTCTTGCTAGTATAACTGTAGGGGAATCTAGAGATATAACGCAAGCTACCATAGGGAGCATTCACTTTCCTGCTATACATTATTTTGCTCCCTTCATAGGTAGATGCATAAATGCTAAGGATGAAGCATGTCACATGTGTGTCCCTGACCTTAGCATTCTCAGGAGTGTTGTGTTAGGAGACCAATCTTATCATATGGGAGCCATTGTAGCTCGTAGGTTGCATCATAATAGATATAATTGAGATTTCTTTGGAGGAATTTATGCAACCCGCTTAGCTAAATTTCTTGAGATAGACATCCGTGAAGGAGACATGGAGTTGCCTCCTGCTTATTTAGATTTTGATTCTATGGTTTCCCATCACTTTGTTGTGAGGATTGAGTCACCTCTCTAGTATCGATTAATTTTTAACAAACGGCATGTTGTCCGTATTACTCTCCCTGCTCCTGCCTTCTTTGATTACTAGGCAAACGGAAGATATACTATTACTAGAGAGGAGGCAGATGAGTATGAGAGGAGAGCGGAGGCAGCCCGACTTCACGTTGCAGCTCAGGATGTGATAGCCGCTGCATCACAGTACAACCCCAACTATTCTTCGTTGCAGTACGACCCCAGCTATACCTACGGGTATCCGCCAGGCTATCCCTGGCAATAAACCAACTTAGGCCAAAAGCCTAAGCTTGGGGGAGTACGTATTTCTCACCGACATTACATTTATGTTCACACACACTCATAGCTAGATGACGGTGCTCATACTCTTTCACTGTAATATCCATGCTAGTTTATTTTCTTTTTCCTGCTTTCTTCTTGTGTGTTTGATAAACCTTAAGAAAAACAAAAAAATTAGTAGTAGTTTACTTTCCTGCTGTAGTAGTAGTAATTAAAAAGAAAACCCAAAAATATTTCCCGTTCTTCTTTTGCTTGTTGGGAGCTTTCCCGTGTAAATAGTTTTTATTTCTTTTCTCTTCTTTGGGGGTCAGTAGGAGAAGACCATAATTAAATTGTTGCTTGTGCCATGCTTGATTAGCTATGAGTTATAATGATTTACCTTGCATGCCAACATGCTATTGAGATGGTTATGATGTGGTATGATGGGGTGGTATCCTCCTTTGAATGATTTAAGTGACTTGACTTGGCACATGTTCACGCATGTAGTTGAAACTAAATCAACATAGCCTTCACGATATTTATGTTCATGGTGAACTATATCCTACTCATGCTTGCATCCAATGTTTATTAATTTTAATGCATGTACATGGCTGTTGTCACTCTCTAGTTGGTCGCTTCCCAGTCTTTTGCTAGCCTTCACTTGTACTAAGCGGGAATACTGCTTGTGCATCCAATCCCTTAAACCCCAAAGTTATTCCAGATGAGTCCACTATACCTTCTTATATGCAGTATCTACCTGCCGTTCCAAGTAAATTTGTATGTGACAAACTCTAAACCTTCAAATAAACATTCTGCTTTGTATGCTCGAATAGCTCATGTAAAAACCAAGGCTGCCCTTATCTTCCATGTTAGGCGGGTTATTCTCAAGAGGAGTGGACTCCGCTCCTCACTCACGAGAAAATGGCTGGTCACTGGGATGCCCAGTCCCATGCTTTATGCAAACTAAATCAAAATCAATTGCAAACAAAACTCCCCTTGGGACCTGATGTATGTTGGAGGCACTCGTTGTTTCGAGCAAGCCATGGATTGATGCTTGTTGGTGGAGGGGATAAACTTTACCATTCTGTTTGGGAACCGCCTATAATGTGTGTAGCATGGAAGATATCACCATCTCTTAGTTGCTATGTTGACAATGAAAGTATACCGCTCAAAATATAATTTATCTCTATTTCAAAACCGAGCTCTGGCACCTCTACAAATCCCTGCTTCCCTCTGCGAAGGGCCTATCTATTTACTTTTATGTTGAGTCATCACCCTCTTATTAAAGAGCACTAGATGGAGAGCACAGCTGTCATTTGCATTCATCACTATTAATCTATGTTGGGTGTGACTATGATTGGATCTCTTTTACCATGAATTACAATGTCTAGTCAGTCCTTGATCTTTAAAGGTGCTCTGCATTTATGTTTTGCGGTCTCAGAAAGGGCTAGCGAGATACCATCTTGCTATATCATATTATGATTGTTTTGAGAAAGTGTTGTCATCCGAGATTTATTATTATGGCTCGCTAGTTGATTATGCTATTGATATGAGTAATTATGAGACCTGAGAATTATTGCAAATGTGGTTAGTTATAATCTTTGTTGAAAACTTGAATGTTGGCTTCACATATTTAAAACAACAAGAGCAAACATAGTTTGTAAAAGTTTTTCTTTATTTCTTTCAGTTTGTCAACTGAATTGCTTGAGGACAAGCAAGAGTTTAAGCTTGGGGAGTTGATACGTCTCCATCGTATCTACTTTTCCAAACACTTTTGCCCTTGTTTTGGACTCTAACTCGTATGATTTGAATGGAACTAACCTGGACTGACGTTGTTTTCAGCAGAATTGCCATGATGTTGTTTTATGTGCAGAAAACAAAAGTTCTCGGAATGACCTGAAACTCCACGGAATACCTTATAATAAAAAATAAAAACTCCTTGCCAAAGATGAAGACCAGGGGGGCCACACCCTGTTAATGAGGGTGGGGGGCGCCCCCCCAGGGTGCGCCCCCTACCTCGTGGGCCCCCTGGACACCTTCCGACGCCAACTCAAACTCTATATATTGGCTTTCGGGGAGAAAAAAAATAGAGGAGAAGAATTCATCGTGTTTTACGATACGGAACCGCCGCCAAGCCCTAAAACCTCTCGGGAGGGCTGATTTGGAGTCCGTTCGGGGCTCCGGAGAGGGGGATTCGTCTCCTTCGTCATCATCAACCATCCTCCATCACCAATTTCATGATGCTCACCGCCGTGCGTGAGTAATTCCATCGTAGGCCTTGTCGCGACCGGTTTTCCGGGTATAAATTTCCAGAAAATGGCCGTTGTGCTCACCAGCCCCAGGATTACTGTTAGCTGATGAGGCACCAACTTGTTACAGAAATTCCAAGCAAAAGTACAAAATATGTAGTGCAAGACCATTGTGGCCTATGAGTACATCAAATGGTTTCTAGTGGTTGAGGGCGGAAGTGGTTTGTGGATCACCACGGTCTATGGGACTCCATTTCCCACGGGAACAGCTGACCAGGTTAACTCCTATCTTCGCGAGGCTGCTATCACCGTTGCTTATGTTCCAGGACTGTCATCACGTCGCTCCTCTCCAAGCAAGCAATCTTGCCAAGACAATAGCCAGGGACAAGCCAGTGAGTACTTTGAATGTACTCGCAAACATTAAGAACACAGGTATAATATAAATGATCAACATGCACAGAAATATTCTATGATCACATCGTCAATCACAAAATAAAATCTTGATGCATGCAAGCAGGTTATTTATATGCAACCGGAATATGTAATGACAGAATAGTAATAAAATGCACCAATCGGATGTCTGAAGCGACGTCTCGAAAGGATAGTAAAAATGAGCATGCCTCAGTCGGGCGTCTTAGCGACACCACATAAAGGGCTAATAAGTAAATTAAGTAACAAGTATGCCACAGTCGGGCGTCTGAGCGACACCACAGAAAGGGCTTATAAGTAAATGAAATAATAAACATGCCACAGTCGGGCGTCTGAGCGACGCCTCATAAAGGGCTTATAAAGTAAATGAAATAATAAACATGCCACAGTCGGGCGTCTGAGCGACGCCTCATAAAGGGCTTATAAAGTAAATGAAATAATAAACATGCCACAGTCGGGCGTCTGAGCGACGCCTCATAAAGGGCTTATAATCATGGTGAATACCCAGGAGGTGGTACCGTCCCAGGGATATTCCTTATTTCAAACAATGCAAATGGTTAGTCCATAATGATAACCATCATAGCCATCATATATCACAGGTCATAATCAATATTCGGGTTTTAGTGGTTTCTCCTCCGAAGACCGACACGAAGACCGACACTTGACCCATCCCAGACTGTAATACTTAACCATGGACACGGCTATTCGAATAGGTTTAATATCTCTGCAGAGGGTGTACTCTTTACCCACGAGTAATGGATTCCTTTAGTCCATCAGACTAATTCCGTCTATGGTCTTTCAATCGAAAACACACCTGACTTGCACACACCAGCTTAACTCACCGGTGTCTGGAATCACCCACGACACCTGTCAAGCAAACTCTAAGTGGGGAGGCTACAACCTCGCGTAGCATGGGATCAAATTTCTATCGCGCGCTCTAAGGGGTATCCCCCTCTCGGTCCCAACCGGATACACCCATGCCCCCGGACCAGGTGGCATGCCTACCGGATGCAGCCGGTATCTTCCACCATGGCCTCTCTGTAAGGTGTGTGCCAAGACAAGGGTTAACAACTTACTGAACCATACCCCACCTACGGTAGGGACCAGTGGCAGTACGAAACAAGTATGGGGGTTACCGGAACAAGACTCGATCTATGGCCGACTCGGGAGGCTTATGAGTTTCCTGCATGACATGTGTAACAAAATTATTTCAACCAACAAATCAATACTCATTATACCTTGCAATGCGATACCGGATATAACCGTCCCGACGGAGACCGGAGACAAGCTCACGCCTACCCAAGGCAGAGGCTTTCCCGGATTCCTTACCGGCATGCATGTAAGGCACATGAGGATGATTACCAACACATGTATGTTCATTTCCAACAGCAAGGAAATCACAAAAATGCATCCATGCAAATGTTCATATCACATGAAATAACAATACTCCGAAATAAGGTGGCGTTATAAACGTGTCAACTATCACATTGAAATATTATTCCGGGGTTCAGAATGCTTGCCTTAAAGGTGTGGAGAGGTGGGGGTGCTCTCCAAAACTTTTGAAAGTTTTCCTCTCTTCCAAAATTACTATTTTCAAAAATATGCAAATAACACATATTTCAAAAACAGTACAAAAAGTTGTTTGGAAAATTTTCAAATAAATCTTAAAATAAACTAGACAGAATTCCAGAGATGTAGGAAAATGAATTAATTCATTTGAAGTTATATTCAAAGAGTTATAGATAGTCAAAGTTCTGGTCAAATCTGTTTTTAAAAATAAAACAAAAAAGAAAACGTTTCAGTCTCGAATACGCTTTCGGTGCAGGGAAAATGTACTGGGAAATATACGTCTTCACTTAAACATGTGGACCGGCAGGGGGGTCACTGACAGTGGGCCCGCCTGGCCCACTGGTCAGGTTTGACCAGTCGCCGCGCCCCTTCTCCCTCCTCTGCCCGAGAGGGGCGGGACTCCGGTGAACGTCGTCGGCGATTGGCGTCTCCTTGCGGTGTCCCGAGGGCGGGGATGGATCCGCCACTCAAGGGCGGTCCTCCCGGTGGTCGTCAGGCAGGAGGGGACGGAGGGAGCTGCCGGCGGCGAGCTTCTCGGCGGAGGTGGCCTCGGGAGCAAAGTGCTTTTGAGGCCGCGGTGGCTCCCGATCAAAATCGAGCAGGGGAAGTGTTCACGGGAGGAAGAGAAGGCTCCTGGTGGAGAGAGTGGAGAGGGGGAGGTACTAGAGGTGCCGGAATGGCCGGGGCGGTGGCGGCGGCAGGAGTTGCCGGAGACGGGGAAGAAAACCTCCCTGGGTCGAATGTGAGCTAGGGAAGCGCCATTGGGGTGGCCTGAGGTTGCCTGTGTGCGGGAACGGGCTCGGGGCTTCCTTAAATATGCGAGTCGAGGCGGTTCAGCGGCGGCCGTGGATGAGCTCGTCGGCGACCGCCTTTCTGTAGCTGCAGGGCATGGCGAGGCTGGGGATGACGGCAGGAGCTAGCGGACGAGCGGCTACTGTTCCAAGGGCAAGCTGGCGAGCGGAGGTGGCTTGGGCGGCGCTGGCCAGCGCAGGAGCTGTCGGGCGGCAGTGGCGGCTAGCTGCTGGCCTGCCGGAGATGTGGCGAGAGCTGCGGGGCTCGTGGGGTGCAGAAGGGGACACGGCGTGCTGGCTACGGTCGGTCACGGACCGGAGTGAGTGCGTGGCGAGACGCGGCGGCTCGGGCGCACGTGCGGCTGCAATTGGCGCGCTCTGGGCGCGCCTAGTGCACGCATGGGGCGTGCTCGACGAAATGCCAGGATAGCCTAGAGGTCTTGGGTGAGGCTGGGAATTAGCAGACCTAGGTTATGAGCAGCGAGGAGTCTATTGGACATGGTAGTTAAGCAAGGGAAGCAAGATCACAATGCAAGCTAAAGCTCATGTCAAAACTGGCCATGCCTACAGGGTGCTCGACAGAATGCCACATGCAGCTAGGCATCTCTTGGGGTGGCCAAAACTTCCAGAGTGGGGTCTCTTTAGTTGAAAGAGAGGGTGGTGAGGTTAGTTTGCCAAAAGCAGATACTTGTTAGTGCAAGTTTTGCAGAATTACAGTTTTGGACAGAAAGAAAAAGGCATGATTGCAAGCACTTAGAGTCATCCAATGGGACCACTCTCCTGGACTTAAGTGTTTTGCAAGGTGCACTACAAGAATGAGAAAGCTCAAGGGCCAAAGAGCAAGCAAGAATATGGTTGCTGTACAAACCATCATGTTGGACCAGAATGAAGATGATGCTAATCCACTCAAAATTTGCAAATAACATCACTGGGTTTTTGCATAAAGTTGAATCATATGCTGCTACTAACATCCCATAATTTTGGTGGAAGCTAGAAAGAAGTATTTAAATGGGTTGTAGTGCAAAATTGCCCACTAGACCAGAGAAGAAAATTGGGTGTAGAGCTCAAATTATTTCAAGAATAAAAGATATTTTTGGACAAAAGTGATCTAAAAACATCACATGACATCTCCAAATTTTGGTGGGATTATTGAATAAATTTTTAAAGAGGTTGTAGCTCAAATATGGCCATATAGCCTGTAAAAACCATTTTTAATAAAATGAAGATCAGGCAAATTAATTATGTAATTAGTTCCACTAATGAAAGAAAAGTTTTTCTTGAGAGGTTTAAATAAGTCCAAAAACATATTTGAAAAGTTTTCACTTTGGGGAAAAACTCCAAAATAATAAGGGAGATAATGGTTCAGAAATAAAAAGGGAGCCCAGAAAATAAAAGTTTTAATTCCTGGCAAAATTTTAATTAATAAAACAAGGTTAAAAAAATTTGGGTGTCACAGGCCTGCTGGACGGTGATGGGTTGGATGATATTTACCATGTAATCGAGTTAGTTTTGTTAGGGTTTGATCCCTAGTATCCATTATGTTCTGAGATTGATGTTGCTATGACTTTGCTATGCTTAATGCTTGTTACTAGGGCCCGAGTGCCATGATTTCAGATCTGAACCTATTATGTTTTCATGAATATATGTGAGTTCTTGATCCTATCTTGCAAGTCTATAGTCACCTACTATGTGTTATGATCCGGCAACCCCGAAGTGACAATAATCAGGACCACTCCCGGTGATGACCATAGTTTGAGGAGTTCATGTATTCACTATGTGCTAATGCTTTGTTCCGGTTCTCTATTAAAAGGAGGCCTTAATATCCCTTAGTTTCCAATAGGACCACGCTGCCACGGGAGGGTAGGACAAAAGATGTCATGCAAGTTCTTTTCCATAAGCACGTATGACTATATTCGGAATACATGCCTACATTACATTGATGAATTGGAGCTAGTTCTATGTCACCCTATGTTATGATCGTTACATGATGAACCGCATCCGGCATAATTATCCATCACTGATCCAATGCCTACGAGCTTTCCATATACTAGCTTACGCTTATTTACTTTCCCGTTGCTAGTGTTACAATCACTACAAAATACCAAAAATATTACTTTGCTTTCTTTACTCTTTTGTTACCGCTATCACCACTATCATATTACTTTGCTACTAAACACTTTTCTACAGATATTAAGTTTCCAGGTGTGGTTGAATTGACAACTCAGCTGCTAATACTTGAGAATATTCTTTGGCTCCCCTTGTGTCGAATCAATAAATTTGGGTTGAATACTCTACCCTCGAAAGCTGTTGTGATCCCCTATACTTGTGGGTTATCAAACATCAAGATGCATTTGTATGAGTTGTTTATCTTGTGAGAGAAAAGGATGAACGAGGGAAGGCCTCTAGAGATAGAGATGGACACTACTACTACCAATGTGCTGGCATGTGCGTTGCAATGGATCCAAAGTAGTAGAATAATACTTGTTCACGTGCTTGAAATATAAACACTCTAGTTTTGATATACATGTGTCAGCAGACATGACAGCTTGTCCATGGAAGTTGAACCACGGCGACCATCATGTTTCTTGTTTCTACCACTGCCACATCCACACGCTATTCCCACGACGCCGCTCCAACCCACGGCACGACGTCCCCCGACGTGGACATGGATCCTCTAACGTGGCTATCACTGCCTTTCCTTCGCTGACAGGTGGGACCCACGCTTATGGGTCCCACATGTCAGTTACAGAATGGTAGGATTGTTCGTGTCAGGGGATCCTCATCCCCCCGACGTGCCCCTCATCCCTCTCGGCCCCACCGCTCCTCTGCCTTTGTGTGCATGACATGCGGGCCAGCTGAACTGCGGCGACCATCAACTTTCTGCCACAGACACACCCGATTGGACACGGTTTGCCTGCTCCGCTGCTGTGCTCCGATCCGTACTCCCGCACAATGGAATTTTCATCCAGCGGCTGCGACACATTTCGTCCCAGGCATCAATCCTCAGCTGGAGTACTTATGTACTACAGGTAGTACCCGCCGGTGTGGCCATCTACGCCTCGTAACACCCCGACGCCCAGCTGTGGCACCCTCGCCACGGCCACGCCACCACCGGCCGGTTCATCTCGAACAAGTGAGTCGCGAACCACACCACCACCATGAGAATGACATGTGGGCCAGCCGCATTTAAGGTCCGCATGTCATTGACTCATAGGCCGGGCACTAAGCCACTGAAGTTCGGTCCCGTGGGCCCCGAGAGGGAAATGTAACTCCTGCGGCAGGCCTTGTGGTGCTCCCGCAGTACGAGCTCGTGCCAAAACTGGAATTTTTTTCTTACTACTACCAACTAGTACTAGTAAGGTACACGTGCATTACACGCATGAGATTCTGGTGGTTTGTGCATTATGCTTCTACATGTGGAGCTTTCTGGATTCTAACATGTGGCAAAATCTGGTGGAATGTAAGGTTAGGCAAGTTTAATTAACTTAGATGAGTGTTTGGTTCAAGCCACACCTTAGGCAAGCCACACTAAGGCCCCACATGACATACACACAAAAAATGTGGCAAGATTCCCTTAGGCTTGCCAACTTGTGGCTCTCATTTTGAAGAACTAATAACTTTGCCTAAGCTTAGTTGTGGCAAAGTTAGTCATGAATTAAGTTCAACCATGGAGTCTTCTAGATTATACATGTGGCAGAATCTGGTGGTTGATATCCAACGGCCAGTAGTGCTCGGATTTGCCATCTTTGTATCGTCGGATTGGCTTCATCCAACGACCAACTTTCAAAGTTTTTCACACACTATATAGGGGGTATAGATATAGATGTGTCGGTCCGTTGCAATGGATCCAAAGTATATCTATTTAGTGGTGTGCACTCTAAACACATTATCTATTTATTTTTCTCTAACCTTCCGTAGTCATGCAACCAAGCCACATAAGCTTCATGGGTGCCCCCCACATCATATTATTCATACTAGATTGATTGAAAGAAAGATAAATCACCCAAAACAAGATCTTCCCATTTTTTGTTCCTACGATGTTGTGACGTGCACGTACCTACTAGTTGTATAGTGGTAGTAATAGTAATATAGTATTAGGAGTACAAATTTGGTACTAGTAGGAGTAGTACTAGTATAGAATGCTCGTACTCTATCAACGAGCCCCGTCTGACACCAAATTTCTTGGCTTTCATGCTACAGCTAGATCTTCCCCTCGTTTCTGTTTTCCAACCCGGCGGCGGGCGGGGTGTCGGTTTGCTCAACGGTGGTCCCACATGAAAGTGAAAATGCTAGGCAACACGCCTTCCCTAAGCTATGTGTCGTGCCGGACGGGCCGTGTTGTACTCCCGATTCCCGGGCGTGTGGGGGTGCGACACGAACGTGGCAGGCCTTTTCCTTTTACCAGCAATGTGCCCGTGCGTTGCGACGGATCCAAAGTAGTAGAATAGTAGTATTTGTGCACAAACTTGAAAGAAATCACTAATGTTTTTATATACTCCTAATATATTACTCCCTCCGTACCTAAATATTTTTCTTTTTTGAGATTTCAAATGGACTATCACATACGGATTATATAGACATATTCTAGTGTTTCTAGGAAGATGCCCGCGCGTTGCACGAAGTTGATGGAAAAGGTAAGAACAACTTATAAATTGACGGATGGAGTACTAGTTACAGTGATGCATATTAAGCAAAGGGATCGCACATGTCGGTATTGACTGGAACGAGAATGCAACAGCACAATAAGAATTAAGGCCACGATGATGCGATCGCAGTGGTGGTTACACAAGGCAAGAAGAAAGATGGATCCACGAACGTACGACCTCCTCCTCCTCAACTTAGTGCGTCGGGCCACCGACCGGCGGCTAAGGAGCGGTGGCTTTTGTGGCGAGGTCTAGGTGCTTCTCAGCAAAGGCATCCATGGCTTCCAGCTGGTTGAGCAAGGCCAACTTTGTAGCGTCCTCACTGGCCTTGTATATACCTATGTACATGATTTGCTCGTACACGTGGATGTGTAGGTCGACGAATTCTTGCAGGGCGAGGCGCCTCGCGGCGAGCGCGACCTCCAGGTGGACATTCTTCGTGGCGTCGGCGGGCAGTCGCAGGGCCACCAGTGCTTCAAAGAGGTTCCGGCCATGGAGGCCGATTAGGGTGGCAGGCAATGAGGAGCCCGGGCGTATGGGCTGGAGGAGTACGGTGATGTCGTCCGTGAGCTTCTTGAGGACGGTGAACTTGTTACTGGTGGCAACGATCATCTGGTCCAACTGAGAGTCGTAGTTGGCGTCGACGGCGGCCATCCACCAGCCGGTCTCCAACACCGTCTGGAGACAATCCTCGGCGCCATGCCGCAGGCCGACGTCGTGGACCATCTGACGCAGCCGCTGGCCGCTCATGCGCATCGCCGCCATGGGTCTGGAGTGAGCTCTTTTGCGCTTAGTGTAGGTGCTTAGGCAAATGCTTAGGTGCGTACGATGTGGTAGATGCATTGGAATGGAGGGGCGCCTTTATATGAGGGCAATGAGGGCAAACTGCGTTGCATTCACATCGTGCAGACTCTTTTCTCGGACATCCTCCCATTACTTCCCTCATGCATTAATTGAAGGGACATTTACATCTGTGCCCCTAACTCGAACCCACTACTCATATTTGCCCCTAATTTTGAAGCATGCTCAAATTTGCCCCTCTGCCGTTAAGTCACTTCTCAGAAATGCCCTTCCGTACAGTACTGTAGCACTTTCCGTCCAATACTGTAGCACTTTCCGTCTGCTATAGTACACATGGGACTTTGACGGTCAAAGGCCTTTGACTGGACGGAAGGGCATTTATGAGTAGTGACTTAACGGCAGAGGGGCAAATTTGAGCATACTTTGAAATTAGGGGCAAATCTGAGTAGGTGCTTCGAGTTAGGGGCAGAAATGCAAATGGCCCTTAATTGAAGGAGTATGCATTGGCCGTTCAACATATCGGGAACCGCTACTCCCTCCCTCGTCTGCATTAAAGCCGTATCGGGAACTGCGCCGCCCGCTGTCAAATCGAATACTCCTTCTGTCTAGATGAGTATTAAGTCATCTTACGAAAACCAAATAGTAAACACATAGGTGTGGTGCATTAACTCTCACGTTGTTTCTTATTTTTTGACATAAATAGAGGAATCAACCAAGAGGAGATGTGGGGCTTGTATGCTTTTAATGACTTGAGACTATCGAACATGACATGCAGTGGTCAGTTCGTTGCACAAGAACAAATACAACCCACGTCAGCACACACGCATCTTATATAGCATCACATCCAATGGCTATAAAATATGAATGAGACCAAATTATATCTCATCTAGATGAGTTCTAGCAAAACTGTATTAATAATACTTAGTACTCCTGCGCCATGTATCATATATTAGTATCATGTAGTACTTTATTTATTGCCATGTATGACACATAGCACTCAACTCTCTCTCTCTCTCTCTCTCTCTCTCTCTTTCTTCATTTAATTCTATGACACCTCATCAAAATTGCTAAGGCTAGTACCATTACAACCAGCCTTAGCAAATACTAAACATTAAGTTCTCTCGTTTTCCTCTCCACCTTGGTCACCTAGACGGAGGGAGTATACTACGCGGGATTTTCCTGCGCGGTAGGCGGGGCAGTTCCGCCTAGTCGGTTCGACAGAGACGCGAGAAGACAAGGGAGTAGGCTGCTGCAAATGTAGGGCTGTGTGATTTGACAGTGAGTTACTGCTGGACAGGTGGGGCCCCGTGATTTGACTTGCCATTATCATTTTAACTGCGGCGCTACGACCGACGTGAGTCTCCCGATTCGTGAGCACCTCCATACAGGTGCCTCTCCCAATGCTCCACCATGTAGTAGAGGCTGGCTCTTGCATGAGAGCCCACTTCTCCACTTTTTCCTTGCCTCTCTTTCCTCCACATATGCGAAAATGCCATGTAAAGCGCACTATTGTACTTACTTGCTCCTACATGTGCTTAAGCTTGCCACATAGGCATAAAGTCTGATGCGGTAAGTTAATCAAGAAGAGAGAGACTAGTTGGGTCACCCAAGGAAGAAATGGTGCTAAGTGCGTGTACCTAGGTGAAAAGACAATTTTGAGTCTATAGCTAATTAAATGAAGCAAACTTAGCAACACAATTTCATTGGAAGAGGTCACTCCTTGGCAAATGCAATAAATACTAGTACTCCCTATGTCCCATAATAAAAGAATGTTTTTGGCACTACACTAGTGTCAAAAACGTTCTTATATTATGGGACGGAGGGAGTACGAAGAAAGAGATAGAAATAAGTAAAAAAAATAAATACACTTATAGCCAAAACCTTGTTGTAGTATAAGTGACTAAGTGATGACTATGTATGACATGCCAACATCATATAGCCTAACGCACCGTGTTAAATCTCCAAGGGCGCGACCGCATGAGTGACGCGATGGTCGTGGTAGGCGCGACCACGATACGGGCTGCTGGCAGCCCTTGGATTTGAGATCAAACGGTCGCATGCTAAGTTGCTGAAAATTTGCAGAATAACCCTCCAGGATAGGATATTCACCCATAGGTCTAGAATCACGCCATGCAACCGTTCGATCTCAGATCCAAGGGCTCTCGGAAGCCCGTATCATGGGAGAATGGAAAGCCACTACCCTGTCGTTCGCACGCTGGCAGTTCGCTCCTACTCGTCCCCGCACGTCCTTCAATACTACGGCGGTTCGCTCCTAGTCGTCCCGTCCATTCACATTACGGCAGTTCCACTAATCCTAACTGAGGGAGTCCTGGATTAGGGGGTGTTCGGATAGCCGGACTATACCTTCAGCCGGATTCCAGGACTATTAAGATACAAGATTGAAGACTTTGTCCCGTGTCCGGAAAGATCTTTTCTTGGCGTGGAAGGCAAGCTAGGCGTGCGTATATTCAAGATCTCCTACCATTGTAACCGACTCTGTGTAACCCTAACCCTATCCGGTGTCTATATAAACCGGAGGGTTGTAGTCCGTAGGACAACCATCATCATACACAATCATACCATAGGCTAGCTTCTAGGGTTTAGCCTCCTTGATCTCGTGGTAGATCTACTCTTGTACTACCCATATCATCAATATTAATCTAGCAGGAGTAGGGTTTTACCTCCATCGAGAGGGCCCGAACCTGGGTAAAATAAAGTGTCCCTTGTCTCCTGTTACCATCCGACCTTGACGCACAGTTCGGGACCCCCTACCCGAGATCCGCCGGTTTTGACACCGACATTGGTGCTTTCATTGAGAGTTCCTCTGTGTGGTCGCTTTTAGGCCCGATGGCTCCTTTGATCATCAACAATGATGAGGTCCGGGGTGAGACTTTCCTCCCCGGACAAATCTTCGTCTTTGGCGGCTTCGCTCTGCGGGCCAATTCGCTTGGTCGTCTGGAGCAGATCAAAAGCTACGCCCCTGGCCATCAAGTCAGGTTTGGAAGCTTAAACTACACGGCAGATATCCGTGGAGACTTGATCTTTGACGGGTTCGAGCCACAGCCAAGCGCGTCGCACTACCTCGAGGGGCAGGATATAGCTCTGCCTCCGAATAGTGCCCTAGAGGCCGCACACGCACCGGCCCCGATCCTCGACTCGGAGCCCGCTGCGATCTTTGAGGATGAACGGTTGGACGTCACCTCGGGGGCTGCGATCTTGAAGGCAATCGAGCCAAACGCCAGCCCCGTACTCCGCACGGCCCATGACTCCAAGGAGCCGGATTCTTCTCCGAACTCCGGGCCTCCCGTGCCCCTGCCGATCGAATCCGATTGGGCGCCTATAATGGAGTTCACCGCCGTGGACATCTTTCAGCACTCACCTTTCGGTGATATCCTGAATTCTCTCAAGTCTCTCTCTCTCTATCAGGAGAGCCCAGGCCAGACTATGGTCTGCGAGGTTGGGATTCGGACGACGAAGAAATTCAAAGCCCACCCACCACCCACTTAATAGCCACTGTCGATGATTTAGCCGACATACTTGACTTCGGCTCCAAAGACTTCGACGGTATGGACGACGAAGGAGGAGATGAACAAGAACCAGCACCTGTAGGGTGCTGGACCGCCACCTCGTCCTATGACATATATATGGTGGACGCTCCAAAGGATGGAGATGGCGATGGAACAGCGGAGGATGAGACCTCGGAAAAACAGCCAAAACGCCGGCGTCAACGGCGCCGCTCTAAATCCCGCCACGGCGGAAACGGTGATTCCGGCACGGGAGATAATACTACCCCGGATAGCGCCGAAGAACACCAAATCCAGCAAGATTCGGCGCGGGAAGATGGAAAAGCCAGCCCTCATGAGAGAGCGGCGGAGCGAGAGGTTGAGGATGATAACTACATGCCTCCCTCCGAAGACGAGGCAAGCCTCGACGACGACGAATTCGTCGTACCATCAGACCCCGCCGAACAAGAGCATTTTAAATGCAGGCTTCTAGCCACAGCGAATAGCCTAAAGAAAAAGCAGCAACAGCTTAGAGCTGATCAAGATTTGCTAGCTGACAGATGGACTGAAGTCCTTGCAGCTGAAGAATATGAACTCGAGCGCCCCTCCAAAAAATATCCTAAGCGCAGGCCGCTACCCCAATCAGAGGGGGAAACACCTACATTACCAATGCATGACATGGCAGACCGGCCACCTCGCGGTCGCGACAGAGAGGCCTGTCAAACCTCTAAATAAGCCATGCCCCGGTGCCGCTCAACTAAGGCACGGGAAAATGAGCCAGACCTGCGAGACGTACTGGAGGATAAAGCAAGGCAAACAAGATCGATCTATGGATCGCGCAGACGCCCGACGACACGTGATGATCTTCACTCCGGACACAATAAATCCGGTCGGGCCGAACACAACAGGCATAGCTCTTCCGAGCTGCGTCGTGACATAGCCCAATACAGGGGCGCCGCACACCCACTATGCTTCACAGATGAAGTAATGGATCATAAAATCCCAGAGGGTTTCAAACCCATCAACATCGAGTCGTACGATGGTACGACAGATCCGGCAGTATGGACTGAGGATTATCTCCTTCACATCCACATGGCACGTGGCGACGATCTACACGCCATCAAATATCTCCCCCTTAAGCTCAAGGGACCAGCCCGACACTGGCTTAACAGCCTACCAGCGGACTCAATCGGTTCTTGGGAAGACCTGGAAGCTGCATTCCTCGACAACTTCCAGGGGACCTATGTGCGGCCACCGGAAGCCGACGACCTAAGACACATAATTCAGTAGCCAGAAGAATCGGCCAGGCAATTCTGGACACGATTCCTAACAAAGAAAAATCAGATAGTCGATTGTCCGGACGCAGAGGCCCTAGCAGCCTTCAAACATAACATCCGCGACGAGTGGCTTGCCCGGCACCTGGGACAGGAAAAGCCGAAATCTATGGCAGCCCTCATGACACTCATGACCCGCTTTTGCGCGGGCGAAGATAGCTGGCTAGCTCGCAGCAACAACTTATCGAAGAACCCTGGTAATTCGGATACCAAGGACAAAAGTGGCAGGACACGTCGAAATAAGCAAAAGCGCCGCGTTAGCAGCGACAGCAATGAGGATACGGCAGTAAATGCCGGATTCAGAGGCTATAAATCCGGTCAGCGGAAAAAGGCATTTAAAAAAAATACCCAGGGCCCGTCCAGTTTGGACCGGATACTCGACCGCTCGTGCCAGATTCATGGCACCCCCGAAAGGCCAGCCAATCACACCAACAGGGATTGTTGGGTGTTCAAGTAGGCAGGCAAGTTAAGAGCCGAACACAAAGACAAGGGGCTGCATAGCAACGACGAGGAGGAGCCCAGGCCGCCGAACAATAATGGACAAAAGGGGTTTCCCCCACAAGTGCGGACGGTGAACATGATATACGCGACCCACATTCCCAAGAGGGAGCGGAGGCGTGCGCTACGGGACGTATACGCGATGGAGCCAGTCGCCCCAAAGTTCAACCCATGGTCCTCCTGCCCGATCACTTTTGATCGAAGGGACCACCCCACTAGCATCCGTCACGGAGGTTTTGCCGCATTGGTTCTTGACCCAATCATTGACGGATTTCATCTCATAAGAGTCCTCATGGACGGCGGCAGCAGCTTGAACCTGCTTTATCAGGATACAGTGCGGAAAATGGGCATAGATCCGTCAAGGATCAAGCCCACAAGGACGACCTTTAAAGGCGTCATACCAGGTGTAGAGGCCAATTGCACAGGCTCCGTAACACTTGATGTGGTCTTCGGATCTCTGGATAACTTCCGAAGCGAAGAGTTAATCTTCGATATACTCCCGTTCCGCAGTGGCTATCACGCCCTGCTCGGACGAACCGCATTCGCTAAATTCAATGTGGTGCCGCACTACGCATATCTAAGGCTCAAGATGCCAGGTTCTCGAGGAGTAATTACGGTCAACGGAAACACAAAACGCTCCATCCGTACGGAGGAGCACACGGCGGCCCTTGCAGCGGAAGTACAAAGCAGCCTTTCAAGGGAACTCTCCAGTCCGGCCGTTAAAAAGCCGGACAATGCAAAGCGCGCCCGGAGTAACCTGCGACAAGACCGCCTGGCACGTTCGGAGCAAGCGTAGCAATACGGCCCCAACCCCAGCCATCGCAACATAGCGGAGCTAGTACCTCGAGTACACAATTACACCCTCGAAATTCCATGGGCACAGGGGGAGGGGCACATTAACGGCATGCTTACAATACGGCGTCAAACGTACTAGGGGCTACCGGATTTTTTTTACTTTCAGGACTCCACACTCTGGATAACCTGTTCGTCTTTGCTGCCGCACAGACGATGCAAGACCCAGGAAAGCAGACAAAGCTACGCCGCATTACGGAACTCTCAGGTGGTCTCTATTTCGAGCGATATATCTGTTTCTAAATTCCGCGGCCTGCGCCTGGTCAGGACATGTTAAATAGTCTAATATCTTTTTTGCTTATCGCACTACTTGTATCGTTCGGCTTTGATAATAGCCTCTCTATAAACAATGCATAGCTTTTCGCCTATTTTTTGCGTTGTCCTCTTTTAATATATATGTTCATTAAAAAAACATGATCGCAACCGTACACCATGGTACGGCAAAACACGCCAGGAGCTTCATTACCCTTCTATCTGGTGTGAGAAGTCCGTACACTTTCACAAGTGCGGCACCCCGAACTTATAGCACTATATACATCGGCTCCGAATCATGATTTTGGTCACATGTTGGGTTTGCCCGGCTCCTATGTTTTGGTGCCTTACGTTCCGCTATATCGGCTAAGGTAGCACTAGGAGAACCACTGCGATTGTGCCCCAGTTCAGGTGGGTTAAGCACCTCAGTGGAGAAAGCTAAAACAGACTGTCATGATAAGGCGTGAGACCGGTCGCTGTTCGAGAGGTTTTTCGAGTCCTTAAAGACTTATGCCGCCTCGAGCGAGGAGCTGGCTATGTCCGGCCAAAGGCGTGGATAGCGCCCCGAATTCGGCCTTCCGAACTAGGGGCTTCGCCGAAATTTAAAATTATAACGTTCTATGGCTAAGTGAGAGTGTTCAAGCATTATAGTCCGATTGCCTGGTTCGTTGTGCTGAGCGCCTCCCTCGAAGGACCCAACTATGGGAAAAAGAGCCCTCAGGTTTATCCCGAAGACCCTAGCACTAGTGGCATGGGGGCAGAAGCCGACAAATGACCATCTCCCAATTTTTGATAAACGGCCGCACAGAAAATAATATTATAAATTCAAGAAGCATTGCTTAGCGCGTATGAACAAGTTTTCAGCGCACAGGATACAAATGAGCGAGTTCATTCAAATACTACATCTTTAGTACATTCATCTGCGACAAGGCGGGCTCCGGCAAGAACTTCCTTGTAGTAGTTCTCGGGCTTGCAATGCTCCTTCCCCGGCGGCGGCCCGTCCTTCACCAGCTTCTCTCCGTCCAGCTTACCCCAGTGTACCCTTACACGGGCAAGGGCCCTCCGGGCACCTTCAATGCAGGCGGAGCGCTTGATGACCTCAAGCCGTGGACAGGCCTCCACCAGCCGCCGCACTAGCCCGAAATAGCTCCCAGGCAGGGCCTCTCCAGGCCACAGCCGAACTAGTAAGCCCTTCATGGCCTGTTCGGCCGCCTTGTGGAGCTCGACCAGCTGTTTCAGCTGATCGCTCAAAGGCACAGGGTGTCCGGCCTCAGAATACTGAGACCAGAACACACTCTTCGTCGAGCTGCCCTCTTCAGCTCGGTAGAACGCGGCGGCGTCAGATACGTTGCGGGGAAGATCGGCGAACGCCCCTGGAGAACTCCGGATTCGGGTAAGTAACAGGTAGTTTACTTTTATATTCCTACTTTGCATTAAGAATGCCTTACCCGTTGCTATCTTTTTCACCTCCTCTAACTCTTGGAGGGATTTTTGGGCTTCGGCCTTGGCATTCTTGGCGGTCTCAAGGGCGTACGCGAGGTCGGATGCTTGCGCTCTTGACTCAAGCTCCAAACTCTCATGTTTTTTCATGAGAGCTTGCAGCTCTTGCTGCACCTCGCCGACCTGAACCCCAAGCCTTTCTCGCTCGGTGCGCTCCTCGGCCGTTTTCTTTCCGGCCTCATCCAGCGCCTGCTTCAGGGTTGCCACCTCGGTTGTGGCCCCTATAATAAGCAGTACAATCCTGTTATTTCTTTCTACAATCAAGCCACTCTATAGGCACCTTTTTTCTTTTTTTAGGGTATTTCTTACCTTCTTTCTCCTTGAGCTACCGTTTGGCAAGGCCGAGCTCTTGCTCGGTCCACCCGAGGTCCTTTTTAAGGACATCCACCTGCGCGGTCAGTGCGGCGGTGGACAGCAGCGAAGCCTGCATACACATATTTGACTTTTTGTTGTTAGACTCCTGCGAAAATTACTAGATCCTCTATTCGGCTTTTCTTTCCGAACACCGAACAGAGCATCAGGGGCTACTGTCTATGTGGTAAATAATTTGACATATTTTTACTTACCTCGAAGCCTGTTAGAAGGCTAGCGCAAGCTTCAGTCAGTCCGCTCTTGGCGGACTGAACCCTTTGGATCACCGTACTCATAACAGTACGGTGCTCCTCATCGATGGCGGCGCCCTTAAGCACCTCCAGCAGATTGTCCGGCGCCTCTGGTTGGATGGAGGTCGCCGGCTCAGATGGCTTACTCCTCTTGGAGGGAGTTCGCCCACCGCGGACCAGGACTGTCGAGTCCGGCGCGGTGTCCGGCACAAAGCCGGACTTGGAGCCCTGGGGGGTTTCATCCCCTTTACTCCTGGGGTCCGGAGGATTGCCTTGCGGCTCCTCCAGGACTACCTCCTCCTGCCCTGGAGCTTGGCGGGACGCCACTTTGGCATTGTCCGCCCTGCAGGGGGAGACAGCGGGCGGAACAGAGTTCACGTCCGACGAATCCAGGGAGCTGCTCGACGAATCGTCGAGTTCGGCCCGGGGCGGGCTGCATAAATTACGAGCGATATTAGGGAAAGCCGTGCATTAAAAGAATATCATGAGTCACTCTGGTATATAAATACTTACGATTTCGCCGGGCGCTTGGATCTGTCCGGCCACTCCTTTCCGCCCTCTTCGGCGTCGTGGGAGTAGTCCGGCGGAGGGGTCTTCCTTTTCCTCGACCCCACGTCCTCCCCCGTTGGGGTGGCCTTCTTCTTCTTTTCTCCCCTCGCTGGGGGGGAGAGCTTTCTTGTTCCTCCTCCTCGTTTTCACGAGAGGAGAGCGTCGCGGACTCGTCAGATGACGAGTCCGACACCACCATGTTGCGGGAACTTTTTTGAGTCCCAGTGGTTTTCTTCTTCTTGGCCTTCTTCTCCGGCACCACATAAGGTGCCGGAGCCATCAGCTTCACCAAGAGAGCTGGGGCTGGGTCTTCGGGCAGGGGAGCCGGACAGTTAATTGGTCCGGACATAGCCCGCCAAGCCTGTCAAAGGTAAAGGGAGTTTAGATCCCGCATAGAGTTAATCTATGAAGAAGAGCTTAACAAACCTGTCAAAGGTATAGATAGCTCACCTCGCTGGCATGACGCTGCGAGCTGTATCCGCGGTCCTCGGAAGCGGATGTGGGGGACTCGGCGCCTTTGGTCAGCACCTTCCAGACGTCTTCATACATCATGTCGAAGAGCCTACTGAGGGTTTGGTGCTGCGCCGGGACGAATTCCCACAAAGTAAAATCCCGTTGTTGCCACGGGAGGATCCGGCGAACGAGCATGACCTGGATCACATTGATCAGCTGGATTGGCTTGTTCACCAGGGACTGGATGCACGTTTGCAACCCAGTCACTTCTTCCTCGTTGCCCCACGACAGGCCGTCTCTTTCCAGGACATGAGCCGCGTGGGGGGTCCGGATCTGAACTCGGGGGCTGCGACCCATTCCGGATCGCGTGGCTCGGTGATGTAAAACCACCCGGCCTGCCACCCCTTTAAGGACTCCACATAGGAGCCATCGAACCAAAGGACGTTGGCCATCTTGCCGACCATAGCGCCTCCGCACTCCGCCTGGGTGCCGGACACCACCTTGGGCTTGACGTTGAAGGTCTTGAGCCAGAGGCCGAAGTGGGGGCGGACGCGGAGAAAGGCCTCACACACGACGATAAACGCCGAGATGTTGAGGACAAAGTTCGGGGCCAGATCGTCGAAATCCAGGCCGTAGTAGAACATGAGCCCCCGGACAAATGGGTGAAGTGGAAAGCCCAGTCCGCGGAGGAAGTCGGGAAGAAAAACTACCCTCTCATGGGGCCCTGGGGTAGGAAGAAGCTGCCCCTTCTTAGGAAGCCGATGCGGGATGTCCTTGGACAAGTATCCGGCTTTCCTTAGCTTTTTTACTTGGGCCTCCGTAATGGAGGAGGCCATCCACTTGCCTCCCGCTCGGGACATTGTTGGAGAAGGTTGAGGAAGGAAGAGCGGACTTGGGCGCTGGAGCTTGAGTGCGCGAGAGATGGATTGGCAAAGGAGGAAGAAGGCGTAGGTTAAAGAGGTGAATCCTTATCCCTTTATACAAGCGGGTGCGGTTAGGCATCCCCACCTACCTAATAAAACTCACTTGCCTCCCAAGCGCCGTGGTAAATGGCGCGGTTGGGTAACCCACGTCCGTATTGATGAGAATCCCGTTAAAAGGGGCACACGATCTCTGCTTTGACAAGACGTGCCAAGGAAACCGCCTCGCTGAACACGCTGAGGTGGAACAATGAAAACAATTTATATAAAGAGCTTGGCCGCAGTGTTATGACGCACTGCGGAATACGTCAGCAGATTTGATTTGTGTTAATATTATTCTCTATATGGCAATATGTGGAAACTTATTTTGCAGAGCCGGACACTATTTTAGGTGTTTGTAATCTTCTTGAAGAACTTGGAGGAGGAACCCGCCTTGCAATGCCGAAGACAATCTGCGCGCCGGACTCATCGTCATTGAAGCCTAGTTCAGGGGCTACTGAGGGAGTCCTGGATTAGGGGGTGTTCGGATAGCCGGACTATACCTTCAGCCGGATTCCAGGACTATGAAGATACAAGATTGAAGACTTCGTCCCGTGTCTGGAAAGATCTTTTCTTGGCGTGGAAGGCAAGCTAGGCGTGCGGATATTCAAGATCTCCTACCATTGTAACTGACTCTGTGTAACCCTAACCCTATCCGGTGTCTATATAAACCGGAGGGTTGTAGTCCGTAGGACAACCATCATCATACACAATCATACCATAGGCTAGCTTCTAGGGTTTAGCCTCCTTGATCTCGTGGTAGATCTACTCTTGTACTACCCATATCATCAATATTAATCTAGCAGGAGTAGGGTTTTACCTCCATCGAGAGGGCCCGAACCTGGGTAAAATAAAGTGTCCCTTGTCTCCTGTTACCATCCGACCTTGACGCACAGTTCGGGACCCCCTACCCGAGATCCGCCGGTTTTGACACCGACACTAACCCTCCTCCCAAATCCATGGCGTCCCAAATCTCCCCGATGGGCGGTGAGTACAAGGTTAGAACCATCACTGGCGATGAGTTCGACGCCATCTACACCCGTTCTTCTGTGACGGTGAAAGGATGCTGAGGGAGTCCTGGATTAGGGGGTGTTCGGATAGCCGGACTATACCTTCAGCCGGACTCCAGGACTATGAAGATACAAGATTGAAGACTTCGTCCCGTGTCCGGAAGGATCTTTTCTTGGCATGGAAGGCAATCTAGGCGTGCGGATATTCAAGATCTCTTACTATTGTAACCGACCCTGTGTAACCCTAACCCTATCCGGTGTCTATATAAACCGGAGGGTTGTAGTCCGTAGAACAACCATCATCATACACAATCATACCATAGGCTAGCTTCTAGGGTTTAGCCTCCTTGATCTCGTGGTAGATCTACTCTTGTACTACCCATATCATCAATATTAATCTAGCAGGAGTAGGGTTTTACCTCCATCGAGAGGGACCGAACTTGGGTAAAATAAAGTGTCCCTTGTCTCCTGTTACCATCCGACCTTGACGCACAGTTCGGGACCCCCTACCCGAGATCCGCCGGTTTTGACACCGACATTGGTGCTTTCATTGAGAGTTCCTCTATGCCGTCGCGATCAGGAAGGATGCCTCTTCCTGTCTTTAAAGATGGCGCCATTACAAAAGGAGCCTTGGCTGTCGGCCAAACTCTCCGGCTAGGTGGTTTTCTCGCAACCACCTATTCGGCTGTTGCGCCGACGGTGACCTCCCGGGTCATCGAAAGCAACCTCCACGTCGGCTCAGAACTCGCCGAGCAATTGGATCCGATGGAGCTCTCTTCTGTAAACGAGCTCCTGGATCGCATCGCCGCACTGGGTGTCGCTACAAATTACGACCAGGTTGGGCTTAAACCCGATCTAAGACAAATTAACTCTCCCCAAGTTACCCACCATGTTGCTGTGGTGGAGACACAATGCGGCGACCCTTCATCTATCTTAAGGACTAGCTACGTCAGAATTCCCGAACCCTCCATGTCGGATATCCGCGGAGGGGAGGATACAATCCAAGACCTGAGCTTAAAATCTGGCAAATCGGATAACATCCAAGACTCCGGATCTCAGAATCCGGAAGTTCTTCGGCCTCTGAACAGCAAACTGGGTGAAGTCTCAGATTCAACGACACCCGCCCACCCGATCTTAAGCGATCTTTCCCAAATTAGGCAAATGCCCGAAGAAACAGTACATCATTACTGGGCCAGATTCCTCCTGGTTATGAACAGGATAAAGGACTGCCGCGAGGGAGACACAATTTCAATCTTTTGCATTAACTGCACGGACAAGGGAATACTCAACGTCGTAAGTCGATGTAATATTACACGCTTTGCTGACTTGGCGTCCATAGTACAAAAATACTGTGCGATGGAAAGTGCTTGGAAAACCGAAATAAAATTTTGGGATAATCCGGCCTTGAATAGCAATCCCGTCCGAATTAAGAGGGCGCACCACAGTAAGGCGCCCGGACTAAGTACCAAAAAATCAAAACCCTTTAGAGGGCATGGAACCGTACTGGAAAAGTGGCTAGATGGACCCTGCAAGATTCATAGTGCAGAGGACGCCACCCCAACTCACAGCCTCAGGGCATATTGGATACTCCGGCAGGTGGCCAAAATTGGTGAGGACCTCCTAATTCCAGAGGTCGAAGGAAACCAGCCCGAGAATTTCAGTTCCTTTCTCACAGTCTTTGAGACTTTCGCATCAAATAACATGCGAAAAAGAACACTCCGCAGCCTCACTGAAGTCTATCAAGTAGCGACAATAAACCCATGGAGTAATACTGCTATCACCTTCAACGCGAGTGACGAACCTAAATTTCGAACAGCCAGAGCACCAGCCGCATTGGTCCTCAGTCCCATAGTGGACGGCTGTCGCCTCGCAAAGGTACTCATGGATGGAGGCAGCGGATTGAACCTCATTTATGGGGAAACCCTCCAAAAGATGGAAATAGACTGGAACCGCATTGAGTGAAGCAGCACAACCTTTAGAGGAATAATCCCCAGTCAGGAAGCGCGCTGCACCAGAAAGATCACACTAGATGTGGTATTCGGCATGCCGGATAATTACAGGTCCGAACAGATCACATTCCAGGTGGCCCCGTTCAAAAGCGGATATCACGCTATACTAGGACGGGAGGCTTTCACAGTTTTCCAAGCTATACCCCATTACGGGTACATGAAGCTTAAGATGCCTGGGCCAAACGGAATTATCACTCTCGCTAGTGATCCGGACATAGCACTCCGCGCCAAGAACAAGACAGCCGCATTAGCCCTCGAGGCACTATCCAAAACCTTAGCGGCCGAAGAACTGACTGCGCTGTGATCCACGGTTAATAGGGATGATGTGATACTCGATAAGAGATCCAAATCCACATCCTTCAAACCAGCGGACGAAATAGTCAAATTCCAGGTCCACCCAACGGACCCCAATAAAACAGCCTCCATCGGGGCAAGACTGAACCCTGATTTAGGCGCCGCACTGCGAGAGTTCCTACGAGAAAATTGGGACATTTTCGCTTGGCACCCTTCAGACATGCCAGGAATCCCATGCAGGTTGGCCGAACACAGCCTAAATATCCAGAAAGGATTCAAACCTGTCAAACAAGCCCTTCGGCGTTTCTCCGAACCAAAGAGACAGGCTATGGGAGAGGAGCTAGCCAAGTTATTGGAGGCCGGATTCATTAGAGACATAAAACACCCGGACTGGCTAGCAAACCTGGTGATGGTACCAAAGAAGGACAAATCCTGGCGCCTGTGTGTCGATTTCAAAGACCTTAATAAGGCTTGCCCAAAGGATCCTTTCCCCCTCCCTCGAATAGATCAAATCATCGATGCCACTGCAGGACACGATTCGTTGTGCTTCCTCGACGCATACTCCGGTTACCATCAAATCAAGATGGCAGAATCAGACCAAGCCGCAACAGCATTCATCACACCATACGGCCCATTCTGCTTCAACACAATGCCCTTTGGGCTAAAAAACGCCGGCGCAACATATCAGCGCATGATTCAAACATGCCTGGCAAACCAGATCGGCAAAACAGGGGAGGCGTATGTAGATGATGTGGTCGTTAAATCAAGACATGTCGAATCTCTAGTAGACGACTTGAGGCTTACATTCGACAACCTCCGAAAATATGACATTAAGCTCAACCCGAAAAAATGTGTTTTTGGCATTCCAGCCGGAAAGCTCCTAGGCTTCATTGTATCCGGTAGAGGAATTGAGGCAAACCCAGCTAAAATCCGAGCTTTGTCACAATTGGATGTCCCAAAAGACCTCAAACAAATACATAAACTCACCGGATGCATGCGGCTTTAAGCCGCTTTATCTCCCGCCTGGGAGAAAAGGCATTGCGACTTTACCGCCTCCTCAGGCGCACCGAACACTTCGAGTGGACAGACGCTGCCATGGCCGGACTCGAGGAAATAAAGGCCATCTTGGCAACAAACCCAGTCTTGGCCGCGCCGAACACTGGCGAACCCATGCTATTGTACATTGCCGCAACTCATCAAGTTGTTAGCACAGTACTCGTCGTTGAGCGGGCAATGGACAGACACAAACTCCCCCTTCAAAGGCCGGTTTACTACGTGTCCATTGTCCTCACACCATGCAAATCACGGTACCCGCATTACCAAAATATTGCATACGCGGTGTTTATGGCATCCCGGAAGCTACGACACTACTTTCAAGAGTGTTCTATAACAGTAGCCTCGGAAGTACCACTCAACGATATTATCAACAACCGCGATGCAACAGGCCGGATAGCAAAATGGGCCATAGAGCTCCTCCCGTTCGACATAACCTACAAACCACGGCGAGCCATTAAATCGCAAGTCCTAGCCGACTTCGTCGCCGAATGGACAGAGGCCGAACTCCCTAAAGAGTACGGCACATATTCAAACTGGATCATGCATTTCGACGGCTCCAAAATGTTGGCCAGACTGGGGGCTAGCGTCGTTTTGACGTCCCCTACAGGAGACACAGTCTAATATGTGCTCCAAATTATGTACACGGACTCCAACAATGCAGCCGAATACGAGGCCCTTCTACATGGTCTCCGAATGGCAGTATCCATGGGCATTCAACGCCTGGAAGTACGCGGGGACTCAAACCTCGCGATATCCCAAATAAATGGCGACTTCGACGCCAAAGACCCAAAAATGGCAGCTTATCGCAATGTCGTCCTAAAAATGTCAGTTCGGTTCGAGGGACTGAAGTTTCACCATATAGCCCGAGAAAATAATCAGGCAGCGGATGTCCTGGCACGCATCGGAGCAAAACGAGATGCAGTCCCCCCCAACATCTTCTTAGAAAGATTATTCAGTCCATCTATAGAATGGGAGGGGGAACCCTCGGATAACAGTCCGGACACAACCGCACAACCCGACGCCGAACAATCCGACATAATCGGAGGCCCTGCCACCGAAATCACACCTTCAGCCCACGTAATAATGGCGGTCATCGCCCCGTGGACAGAACCATTCCTAGCCTACCTTACTAGGCAGGAACTCCCAGAGGACCAAAACGAGGCACGCTGCATAGTGCGGCGATCTAAATCCTATAAAGTCCACGAGGGAGAGCTATATAAGAAAAGCACTACAGGAGTCCTTCAAAGATGTATCTCCGAAGAGGAAGGGCGGAGTCTGTTGGCTAAAATTCATGCCGGACTCGGTGGCCACCACGCTGCAGCTCGGTCCCTTGTAAGCAAGGATTTCCGTACGGGCTTTTATTGGCCGACGGCCTGAGCAGACGCTCATGACTTAGTCAAACGATGCGTCGGTTGCCAGCTCTTTGCAAACCAAAGCCATATGCTGCCCAACGCCCTCCGAACTATCCCCATCACTTGGCCTTTTGCGGTCTGGGGGCTTGATATGGTGGGACACCTTAAAGGTGGAACCCACAAGAAAAAATACTTATTGGTCATGGTGGATAAATTCACCAAATGGATAGAAGCCAAGCCTATTAAGATGGCCGAATTCGGACCTGTGACAGACTTCATATCCGGGGTCGTACACCGTTACGGTGTCCCCCACAGTATCACCACCGACAACGGCACAAACTTCACCTCCGACGAAGTAAAGCTGTGGTGCAAAAACATGGGCATTAAGCTCGACTATGCTTCTGTCTATCACCCACAAACTAACGGTCAGGTCGAACGTGCAAATGGTCTCATCATGAGCGGCATTAAACCCAGACTAGTGCGGTCCCTCAAGGAATCTAATACGCACTGGGTGGAGGAGCTCGACTCCGTACTCTGGGGGCTGCGAACCACGCCGAATCGTACCACCGGATTCACACCATTCTTTATGGTGTACGGCGCAGAGGCAGTTCTGCCCAGCGACATAATTCATGACTCACCTCGAGTGCGCGTGTACGAAGAAAGAGAAGCCGAGCTTGATCGGCAGGACAACCTGGACGCCTTAGAGGAGGAGCGCGACGTGGCTAAAGCCCGTTCCGCATTTTATCAATAGCAGGCTCGAAGATATCAAAGCAGAGAAGTACGGGCCAAAAATTACAACGTTGGCGAACTAGTTCTACGACTGCCGGATAATAAAAAGGACAAACCCAAGCCCAAATGGGAAGGTCCCTTCATAATTGACCAATTCCTGACTGGTGGAGCGTACCGCCTGCAATATGCGTCGGATAACCGACTCGAGCCGAACCCATGGAACGCCGCACGTCTCCGAAGATTCTATGCCTAGCGCCGAACTCTGGGTTTGTCTCCTTCCTCTGTCCATTTATATATATATTTTCCTGTTTTTATTTTGTCTCCTCCCACTCTTTCCTTTTATAGCCCTTAAAGGCTCATCATGTGACGCGCTACCCGCGCTCCTTAAACCTGGGGGCTTCTTTAACAGAAGCTTGTTTATATGGGTTTCACGCCCAACGCATGCGTCAGACTTCCGCATGCACCTTTTCTTTACCATTATATGCATCGATATGACTTAAGTTTTGGCCAAGCTGGGTTGCCTGGCTCCTGTGCTTACCCCTACGTTCCCGATTGTTCGGCTAGGCGGTAAAGGGAGCACCTCTGCGATTGCTACTGCCGAATAAGCCGGATGTGTACCTCAAATTGGGTGAAGCCAAAAGGCGTTCTTAAGGGAATATTTGGTCGGTGAACTAAAGATGAACCTTTTTTACTTATACATGCCCCCAGATGTTTTCCTGCATTTGCAGTCCGGACGTGCACTTCAGGGCACGCCACCCCAGCGAAAGGAACCCTTAACGGAACTATTCTCTCTGGAAGATGTTTCTTACTAACCATGTAATATAACATAACTAGTTGGGCACTTGTCTGATAAAGCACTAATGACCCCTACGCCTGGTCTCCATACATACCTCGGTTCTTATATAACCGTTATGGTATTCGGACACACTCCGGACCGTCAGGTCCCGAGGTCGAAGCGAAAAGGTCGGCAACGACAAACGATCTACAATCCGGCTAGAAGGCATTACACATGTCAATTATAAATTACATAGTCATCCTGACTGATTGTATTCCTCCTCTATACCATCTAACAGGCTGTCTAATTTACAGTCCTGCTGGGAATACTTTGCGGCCAATTCTACCTGGCCATACACTAAGCTCACAGGGATCTCCTTCCCGTCAGGCCCCACCGGTCCGACCTCGGCCATGTGATTGGGGTCGGACATCGTAAAGCGGGTCTTCACCATGGCCCAGGCCTCCCTAGCGCCCTGTCGGCAGGCCGATATCTTCCACAACCGGAAGCGACGCCGAGCTCCCTTCAACTTCTCTGCAAGTTCTCCAAGGCCCTCAGGTATGGAGTGGGCAGGCCACAAGGCTTGGGAAATACCTCGCATCGCCTGCCGAACTCGTTCGTGCAGTTGCGAGAGTTCGGGAAGAAGATCGCCCGTTGAACCGGGCATCTCCTCTGCAGGACGACCTGTCAGCATACCTAAAGACATAACTCTGTTAGTCGTCTTCCTCGCCGAACTCCTTTTTCAAGAGTTCGCTTCAGCACTTACTAAAAATGCCGCGTCGAAGTCGACGATTCTCCTTATTGGAGTCCGACAGCTGGCCACGAACATCTTTTAGTTCAACATCCAGCCTGGTGTTGGCATCCTGGAGATCATTCTTCTCCCGCCTCACCTTTGTTAGCACGCTTTCACCAGCCTTTAACCGGCGTAGAAGCTGTTGCCTGTCCGGATCGAGTCCGGCGCCATCTGCAATACCATTTGTCAGATTGGCACTTAAATCCACACAATACTAAATATTCTGGTGTATTGTTTACCTGCAGGGGTCTCTTTAGACCCCCCTGCTGCCGTAAGTGCGGCCTCTAGTTGGGCCCTGCACCTTTCTAGCTCCTGGGACAGCGTGGTGTTCTTCTCGGTAAGAAACTGCATGTTATATGATTCTCGAATCAGTTATTTCCACTGCTTCAAGTCTCGGGGGCTACTGGCATATCTATATTTACCAAAATTTTCTTACCCGTATGTCTTGTAAACCATTTTGAGCGGCACGGAGGTACGCGTCTCCTGAATTGAAGGCATTTAAAGCCTCCTGGGAGAAACAAGCGTCACGAAGAACTGTCCGGCGACGCCTGTGGTTCATGGCACTCTCCACCTCGGAATGGGTGGCAGACAGCCTGTCCGCATCCTCTGATGGAGGAGCGTCCGGTGCGTGCCTTGCGCGGACCTCCACTTCTGGGCCGGGCGTTGGAGTCTGGCTGGTGGAGGCGCGATTGGCAACCTCTCTGGATATAGTCCGGCGAAGTCTCTTCGTCCTGAAGATAGCTCGAATGTTAATATACCCTGGAGGAGTAAAACACCAGGGAAAAAGAGAGGGTACGCCATACCTTTGCTCTGGCACCTCAGTCCGGACTACGTTCCTTTTTGCCCCACGGGGCCCTGCGGCCCCCTGCCGGCTAGCTGCAGCGGGGTCGGCTTCCCGCCTCGGGAATCTCCCCTACAAAGCACGGTTGCTGTCAGAACAACCAAACCCGTGAAAACGGAACCCCTCTTAAGGGGGTAAAGCTCCGGTATTTGTCACCTGGGAGGCCGGGATTAACCCTGGGTAATCAGCTATAATAGCTACCAAGGTATCGTCCTTGTTTAGCTGATAAAACACTCCGTCGATAAACTCCACCGCTAAGTCTGGATCCTCTTCGGAGTCCGCATCGAGGGACCGTTCTGGGTCCTCTGGCTGTGGAGGACGGCTGTTTATGTTTTTTACCTCCTGACGCAGGTCCTGCGTTGAAGTCGTTAGACTACCTATTTAATCATGAGAATGTAAAATGAACAGGGAAGTATGATTGTCCGCTTACCCAATTCGGAGGACTATACATGGAAAATCCACCCTGCGGGTCGACGCGGAGGAATTCCTCTTCTTCTCCCTTGTACAAAGAGGATAAGATCTTTATTAGAGCGGCAGGCGAGTCCGGCCCTTTACGGCCGTAACGGGTGGCGTCATCTACCCCGTTGAAATCCCACATGGGGTGGCTTCTGTATTGGAGCGGCTGCACCCCCCACATAATGCATATGGCCATGACTTTAATCATGGTTAGTCCGGAATGAGCCAGTAGCTTAATCCGGCCCATTAAGTAAAGGACGTCTCTGTCATTCTCTCTCTAAGAGCTCTGAGGGCGCCAGCTCAGGCGTTTCTTCAGGGGAGCGTTGTTGAACTCAGGGAGACCGGTCCGGATAGGGTCCGGCAGGGGGACGTTGTCTATATAAAACCATTCTGAAGGCCAGTCCTCGGACGCCTTCTTCGGGGTTCCGGACGGGTATCCGGTCCCGGCGATGCGCCATACTTCAGCTCCGCCCACTTGATATATGGACCCCTCTTGGGAACGGGGCACCAGGCAGAATATCTTCTTCCACAGCGCAGAATGAGCCTCGACGCCTAAAAATAGCTCGCAAAGAGCAACGAAGCCCGCGATGTGTAACATAGAGCCGGGCGTAAGGTGGTGCAGCTGGAGGCCATAGAACTCCAGAAGCCCGCAGAGAAAGGGATGAATTGGAAATCCCAGTCCCCTTATTAGATAAGGGACCAGGCACACCCGCTCCCCTTTAGAGGGACTAGGTGAGTTCTCCGCTTGTTTCCCGCCTTGATAAGTGGTGAGTCCGGCTCGGACCGAGAACATATAGGCTTGAGGGAGAAATCCCTTGGCTTGGAGCGACACTAATTCGCTATGCGGGATGGAACAACTCTCCCAGTCTCCAGGGATAGGACTGGAAGGGCAAGAGGAGGAGCTACGGCGGCTGGCCATGTTGGAATGGATCTTTGCTGGAGACGCTCTGATGATTTCTCGCGGAAGGGGAAGGTGTGGTTTGGATCTGAATCCCCATCCTGTTAGATGGGCGGCTCATTTATACGGCTAGGGTCTTGGATGTAAAACCGCCCTAGGTTTTCGCATTCGTTTGACACATGGAAGGCGGCCATTATTGGGCGTGAAAGCCAAGGAGCGCTGCATTATAAAAATCGGACGTTATACCCGCAGGTACACAAAGTTTGAAGGAGAACCCGCCTTGCAATGCCGAAGACAATCTGTGTGCCGGACTCATCGTCATTGAAGCCTGGTTCGGGGGCTACTGAGGGAGTCCTGGATTAGGGGGTGTTCGGATAGCCGGACTCCAGGACTATGAAGATACAAGATTGTAGACTTCGTCCCGTGTCCGGAAGGATCTTTTCTTGGCGTGGAAGGCAAGCTAGGCGTGCGGATATTCAAGATCTCCTACTATTGTAACCAACCCTGTGTAACCCTAACCCTATCCGGTGTCTATATAAACCGGAGGGTTGTAGTCCGTAGAACAACCATCATCATACACAATCATACCATAGGCTAGCTTCTAGGGTTTAGCCTCCTTGATCTCGTGGTAGATCTACTCTTGTACTACCCATATCATCAATATTAATCTAGCAGGAGTAGGGTTTTACCTCCATCGAGAGGGCCCGAACCTGGGTAAAATAAAGTGTCCCTTGTCTCTTGTTACCATCCGACCTTGACGCACAGTTCGGGACCCCCTACCCGAGATCCGCCGGTTTTGACCATGACAGATGCCTTTATCGCTTCAGACGCATGTTCGAAGACTCGGATGATGAGTGGGTCGCTGGGCTAGATGTTGAGTACACCACAGTCCTGGGATGAGAGAAGGATCTAAAGGACGAAGAGAGGAAGAAGCCTGCCATGATCCAGGTTTGTGTGCATGACTTATGCTTGGTCTACCACATATGCCATGCCGACGTTGAGTGCCAGGATTTTAAGGACTTCCTCGAGAGCAACCTAGTCAAATTCGTTACTGTAGACTTTGGTAACGACAAAGAAGTCCTGCGTCGGATAGGCCTCGTTGTAGGCAACACCTTTGACCTCCAGAAGAATCGGCTGGTGTCCTCTCGCCAGCCTTCAATGATGACCCTAGCAGGAGCCATGGTTCATCCTTCGTACGGTAAACTAGAGAAACCTCCATACACGTTTCATCGTCATGCATGGCAGCGGAATGTACTAGATATAGACCACATCCACTACGCTGCAATGGATGGCTACCTTTGCTTCAATATCTACACGGGTTGGATGAAGAGCAACAGCCAAGTGTGCGGTTCAAGCAAAGAAGTATTGGCCAAGAGGAAGAGGGACAAGGACGAAGTCGAGGACATGGACGAGGACTCCGAGTAAGGTGGCAGTGTCGTTGCTCATGGTGGTTCTAATGCAGTGTCTACCGGAATAGTTGCAAAGTTTAATTTCATGTGTGCTTAATTTAATTTGAGGGGTGTGTTGTGTTGAGCCCCCAGCTGAAGTATGTTATGTTTCTTATTGTTACTTTAACTCTTCAGTACGTACATACTAGTATTTCTTACATTTCATCTTTTAGTTGGTATAGTACTACCACTCGTTTCTTCACATTATATATGTACAATATATATGGCCAACATCATATAGCCAGCAGTTTAGTTGTTAAAGAATTTCAGGGTGCTTAGTTTTGTAAAAGAATTCCAGGGTGCTTAGTTTTATTTGAGGGGTGGGTTGTGCACTTGTGCTGGACACCATTATTGTGACAAGCCTTTTTAATAGTACTATATGCATAATTTGGCGACGAGCGCTCTCTATATGTACCACCTTTTTTTAATTTCAAGTTTTGCTCCATGGCGCAATCCATCGATACTACTACTGTACAAAAGTGGAGTATATACATTTTTTAAAAGGCTAGAGGGCGGGGCAGTCTAGCTCGGTCGGTTTCACGAGAGGCGAGGGCCTTTGTGATTTGACGGCTCATTACTTCTGTCAAATCGAATAGTACTACGCCGCCCGCTGCACGCCCGACGCCTCCATTAAACCCCTCCGTTAAACCCGCATGCAAACCGAGAATCCTACTCCGGCCACACGTCCGTTCATGAGCGGGCCGGAATTAAACGCAACACCGGCCGAGCTCCTCCCGTCCACCCTCAGTTTAAACGAGGCCAGACATCGGCCAAGCTCCTATCGTCCGCCCTCTATTTACACGAGGCCAGACAGACAGGGGGCAAGAATCGCACCCCTCCGCCGCTCCCCCATCTCCTCCTTCACCATTTTCTCCACTCCTCCGATGGCTTCCGATGAGCCCTTCTCCGGCATATTACCCGGCTGGGTGGCCCACCGAGCCCTCCGGATACGGGCGAGGCCGCTCGGTGCTTCACCAACCTCGCTTGGTCTAACGGAGCCAGTTGCCGCCCCAAGTAGGCACGTGGTTCAGCAACTCGCCGCTCCAGTTCAGCTCGATGAGGAGTGGCGAGTTGCTCCACGCCGGCACGGCGGCGAGCACGTCGGTACAGGTGCCGTCGCTGCCGCGTCGTACAGCGCCACCAGTGTCTGTGGGCGCGCCTCCCGTGCCTGCAGCAGCGCCAAGCAGGCAGAGACAGAAGCCGGGTGCATGAAGAGCGACAAGTCAGTGGCCAGCTTCTCCGTGTCCGCCGCCATCATCGAGGAGAAGTAGAACACGGGAGGCCGCCGCCACTTGGGACCCATGAAGGCCACCGCCGAGGCGACGACCGCGGATTCAGGTGGTTTCTTTGCTGCTTCGTCTCTTCCGAGGACCTTCGTCGACCCCGCAAGTGTCTGACGGACATGAGGAAGACAAAGGGATCCGCGGGCGGCCATTTAGAACTAAAATAAGTCTAGATACATCCATTTCTAGGACAAGTATTTTCGGATGAAGGGAGTATTATTTACACAAGAGAGACGGATTGGCACCTCTTAGTTCATGTAAATGTAATGAAATCCATCATGTTTATATGAAGATCCGGCTTTTTTATACGAAATCCTTCATGCTTATATGAAATCAGTCTGTGTTTGCACGAATTTCATCTGGTTGGTTAGAGTTGTAAAAATGTATGCCGCTGGCGTTTGATGTCGTCCTCCGCTTAAGGAAGCGGGAGGAAATTTGCCGGCTGCCGTTGGAGATGCTCTTTATGCTGGAAATAATAGAGTGACATCCAATCCATTTGAGTTAATTGCCTGTATGATTGTCCCTCTATAAAAAGTTAATTGCATGTACAGTGTACATGTGACTTGCAGGGTGGCTACAGCTTCGTACAGAAAGTTAAAAAGAAACAAGTCCATCCTTAATCTTGTATTCTAAGTACTCTATGGGTTCCATTGTCAGTAAAGTAGCGAAAGAAGTATATATTAAATAAGTAGAGTAATATATAATATAAAAATACAAAGTTGAAAGACAGAATTCGAACTCATGTCATCACGTTGCGAGCATCCGGCGCTAACCAGCCCAGCACATTTTTGTTGTAGACCATGCTGGAGATATATCTCCATGTCTACTCTTATATATACTCCATTCGTTCCTAAATATTTTTATTTTTCAGATTTCAAATGGACTACCACATACGGATGTGTATGTAGACATATTTTAGAGTGTAGATTCACTCATTTTGCTCCGTATGTCTTTTCAGGAAGGGGTCAGATTTGTCCTTGATTTATTTATGAGGTATCCAGATGGCACTGCACCGCCAAGAAAAGAGGGTAACATCAAAATTATGGACTACCTTTTTGAGTATGTTGGTAAGGTCCGGTCATAGTCACTTGTTGAAATCTCTAAAAAGACAAATACTCCCTCCGTCCGGAAATACTTGTCATCAAACTGGATAAAAGGAAATGTATCTAGACGTATTTTAGTTTTAGATACATCTCTTTTTATCCATTTTGATGACAAGTACGTATTTCGGACGAAGGGAGTAGAAAATAGAGTTGGTGATGATGGTGTGCGTGTCATCCTGCAATATAGGTCGTCGGATTTATATCTAACGGATAGGAAAGAAACTATGGCAATTTTGCAAAAATATACCCACACGTCTCTCCACATTCACAATTAAGGCCTTCCCTCGTTCAACCTTTTCTCTCACAAGATAAACTACTCATACAAATGCATCTTGATGTTCCATGCAACGCACGGGCAGCTAGCTAATTTCTTTTAAAATAGTTGCTGCGATAATTGGGTTGAAGTGATATATTTTATGTCTGCCCCGAATGATTTCAGATTCACTAGTAGTAACAAAGAAAAGGTTGCCTTGTTAATTAACAGAAAACAGGGTGAAAACTATCACATGAGGCCGGTAAAAACAAGGCACACTGGGTTCAGCGTCATCATCACTACAGTTGTGCACGCGCGAGAAGTCTACATATCGAGGGGGCTACCGAGCGAGGCACCAAGACACAATGTTTGAGAGAGAAACCAATTGACGGATTATGATCAAATCGAGTTGTCACCCTTCTGCTGTCATTGTTGGGGGGAGAGAAAGACGTATCGAGAGTGTGCACGGTAGGCACAGAGGCACAACTGGCGAGAGAGAGAGAGAGAGAGAGAGAGTGTGTGTGTGTGTGTGTGTGTGTGTGTGTGTGTGTTTGAAAGAGGAGTAGATAGATTATTATCAAGATCGATGTGCCACCCTACTCCTTCGGTGTCGGGTAGTGTGTGTGTGTGTGTGTGTGTGTGTGTGTTTGAGAGAGAAGCCAGTTGATAGATTAGTATCAAGATCGAGGTGTCACCCTACTCCTTCGGTGTTGGGAAGTGTGGGTGTGGGGGGGGCAGTGACACTCACATATCTCTACTCATATAAAAAACAGAGTTGGTGATGATGGTGTTCCTACCATCCTGCAATATAGGCCATCCGATTTATATCCAACGGACGGGAAGGAGAATATGGCAATTTTGCAAAAAGATACCCACACCCCTCTTCGCATTTGCAAATAAGGCATTCCCTCGTTCATCCTTTTCTCCCACAAGATAAACTTCTCATACAAATGCATCTTGATGTTCCGTGAAACGCATGGGCATCTTGCTAGTAGGGAGAAGGAGTTTGTGTGACACATATCTAGCTATATTAAGGGATAGGTAGATAGCATATGTGTGAGAGACATTATTATACTTTGAGACATTAGTGGCTGTGGGTGGGCGGAATTAAAGGGGTGGGCGTGTTAGACATAGAGAGCGTGTGTGTTTCTGTGTGAGAGACTTGTAGGACGGGGTAGAAAGATGAATTAAACCCTGACGGAGGGAGAGAAATACACGAAGTGCGCGTGTGTGATTCTGATGCCCACAGGGAAATGAGATATGTATGAGTGTAAGAGAGATTGCACAATTCATTCATGTATCACTATCTAGCGATCATGGACGTGCATCGCTTGAACATAAGTCAATATCTACTTCGTATCGTGGCCAAAGGTACAATATCGATTCAACGCTATAAAGATTGGACACTCACATGTCACATTTTTTCTATTTAAATAAACCTTTTCAGTTGTGCATGCCAAAGTTACAGTGATGTTTCTTCAAACAACCAATGTAGCTATCATGTAAATGCACCATTGTTACTCTTGCATTCAAATTCATTAGTCTTGGATGATTTAAGTTTCTATTTTGAAGTAATATATGTAATATTCATATATGAATTCAACAGGTACGCAATTTATGAAATGGAGGCTACGTAATCGTATGAGGTAACACTTTTAAGTAGCTGACTACAATATCCATTTCTTTTTGTGCGCCTCTACACTAACACGTCAATGCATTATGTTTAAAGTAAATAACCAATGGCCCTAAATTATCTATTTACACGAGAAATATATAGGCTGAGCGTTTGATCCCTTTTTTGTGAACGCGCCACTACACCCGTACGATTGGTCGCGCCCGTGTGAACGTCCAAGTTATCGGCGCATCATCCCGAGTTATTGTCTTTTTTTCTGGGGTGGACTTCACACCAGTTATTAACTGCTGACGCGTGCCCTGTGTACACAGTCTAGCATGACCTTCCCGCTAGCACGGTCCAAAATTAGTTGAAACTGGATACGAACGATCCCGTGGGCGACAAAATCTCCCGCCTCCTTCTAAAATTTCCTCCACCTTAGTCTTTAGCATGCGAAATCCCCCTTTTGTCCTTGGTGCACTGAGACCAACAGTTACAATACCGCCCTCATCTACAAGATAGGTCGGGGCTGCTTTGGTAACTTCCGGTTACCCCACTACATGGCACCCCCATTTCCTCTCCCCCTCCCGCAAAAACGACTAACTCCACAGCACCAAAGCATCTTACATCACGCCGTCCATACTTCATCGCCCTTTCTCCCCTCCCCTCTCGAAACCCTAGACTGCTCATCCACCGGCGTACCATAGCCCATTCACTGCCAGCGGCGTCCACCTCGCCAGATCTGCTTCTGCGGCCGCATCTACCCCTCCCACCTCCCCTAGAAACAAGTAGACTGCTCATCCACCACTGTACCACAGCCCATTCAGTGTCGGCCTTGTCCACGGCGCCGGATCTGTTTCGTCGGTACTCTCGTCAACCGCCGCGCATCTGTAGCGGCTCATTCGTACTCCCCACCAGAGACACTTCGTCCACACCCCCTAGAGGCGCCCCACCGACGCCCCCGTCGACGGCCTCTGATCCTCTTCGCCGACACCTTCCTCAACCCTTCCGGATCCGCTTCGCCGACACCTTCCTCAACCCTACCGGAGCCGCTTCGCCGACACCATCGTTAACCCTACCGGAGTAGCTTCGCCTATACCATTCTCAACCCTATTGGGGCCGCTTTGCCAACTCACAAGTCCATGTCCTCAGATCCGCTTCCTCGCACCCTCATCCAACCTACCGGAGCAGCTTCTGACGCCCCGTCCACGGCCGCAGATCCGCAACGTCGACACCATCCTTAACCCAACCACCGGAGCAGCTTCTGATGCCCCGTCCACGGCCGCAAATCCGTGTCGTCGACACCAACCTTAACCCAACCACCGGAGCAGCTTCACCTATGCCCTCGTCCACGGCCACAGATCCGCTTCGCCCACACCGTAGTCCACCCTACCGGAGCCGCTCCACAAACACCCTACTCGACGGTTCTAGATCTCCTTACCGGACCCCGACAGTCAGCGCAGCGTCATCACCCTCGACGTTTCTAACCTGATTCCCACAGTCTGGAGAGATGCCAAGCACCCGCCACGGCCTAGGTACTTGTCACCTTTAAACCCGTCCAGCATCACCTGCCCGATGTACTTCAAATATACTAACCGATCGCTGTTACCTGTTATGCAGCTGGCAAAAACTACAAGGACGATGTTTCTTCTGGATCTAACAGCTTGATCAACCAAGATCCTGGACTGAGGCATTGCTATGATCTTGTAAGCGCGTCTCTCTCTCTTGTATTTTTCTGTGCCTGCCAGCGTGCTTTTCTAGGATTTTTGACTAGTAATCCCTTTGTGCAGACAATGATTTCTACTAATGGCTGCTAAATTAGATATGTAGATGTCATACATGATACTACATCGTACCTCTGTTCCTAAATATAAGTCTTTCTAGACATTCCACTATAGGCTACATACGGAGAAAAATGAGTGAATCTACACTCGAAAATGCATCTATATACATCTGTATGTGGTCCATACTGGAATCTCTACAAAGACATATATTTAGGAACAGGGGCAGTACATTACACAAAATCGTAGGTGGCATGTAGGAATTCCAGTGCACTACATTAGGCTCCCTTAGAGTGCCTGCTAGTCCAGCATACAGAGTCATGGCTAGTTTATGGTACGCACACAATCGTTAATAGGTGGTTTAAATATGCACAAGGGATATGCAATGTAGTATCATGTAGAGATGTCTGAAATTAGCCGTGTCAACTTGCAGATATGGTTACACAATGAAAAAGTACAAGATGTATGTGGCAATTTCATGGAACATCGCAAAAGAAGGAGAGGCGGCGGTGAGCCTATACAGTGTGCTATGGTACGTCACTCCTCCATTGCAATCATCGTGACATGTTATTTGTACGCCAGTTCTATTAGCCAAGTTTCTTAGGGACAGTTATAACGAGTTATCCTAAGAAAATAAGCACTTGTGAATATAAGCTCCATGTAATAAGCCAACCAGTTCTTTTCATTGCGTTTTCAGCTTATCTTTGGTATGATCAGTGGAAAGTCTAGATTGCATTATATTTTTTTTCATGTTGCTGCCCATATGGAAATTAATTTGACTTGCAAACATCACAAATTGAACCCAGTGCAGTAATTAATATGATAGGAAAACAGACCATCACTATTTGCTCAAAATGCAAATACAAAGATACCATCTACTTGGCACAATCTACTTTGGTCAATGTTTTCCATAAAGATCCCATTGCCTAATTTAAACTAAGAACGCATGACCCACATTTAAATGAAGAACAATTATTTATTGAAATTCGATGGTCCAAGTGGCTGGTTATTATCGTATAGCAGCACCACCTGGAAGCATCATATAGCAGCAGCAACAACTCATAGAAACTCATCATACAGCAGGAGCAGTCTGCAATTCATCATATACCAGCAGCAGCTCATAGCAATTCATCATATAGCAGCAGCAGGAGCAGCTCATAGCAATTCATCATATAGCAGCAGGAGGAGCAGCTCATAGAAATTCATCATATAGCAGCAGCAGGAGCAGCTTGTAGCAACTCATCATATAGCAGCAACAGCTCATAGCAATTCATCAAATAGAAGCAGCAGCAGCTCATAGCAACTCATCATACAGCAGCAGCAGCTCATAGCAATTCATCTTATAGCAGCAGCAGGAGTAGCTCATAGCAATGCATCATATAGCAGCAGCAGAAGTAGCTCATAGCAATTCATCGTATACTGGATCAGAATGAAAATTTGGCAAAAAATCAGAGGAGATACTCACCTTGTTGGATGAGCTCATCCTTCAACAGCACCTCAAGGCCATGGCCTGGGAGGAGGGGAGGGGGAATAAGGTGCCTTCTGCCACATTGTGGCATCAGCCGTAGTTGTGCAGCGCCCGACGGAGTAGTGCGTTGGACGAACCACAGTGGAGCAGCTGCTGGAGACCATGAGAATGAGGGGCGGCACCGGAGGGAGGAGCAGCCAGGGAGATTTTCCATTACCCGCTGGCCATGTAGCCTAGCTGGACATAGCATCGTCGAGGACCAGGCCAGATGGGACCAATGGCGACGGCTCGCTGGAGGAACCCTAGTGCTGCAGGCAGGGGATCGAGGTAGAGGGAAAGGGGAGAGGAGATGCAAGCGGGCAGGGCAATGAATGCTTGCGTGTTTGTTTTTACTTGAGGGTCAGGTGTGACACGGGCATCAGTAGTTGCATTTTGAGTGTAATATAGGCAGACAACAGAGTCATTTCACTATTCCCCTTCCGTTCAGTTTTTAGTGAGGTTCGACCCGAAACACCCCCTCCAAAGCAAAATTAGTTAAGCCCAAGCCCATAACTCAAAAATGACTTATTTACATCTTTTATGGCTTATTTTGACAATATTCCCTGAAAAGGCGAAATCAAACTGGCCCTTAACCTGCAATTCAATTGCGCGTGCAATGATGAATCACTCCTGCCTGCTATTTGTACATTTAGGCATCATCATACATGGCATAACCTAATACATGTGCATTCCGTTGTAGAATCTGGAATATGCAATGTTTATGTTAGTTCATACGTTGCACATGATGTTTAAATGCCCCTTAAATCTGGTCAGTCAAGTGATGGTCTTTAAGACTCCTTCTTTGCTTCTTTTCTTGATATGTAAGATTTGCTCACACATCTGTTCAATTGCTTGTTTGCATCAGCCAGCCATACTAGGACTGTTTGCTTTGATTACTTGTTGTTCTTGACCTAACACTCTAACAGAGCTTGTCAACGATTTAAACACTAAGGGCTGTTGTAGTGGGGCCTTGTCTAACTCATAGGTGACATAAAGGTTTGGTTGTACACTACAGTAGGCTCTCCAAGAGTACCTAGAGATCCAGTTCGAAGGTATGCCTAGTTTTTACATAGTGCAGACATAGTAAATGCTCATTTCATTGTGTGCAAGTGCAAGAGATGCGGCATGTTTCATTATGTGGTGTTGTTTTGTTATAATCTCATCCTTTTGTGTTCACAGACTGGAAAGTATGCATATTTATCTTCCAAGGAGACGAGTAACTAGTTTGTGTCACCTTGTAGAGGGGGTGCAATGAATATAAGATTGAGGATTTCCAAGTACAAGATGTTAGGAAGGAGCCTTGCAAGAGAAGTAGGAGTTGCGCTCAGCCTCTTCAACCTGCTAAGGTAAGTCACTGTATGCAACTCAACAGTACAATTCCTTGTTTGTTTCAGGCATAGTTAATTTTCTCTTTTCAATTGCTTTATTTGTCCTTAGTTAATGAGATGCCCAAATAATCTTGCGTGATGTTCGGTACTTGTATCACTATTAGTTGACATAATTAAAGGCCTTACCATTTAATTACTCTGCCGAAGTGTGCATGAAGCTTTGAAGTCTATTAACCAACTATTATTGCATGAGGCTCACAATCTAGTTTATACTACGCTAATGATTGCATAGTTTTGCCTACTGTAGTATGTTTGTATGAAACCCTCTGCTGTTCATTATGCGCCCTAAGACTTTAATTGAGGCACAGAATGGCCAACTGCTTGCTTACTTATACGCAACGTGTTGTCTAAATTTGTAACTTGTCTGTGTTTTCGATTGGGCCCCAACATCATGCTCCTCTGGTGAGCTAAGAGGGATTTCTGTATGCAAGCCGCACAGACTATCTTTTTTATAATTTTTAAAATATCACCTGCTTATGCTTCATGACATGTAACATTTTTAAAAATAATTGACGTGTAACATTATTGTTAGTCCTGTTTTGCCATGTACTACAAAATAGTGTCTTGTTCGCTTCACTGTTGTAACTATATTTTTGCCCTAGTCATGTGTACTTACAGAAACATTTCAGGATGAAGTGACATCAACACAAAGATCTGCGAGCAGTGCGGCATGGTTGTTACTGAATGATTATGGATTGGAATTGGAATGTGCTGATGTTCTCGAGCATCAACTAGAGGTGGCGAGACAATGTGTACATGATTGTCAATGTATAATCAACAAGTTGAGACTGGACATGCAGGTATTAGATGCAGGAGTCAAAAAATGATACAAGACACTGAGGTAACCATGAAGGAATTGGAGATTTTGTAGACTGAAATTTGTGCTATCTGAATCCGGCCAATCCTATTTTCTGAAGAGATTATAGTTCAAATGGAGTTAAGTTGATGCGTGTCCATGATGTATGAGTTGTATTTGCCCAGTGTATGTAATTTGTTGTTTGTGTATGCTTTATTATCACCTATGCCGAACCATAATGCCCAGTGGGTATAATTGGCTGTAATTTCTTTATTGTATAGTGTAGGATTATTCTACCTTTCTATGTCTTGATCTCTTTGTTGTATAGTGTATGCTTTTTAGAGGTGATAGTATTGAGTAGGATAATTCTTTGAATATGCTATATCGTTCAAACGGGGGCCAACTCGCCCGACTATGGCCCTTCACGGGCAGTCGGATCCATGGGCCTTCTACGTCTCGTAGGATCCATGGGCCTTCTACGTCTCGTAGGATCCATGGGCCTTCTACGTCTCGTAGGATACATGGGCCTTGTACATCTCGTAGGATCCATGGGCCTTCTATGTCTCGTAGGATCCATGGTCCTTCTACGTCTCGTAGGATCCATGGGCCGCCGACTCATTTATGGGTCTTGTACGGGCCTTTAATGGGTCGTAGACGGGCCTTTAATGGAAATCGTACGTTTTATGGGCTGACCATAATGGGCCGTTAATAGGCCGTATTTGGTGATGCTATGAAAATGGCCCAACAGACTAACGGTCCACAAACGGGCCGACTGTAACGATGGGCTAAATTTGGCCCACAAGCAGAAAATGATAGTAACGGGTCGTAAGTAACCGAATGCTGCAAATGAGCCCAAGAATAAATGGGCCCTCAGAAGGCCGAAAGTTAACTTGGGCTGGAAATGGCCCAGCGGAATAATGGGCCGTTAATGGGTATAAAGTGATACACTGTTCATTACGGGCCAGTTTCACCATGGGCCGTTAATGGGTGTAAAGTAATACACTGTCCATTACGGGCCAATTTCAGCACGGGCCGCTAATGGGCCAAGAGTTACAAAGGGCCTCATATGGGCCGAAAGACGTCATGGGCTATACATGGGCCAGAACTGAAAACGGGCTGGAATCATATTGGATGGCCCAAATGACGCTACTGGGCCTAATTCGGATAGGGCGTAACGGGCCTTGGGTTAGCGGGCTGTAAATGGGCTATATGCGAACAGGCCGTTAACAGGCTTCCATGGGCCGGCCCGCCAGCTTTTGACCAAGTCAAACGGGCCGGCCTTTTCACAGGATGGGCCACTGTTGGGCCGTGCCACGTGTCGAGTATCATAGGCGCCTTCTGTCCAGTGAGTGGATGACATCTGTCCCAACGATGAGCCGACACGTGTTTCTTCTAGCCAATGATGATTTTACACGTGGAAAATCCCCATTGGTCGGGGTTGTTAACGGGTTATCGGATCCAAAACCCGACCCGATAGCTTAACGGCGTTCCGTTACGGTGGATGCCACGTGTCGGTCACCCTTGACGAAAGCACTTTTGTGACGCGTGATTTATCGTCATGGAAGTGGACACATTCGTGATGATAATTTTGGTAATGTCATGGAACACTTCTACGACAGCACAGGTATGACTATCTTGATTCTATCATAAATTTGTCATGGATGTACATGCATGACAAAAACGCGACCTACTGTGACAAACACATATCATCACGGAAATGTATTTTTTTGTAGTGATTAGGTTTCCGATTAATACAATTATAACATGAACAATAGACAATTATCATGAACAAGGAAATATAATAATAACCATTTTATTATTGCCTCTAGGGCATATTTCCAATAGTCTCATCCCGACTTGTGGGGGAATCATAGTCTCCATCATCCTTTCCACACTTGGGACAATGCTCTAATAATTAAGATCATCACACTTTTATTTACTTACAACTCAAAAATTACAACTCGATACTTAGAACAAAATATGACTCTATATGATATTATGATTGCCTCCGACGGTGTACCGGGATGTGCAATGAATCAAGAGCGATATGTAAAAATGATGAATGGTGGCTTTGCCACAAATACGATGTCAACTACAGGATCATGCAAAGCAATATGACAAGGATGGAACATGTCATAATAAACGAAACGGTGGAAAGTTGCATGTCAATATATCTCGGAATGGCTATGGAAATGCCATAATAGGTAGGTATGGTGGCTATTTTGAGGAAGGATATGTGGTGGTTTATGCTACTGGCAAAAATTGCACGGTACTAGAGAGGCTAGCAATGGCGGAAAGGTGAGAGTGCGTATAATCCATGAACTCAACATTAGTCATAAAGAACTCACATACTTATTGCAAAAATCTATTAGTCATCAAAACAAAGTACTACGCACATGCTCCTAGGGGGGTAGATTGGTAGGAAAATACCATTGCTCATCCCCGACCGCCACTCATAGGGAAGACAATCAATAAATAAATCATGGTTCGACTTCATCACATAATGGTTCACCATACGTGCATGCTACGGGACTCACAAACTTTAACACAAGTATTTCTCAAAGTCACAACTACTCACTAGCATGACTCTAATATCACCATCTTCATATCTCAAAACAATCATAAGGAATCAAACTTCTCATAGTATTCAATGCACTTTATATGGAAGTTTTTATTATATCCCTCTTGGATGCCTATCATATTAGGACTAATTTTATAACCAAAGCAAATTACCATGATGTTCTAAAGACTCTCAAAATAATATAAGTGAAGTATGAGAGTTCATCAATTTCTATAAAATAGAACCACCGTCGTGCTCTAAAAAGATATAAGTGAAGCACTGGAGCAATTTTGCCTAGCTCAAAAGATATAAGTGAAGCACATAGAGCATTCTAATAAATCATGATTCATGCGTGTGCTACCTCTTGAGCATGCGTTGGTTTTCCCTTGAAGAGTAAAGGGTCATGCAGCAAAGTAGCGTAACTATTTCCCTCATTTTTTGAGAACCAAGGTATCAATCCAGTAGGAAACTACACGCAGGTCACCTAGTACCTGCACAAACAGTCAAGAACCTTGCAACCAGCGCGATAAAGGGGTTGTCAATCCCTTCACGACCACTTGCAAAAGTGAGATCTGATAAAGATAATAAGATAAATATTTTTGGTATTTTTGTTGTATAGATTGAAAAGTAAAGATTGCAAAATAGTAAATAAGAATTGTAGATCAAAAACTTATACGATGGAAAATAGACCCGGGGGCCATAGGTTTCACTAGTGGCTTCTCTCAAGATAGCATACATTAGAGTGGGTGAACAAATTAATGCCGAGAAGTTGATAGAAAAGCGCATAGTTATGAGAATATCTAGGCATGATCATGAACATAGGCATCACGTCCGTGTCAAGTAGACCGAAACGATTCTGCATCTACTACTATTACTCCACACATCGACCGCTATCCATCATGCATCTAGAGTATTAAGTTTATAAGAACAGAGTAACGCATTAGGCAAGATGACATGATGTAGAGGGATAAACTCAAACAATATGATATAAACCCCATCTTTTTATCCTTGATGGCAACAATACAATTGTTGGAAATATGCTCTAGAGGCAATAATAAAAGTATTATTATATTTCCTTGTTCATGGTAATTGTCTTTATTCATGCTATAATTGTGTTATCTGGAAATCGTAATACATGTGTGAATACTAGACACCAATATGTCCCTAGTAAGCCTCTAGTTGACTAGCTCGTTGATCAATAGATAGTCATGGTTTCCTGACTATGGACATGGGGATGTCATTGATAACGAGATCACATCATTAGGAGAATGATGTGATGGACAAGACCCAATACTAAGCATAGCACAAGATCGTGTAGTTCGTTTTGCTAGAGCTTTCCAATGTCGAGTATTTTTTCCTTAGACCATGAGATCGTGTAACTCCCGGATACTGTAGGAATGCTTTGGGTGTACCAAACGTCACAACGTAACTGGGTGACTATAAAGGTGCACTACAGGTATCTCCGAAAGTATCTGTTGGGTTGACACGGATCAAGACTGGGATTTGTCACTCCGCATGACGGAGAGGTATCACCGGGCCCACTCGGTAATGCATCATCATAATGAGCTCAAGGTGACCAAGTGTTTGGCCACGGGATCATGCATTACGGTACGAGTAAGTGACTTGCCGGTAACGGGACTAAACGAGGTATTGGGATACCGACGATCGAGTCTCGGGCAAGTAACCTACCGACTGACAAAGGGAATAGTTTACGGGGTTGCTTGAACCCTCGACATCGTGGTTCATCCGATGACATCATCGAGGAACATGTGGGAGCCAACATGGGTATCCAGATCCCGCTGTTGGTTATTGCCCGAGAGTCGTCTCGGTCATGTCTGCATGTCTCCCGAACCCGTAGGGTCTACACACTTAAGGTTCGGTGACGCCAGGGTTATTAGGAAGACTTGTATGTGATTACCGAATGTTGTTCGGAGTCCCGGATGAGATCCCGGACGTCATGAGGAGTTTCGGAGTGATCCGGAGGTAAAGATTTATATATGGGAAGTTGTCATACGGACACCGGAATAGTTCAGGGGCATATCGGTATTGTACCGGGGCCACCGGAGGGGCCTCGGGGGTCCACCGGAAGGGGCCACCTCTCTCGGAGGGGCTCATGGGCTGCAAAGGGGAAGGGAACCAGCCCAAAGTGGGCTGGTGCGCCTCCCCCCAAGGGCCCATGTGCCCTAGGGTTTGGGGGAACCCTAAAGGGGGCGCCCCCCTTGCTTGGGGGGCAAGCCCCCTCCCCCTTGGCCGCCGCCCCCCCCCCCCCTCTAGATCCATCTGGAGGGGGCCGGCCCCCCTTGCCCCTTCCCCTATAAATAGAGGGGTGAGGGGAGGGCTGCAGAGACAACTGAAGGCGCAGCCCCTCCCCTCCCCAACACCTCTCCTCCTCCGTACGTGCTTGGCGAAGCCCTGTCGGAGTTCTGTTGCACCAACCTCACCACGCCGTCGTGCTGCCGTTGGTGTCTTCTTCCTCAACCTCTCCTTCCCCTTGCTGGATCAAGAAGGAGGAGACGTCGATCGTCCCGTACGTGTGTTGAACGCGGAGGTGCTGTCCGTTCGGCACTTGGTCATCGGTGATCCGAATCACGACGAGTACGACTACGTCATCACCATCCCCTTGAATGCTTCCGCACGCAATCTGCAAGTGGTATGTAGATGCAATCTCACTCCCATAACTCGTTGCTTAGATGAACTCATAGATGGATCTTGGTGAAACCGTAGGAAATTTTTAATTTTCTGCAACGTTCCCCAACAGTGGCATCATGAGCTAGGTCTATGCGTAGTTCTCTATTGCACGAGTAGAACACAAAGTAGTTGTGGGCGTCGAATTGTCAATTCTTCTTGCCGTTACTAGTCCTATCTTGGTTCAGCGGTATTGTGGGATGAAGCGGCCCGGACCAACCTTACACGTACGCTTACGTGAGACCGGTTCCACCGACTAACATGCACTAGTTGCATAAGGTGGCTGGCGGGTGTCTGTCTCTCCCACTTTAGTTGGATCGGATTCGATGAACAGGGTCCTTATGAAGGGTAAATAGAGATTGACAAATTCACGTTGTGGTTTTAACGTAGGTTAGAAACGTTCTTGCTAGCAACCTATTACAGCCACGTAAAAACTTGCAACAACAATTAGAGGACGTCTAACTTGTTTTTGCAGCAAGTGCTTTGTGATGTGATATGGCCAGAAGTTGTGATGAATCATGTGATGTATGAGATGATCTTGTTATTGTAATAGGAATCACGACTTGCATGTCGATGAGTATGACAACCGGCAGGAGCCATAGGAGTTGTCATTATTCTTTTATGACCTGCGTGTCACCATGTAAATTACTTTACTTTATTGCTAAACGTGTTAGCCATAGTAGTAGTAGTAATGGTTGGCGAGCAACTCCATGGAGACACGATGATGGAGATCATGATGATGGAGATCATGGTGTCATGCCGGTGACAAGATGATCATGGAGCCCCAAGATGGAGATCGAAGGAGCTATATGATGATGGCCATATCATGTCACTACTATACAATTGCATGTGATGTTTATTATGTTTATGCATCTTGTTTACTTAGAACGACGGTAGTAAATAAGATGATCCCTTACAAAATTTCAAGAAGTGTTCTCCCCTAACTGTGCACCGTTGCTAAAGTTCGTCGTTTCGAAGCACCACGTGATGATCGGGTGTGATAGATCCATACGTTCACATACAACGGGTGTAAGACAGTTTTACACATGCAAAACACTTAGGGTTAACTTGACGAGCCTAGCATGTACAGACATGGCCTCGGAACACGGAGACCGAAAGGTCAAACATGAGTCGTATAGAAGATACGATCAACATGGAGATGTTCACCGATGATGACTAGTCCGTCTCACGTGATGATCGGACACGGCCTAGTCGACTCGGATCATGTAACACTTAGATGACTAAAGGGATGTCTAATCTGAGTGGGAGTTCATTCATTAATTTGATTAGATGAACTTAATTATCATGAACTTAGTCTAAATCTTTACAATATGTCTTGTAGATCAAATGGCCCACGGTAATGTCAGCCTCAACTTCAACGCGTTCCTAGAGAAAACTAAGCTGAAAGATGATGGCAGCAACTATTCGGACTGGGTCCGGAACTTGAGGATCATCCTCATAGCAGCCAAGAAAGATTATGTCCTAGATGCACCGCTAGGTGATGCACCATTCCCAGAAAACCAGGACGTTATGAACGCCCATCAGTCACGCACTGATGATTACTCCATCGTTCAGTGCGGCATGCTTTACAGCTTAGAACCGGGGCTCCAAAAGCGTTTTGAGAAGCACGGAGCATATGAGATGTTCGAGGAGCTGAAATTGATTTTCCAAGCTCATGCCCGGGTCGAGAGATATGAAGTCTCCGACAAGTTCTTTAGCTGCAAAATAGAGGAAAATAGCTCTGTCAGTGAACACATACTCAAGATGTCTGGGTTGCACAACCGCTTGACTCAGCTGGAAGTTAATCTTCCGGATGAGGCGGTCATTGACAGAATCCTTCAGTCGCTCCCACCTAGCTACAAAAGCTTCGTGATGAACTACAACATGCAGGGGATGGAAAAGACCATTCCCGAGTTGTATTCAATGCTGAAATCCGCGGAGGTGGAGATCAAAAAGGAACATCAAGTGTTGATGGTGAATAAAACCACTAAGTTCAAGAAAGGCAAGGGTAAGAAGAACTTCAAGAAAGACGGCAAGGAGGTTGCCGCGCCTGGTAAATCAGTTGCCAGGAAGAAGTCAAAGAATGGACCCAAACCTGAAACTGAGTGCTTTTATTGCAAGGGAAATGGTCACTGGAAACGGAATTGCCCCAAGTACTTAGCGGATAAGAAGGCCGACAACATTAAAGGTATATGTGATATACATGTAATTGATGTGTACCTTACCAGTGCTCGTAGTAGCTCCTGGGTATTTGATACCGGTGTTGTTGCTCATATTTGTAACTCACAGCAGGAGCTGCGGAATAAGAGAAGACTGGTGAAGGACGAGGTGACGATGCGCGTCGGGAATAGTTCCAAGGTCGATGTGATCGCCGTCGGCACGCTACCTCTACATTTACCCGCGGGATTAGTTTTAAACCTCAATAATTGTTATTTAGTGCCAAGTTTGAGCATGAACATTGTATCTGGATCTCGTTTAATACGAGATGGCTACTCATTTAAATCCGAGAATAATGGTTGTTCTATTTATATGAGTGATATGTTTTATGGTCATGCTCCGGTGGTTAATGGTTTATTCTTAATGAATCTCGTGCGTGATAATACACATATTCATAGTGTGAATGCCAAAAGGTGTAAAGTTGATAACGATAGTCCCACATACTTGTGGCACTGCCGCCTTGGTCACATTGGTGTCAAGCGCATGAAGAAGCTCCATGCTGATGGACTTTTAGAGTCTCTCGATTATGAATCGTTTGACACATGCGAACCATGCCTTATGGGCAAAATGACCAAGACTCCGTTCTCCGGAACAATGGAGCGAGCAACCAACCTATTGGAAATTATACATACAGATGTGTGCGGTCCAATGAGCGTTGAGGCTCGCGGAGGATATCGTTATGTTCTCACACTCACTGATGATTTGAGTAGATATGGCTATGTCTACTTAATGAAACACAAGTCTGAGACCTTTGAAAAGTTCAAGGAGTTTCAGAGTGAGGTTGAGAATCAACGTGACAGAAAGATCAAGTTTCTACGATCAGATCGTGGAGGAGAGTACTTAAGTCACGAATTTGGCACACACTTAAGGAAATGTGGAATAGTTTCACAACTCACGCCGCCTGGAACACCTCAGCGTAATGGTGTGTCCGAACGTCGTAATCGCACTTTATTGGATATGGTGCGATCTATGATGTCTCTTACCGATTTACCGCTATCATTTTGGGGATATGCTCTAGAGACAGCCGCATTCACTTTAAATAGGGCACCGTCTAAATCCGTTGAGACGACACCGTATGAATTATGGTTTGGAAAGAAACCTAAGCTGTCGTTTCTAAAAGTTTGGGGATGCGAGGCTTATGTCAAGAAACTTCAACCTGAAAAGCTCGAACCCAAATCGGAAAAATGCGTCTTCATAGGATACCCTAAGGAAACCATAGGGTATACCTTCTACTTGAGATCCGAGGGCAAGATCTTTGTTGCCAAGAACGGAACCTTTCTGGAGAAAGAGTTTCTCTCGAAAAAAGTAAGTGGGAGGAAAGTGGAGCTTGATGAAGTACTGCCTCTTGAAACGGAGAAGGGCGCAGCGCAAGAAAATGTTCCTGTGGTGCATGCTCCAATTAGAGAGGAGGTTAATGATAATGATCAAGATACTTCGGACCAAGCTTCCACTGAACTTCGTAGGTCCACAAGGACACGTTCCGCACCAGAGTGGTACGGCAACCCTGTCCTGGAAATCATGTTGTTGGACAACGGTGAACCTTCGAACTATGAAGAAGCGATGGCGGGCCCGGATTCCAACAAATGGTTAGAAGCCATGAAATCCGAGATAGGATCCATGTATGAAAACAAAGTATGTACTTTGACAGACTTGCCCGATGATCGGCGAGCGATAGAAAATAAATGGATCTTCAAGAAGAAGACGGACGCGGATGGTAATGTCACCATCTATAAAGCTCGACTTGTCGCTAAGGGTTATCGGCAAGTTCAAGGGATTGACTACGATGAGACCTTCTCTCCCGTAGCGAAGCTGAAGTCCGTCCGAATCATGTTAGCAATTGCCGCATACTATGATTATGAGATATGGCAAATGGACGTCAAAACGGCATTCCTTGACGGCTATCTTAAGGAAGAACTGTATATGATGCAGCCGGAAGGTTTTGTCGATCCCAAGAATGCTAACAAGGTGTGCAAGCTCCAGCGATCCATTTATGGGCTGGTGCAAGCATCTCGGAGTTGGAACATTCGCTTTGATGAGATGATCAAAGCGTTTGGGTTTATGCAGACTTATGGAGAAGCCTGCGTTTACAAGAAAGTGAGTGGGAGCTCCGTAGCATTTCTCATATTATATGTGGATGACATACTATTGATGGGAAATGATATAGAATTCTTGGAAAGCATAAAGGCCTATTTGAACAAGTGTTTTTCAATGAAGGACCTTGGAGAAGCTGCTTATATATTAGGCATCAAAATCTATAGAGATAGATCAAGACGCCTCATAGGTCTTTCGCAAAGCACATACCTTGATAAGATTTTGAAAAAGTTCAAAATGGATCAGTCCAAGAAAGGGTTCTTGCCTGTATTGCAAGGTGTGAAATTGAGCTCGGCTCAATGCCCGACCACGGCAAAGGATAGACAAGAGATGAGCGTCATCCCCTATGCTTCAGCCATAGGATCCATTATGTATGCCATGCTGTGTACCAGACCTGATGTAAACCTTGCCGTAAGTTTGGTAGGTAGGTACCAAAGTAACCCCGGCAAGGAACACTGGACAGCGGTCAAGAATATCCTTAAGTACCTGAAAAGGACTAAGGACATGTTTCTCGTTTATGGAGGTGACGAAGAGCTCGTCGTAAAGGGTTACGTCGATGCTAGCTTCGACACAGATCTGGATGACTCTAAGTCACAAACCGGATACGTGTATATGTTGAATGGTGGAGCAGTGAGCTGGTGCAGCTGCAAGCAGAGCGTCGTGGCGGGATCTACATGTGAAGCGGAATACATGGCAGCCTCGGAGGCAGCGCATGAGGCAATTTGGGTGAAGGAGTTCATCACCGACCTAGGAGTCATACCCAATGCGTCGGGGCCGATCAAACTCTTCTGTGACAACACTAGAGCTATTGCACTGGCCAAGGAGCCCAGGTTTCACAAGAAGACCAGGCACATCAAGCGTCGCTTCAACTCCATCCGTGAAAATGTTCAAGATGGAGACATAGAAATTTGTAAAGTGCACACGGATCTGAATGTCGCAGATCCGTTGACTAAACCTCTCCCTAGGGCAAAACATGATCAGCACCAGAACTCTATGGGTGTTCGATTCATCACAATGTAACTAGATTATTGACTCTAGTGCAAGTGGGAGACTGTTGGAAATATGCTCTAGAGGCAATAATAAAAGTATTATTATATTTCCTTGTTCATGGTAATTGTCTTTATTCATGCTATAATTGTGTTATCTGGAAATCGTAATACATGTGTGAATACTAGACACCAATATGTCCCTAGTAAGCCTCTAGTTGACTAGCTCGTTGATCAATAGATAGTCATGGTTTCCTGACTATGGACATGGGGATGTCATTGATAACGACATCACATCATTAGGAGAATGATGTGATGGACAAGACCCAATACTAAGCATAGCACAAGATCGTGTAGTTCGTTTTGCTAGAGCTTTCCAATGTCGAGTATTTTTTCCTTAGACCATGAGATCGTGTAACTCCCGGATACTGTAGGAATGCTTTTGGTGTACCAAACGTCACAACGTAACTGGGTGACTATAAAGGTGCACTACAGGTATCTCCGAAAGTATCTGTTGGGTTGACACGGATCAAGACTGGGATTTGTCACTCCGCATGACGGAGAGGTATCACCGGGCCCACTCGGTAATGCATCATCATAATGAGCTCAAGGTGACCAAGTGTTTGGCCACGGGATCATACATTACGGTACGAGTAAAGTGACTTGCCGGTAACGGGACTAAACGAGGTATTGGGATACCGACGATCGAGTCTCGGGCAAGTAACCTACCGACTGACAAAGGGAATAGTTTACGGGGTTGCTTGAACCCTCGACATCGTGGTTCATCCGATGACATCATCGAGGAACATGTGGGAGCCAACATGGGTATCCAGATCCCGTTGTTGGTTATTGCCCGAGAGTCGTCTCGGTCATGTCTGCATGTCTCCCGAACCCGTAGGGTCTACACACTTAAGGTTCGGTGACGCCAGGGTTATTAGGAAGACTTGTATGTGATTACCGAATGTTGTTCGGAGTCCCGGATGAGATCCCGGACGTCACGAGGAGTTTCGGAGTGATCCGGAGGTAAAGATTTATATATGGGAAGTTGTCATACGGACACCGGAATAGTTCAGGGGCATATCGGTATTGTACCGGGGCCACCGGAGGGGCCTCGGGGGTCCACCGGGAGGGGCCACCTCTCTCGGAGGGGCTCATGGGCTGCAAAGGGGAAGGGAACCAGCCCAAAGTGGGCTGGTGCGCCTCCCCCCAAGGGCCCATGTGCCCTAGGGTTTGGGGGAACCCTAAAGGGGGCGCCCCCCTTGCTTGGGGGGGCAAGCCCCCTCCCCCTTGGCCGCCGCCCCCCCCCCCCCCTCTAGATCCATCTGGAGGGGGCCGGCCCCCCTTGCCCCTTCCCCTATAAATAGAGGGGTGAGGGGAGGGCTGCAGAGACAACTGAAGGCGCAGCCCCTCCCCTCCCCAACACCTCTCCTCCTCCGTACGTGCTTGGCGAAGCCCTGTCGGAGTTCTGTTGCACCAACCTCACCACGCCGTCGTGCTGCCGTTGGTGTCTTCTTCCTCAACCTCTCCTTCCCCTTGCTGGATCAAGAAGGAGGAGACGTCGATCGTCCCGTACGTGTGTTGAACGCGGAGGTGCTGTCCGTTCGGCACTTGGTCATCGGTGATCCGAATCACGACGAGTACGACTACGTCATCACCATCCCCTTGAACGCTTCCGCACGCAATCTGCAAGTGGTATGTAGATGCAATCTCACTCCCATGACTCGTTCCTTAGATGAACTCATAGATGGATCTTGGTGAAACCGTAGGAAATTTTTAATTTTCTGCAACGTTCCCCAACAACAATATGTTTCGTTTCCCTTTCTGTCACTGGGATCGAGCACCGCAAGATTGAACCCAGAGCTAAGCACTTCTCCCATTGCAAGAAAGATCAATCTAGTAGGCCAAACTAAACCGAAAATTCGAAGAGACTTGCAAAGATATCAAATCATGCATATAAGAATTCAGATAAGAATCAAATATTGTTCATAGATAATCTTGATCATTAACCCACAATTCATCGGATCTCGACAAACAAACCGCAAAAGAATTACATCGAATAGATCTCCAAGAAGATCGAGGAGAATATTGTATTGAGATCCAAAGAGAGAGAAGAAGCCATCTAGCTAATAACTATGGACCCGAAGGTCTTTGGTAAACTACTCACACGTCATCGGAGAGGCTATGGTGTTGATGTAGAAGCCCTCCATGATTGATTCCCCCTCCGGCAGCGCGTCGAAAAAGGCCCCAAGATGGGATCTCACGGGTACAGAAGGTTGCGGCGGTGGAAAAGTGGTTTCGTGGCTCCCCTGGATGTTTTCAGGGTATAAGAGTATATATAGGCGAAAGAAGTAGGTCGGTGGAGCTACGAGGGGCCCACGAGGGTGGGGGCACGCCTACCCCCTGGCTGCGCCCTCCTGCCTCATGGCCACCTCGTTGCTTCCTTGACTTCCACTCCAAGTCTCCTAGATTGCGTTTGTTCCAAAAAATATATCCTCGCGAAGGTTTCGTTCCGTTTGGATTCTGTTTGATATTCCTTTTCTGCGAAACATTGAAATAGGCAAAAAAAAATAGCAATTTGCACTGGGCCTTCAGTTAATAGCTTAGTCCCAAAAGTAATATATAAGAGCATATTAAAGCCCATTAAACATCCAAAACAGATAATATAATAGCATGGAACAATAAAAAATTATAGATACGTTGGAGACGTATCAAGCATCCCCAAGCTTAATTCCTGCTCGTCCTCGAGTAGGTAAATGATAAAAACAGAATTTTTGATGTGGAATGCTACCTAACATAATTTTCAATGTAATTTTCTTTAGTGTGGCATGAATGTTCAGATTTGAAAATTCAAGACAAAAGTTTAATATTAACATAAAAATAATGATACTTCAAGCATACTAACAAAGTAATTATGTCTTCTCAAAATAACATGGCCAAAGTAAGTTCATCCCTACAAAATCATATAGTTTGGCTATGCTCCATATTCGTCACACAAAATATTCAAATCATGCACAACCCCGGTTTCAGCCAAGCAATTGTTTTATACTTCTGAATTTTCAAACTTTTTCAACTTTCACGCAATACATGAGCGCGAGCCATGGACATAGCACTATGGGTGGAATAGAATATAATGATGGAGGTTGTGTGGAGAAGAAACAAAAGAGGAGAAAGTCTCACATTGACGCGGCTAATCAACGGGCTATGGAGATGCCCATCAATTGATGTCAATGCGAGGAGTAGGGATTGCCATGCAACGGATGCACTAGAGCTATAAATATATGAAAGCTCAACAAAAGAAACTAAGTGGGTGCGCATCCAACTTGCTTGCTCACGAAAACCTAGGGCATTTGAGGAAGCCCATTGTTGGTATATACAAGCCAAGTTCTATAATGAAAAATTCCCACTAGTATATGAAAGTGACAATATAATAAACTCTCTATCATGAAGATCATGGTGCTACTTTGAAGCACAAGTGTGGAAAAAGGATAGTAGAGTTGCCCCTTATTTTTTCTCTTTTCTTCTTCTTTTTTTTTGTTTGGCCTTTCTTTTTTATTATATTTGGCCTTTCTCTTTTTTTTCACGGGACAATGCTCTAATAATGATGATCATCACACTTCTGTTTATTTACAACTCAAGGATTACAACTCGATACTAGAACAAAATATGACTCTATATGAGTGCCTCCGACGGTGTACCGGGATGGGTAATGAATCAAGAGTGACATGTATGAAAAGTTATGCATGGTGGCCTTGCCACAAATACGATGTCAACTACATGATCATGCAAGGCAATATGAGAATGATGAAGCGTGTCATAATAAATGGAACGGTGGAAAGTTGCATGGCAATATATCTCGGAATGGCTATGGAAATGCCATAATAGGTAGGTATGGTGGCTGTTTTGAGGAACATATAAGGAGGTTTATGTGTGATAGAGTGTATCATATCACGGGGTTTGGATGCACCGGCTAAGTTTGCACCAACTCTCGAGGTGAGAAAGGGCAATGCACGGTACCGAAGAGGCTAGCAATGATGGAAGGGTGAGAGTGCGTATAATCCATGGACTCAACATTAGTCATAAAGAACTTACATACTTATTGCAAAAATCTACAACTCATCAAAAACCAAGCACTACGCGCATGCTCCTAGGGGAAGGGTTGCTAGGAGTTAACCATTGCACGATCCCGACCTCCACATATAAGGAATACAATCAAAGAATAGATCGTGCTTCAAATTTGTTACACAACGGTTACCATATGTGCATGCTACGGGACTTGCAAACCTCAACACAAGTATTTCTCAAATTCACAATTAATTTACTAGCATGACTCTAATATCACCATCCCCATGTCTCAAAACAATCATTAAGTATCAAACTTCTCATAGCATCCAAAGCACTTTATATGAAAGTTTTTATTATACCCATCTTGGATGCCCATCATATTAGGACTAGTTTTATAATCAAAGCAAATTACCATGCTGTTCTAAAGGACTCTCAAAATAATATAAGTGAAGCATGAGAGATCAATAATTTCTATAAAATAAAACCATCACCGTGCTCTAAAATATATAAGTGAATCACTAGAGCAAAATTATCTAGCTCAAAAGATATAAATGAAGCACATAGAGTATTCTAATAGATTCCGATTCATGTGTGTGTCTCCCAAAAGGTGTGTACAGCAAGGATGATTGTGTTAAACTAAAAAAGCGAAGACTCAAATCATACAAGACGCTCCAAGCACAACACATATCATGTGGTGAATAAAAATATAGCCTCAAGTAAAGTTACCGATAGACGAAGACGAAAGAGGGGATGCCTTCCGGGGCATCCCCAAGCTTAGGCTTTTGGTTGTCCTTGAATTTTACCTTGGGGTGCCTTGGGCATCCTCAAGCTTAGGCTGTTGCCACTCCTTGTTCCAAAATCCATCAAATCTTTACCCAAAAACTTGAAAACTTCACAACACAAAACTTAAACAGAAAATCTCATGAGCTCCGTTAGTGCAAGAAAACAAACCACCACTTTAAGGTACTGTAATGCGCTCATTATTTATTTATATTGGTGTTAAACCTACTGTATTCCAACTTCTCTATGGTTCATACCCACCGATACTAGCCATAGATTCATCAAAATAAGCAAACAACACACGAAAAACAGAATCTGTCAAAAACATAAAAGTCTTTAGTAATCTGTATCAAACGTATACTTCTATAACTCCAAAAATTCTGAAATAAATTGGTGGTCGTGAGGAATTTATCTAGTAATCATCTGAAAAAAGAATCAACCTAAAAGCACTCTCCAGTAAAACATGACAGCTAATCTCGTGAGCGCTAAAGTTTCTGTTTTTTTACAGCAAAATCGCAAAGACTTCACCCAAGTCTTCCCAAAGGTTCTACTTGGCACAAACACTAGTTAAAACATAAAACCACATATAAACATAGGATAGATGATTTATTTATTACTAAACAGGAACAAAAGGCAAGGAACAAAAATAAAATTGGGTTGCCTCCCAACAAGCGCTATCGTTTAACGCCCCTAGCTAGGCATAAAAACAAGAATAGATCTAGGTATTGTCATCTTTGGTATGCAATCCATAAGTGGCTCTCATAATAGATTCATAAGGTAATTTAATTTTCTTCCTAGGATAGTGTTTCATGCCTTTCCTTAATGGAAATTGGAATCTAATATTTCCTTCTTTCATATCAATAATTGCACCAATCGTTCTAAGGAAAAGTCTACCAAGAATAATAGGACTTGTAGGATTGCAATATATATCAAGAAAAATGAAATTTACAGGCACATTATTTCTATTTGCAACAATAAGAACATCATTAATCCTTCCCATAGGTTTCTTAATGGTGGAATCCGCAAGGTGCAAATTTAGAGAACAATCATCAAATTCACGGAACCCTAACACATCACACAAAGTTTTTGGAATCGTGGAAACACTAGCACCCAAATCACATAAGGCATAGCATTCATGATCTTTGATCTTAATTTTTGTAGTAGGTTCCCACTCATCATAAAGTTTTCTAGGGATAGAAACTTCTAATTCAAGTTTTTCCTCATAAGATTGGAATAAAGCATCAACGATATGTTTTGTAAAAGCCTTATTTTGATCATAAGCATGAGGAGAATTTAGCACGGATTGCAACAAGGAAATACAATCTATCAAAGAGCAATTATTATAATTAAATTCCTTTAAATCCAAAATAGTGGGTTCATTGCTATGTAAAGTTTTGACCTCTTCAATCCCACTTTTATTGATTTTAGCATCAAGATCTAAAAACTCTGAATCATTGGGACGCTTTTAACTAAAGTTGACTCATCTCCAGTCCCATCCTTATCAATATTCATATTGGAAAACAAAGATTTAATAGGATACACATTAATCACTTTTAGATCTTCATATTTATTATTATCTAAATCTTCCGGTTTAGCTGTCGTCTTATTAACTAAGGTGGCTTGCTTATCCGGAATTTGGGCTATTAAGTTTTCAAGATGAGCAAACTGAGATTTCAAACCATAAAATTCCTTAGACATATCACTGAGCTCTTTATTCATGTACTCCATAAAACTTTTCTTTTCTTTAAGCTCGTTTCTGAAGAAATTATTATGCTCAAATTGCAAAGACATAAAGCTTCTAACATTGTTTTCAATTTCTTCCAACCTTCTAAGGTGAGGATCAATGCTTTTTGGTGGAGCCATTAAAGCAAAACGGACACACTAGAGGCAAGCGGAATGAAGCGAACAGAAAAAAAAAGCGAATACAACAGCAAAGGTGAAGTGGGGGAGAGGAAAACGAGAGGCAAATGGCAAATAATGTAATGCGAGGGAGAAGAGTTTGTGCTGGGTACTTGGTATGTCTTGACCTGTGCATATATCTCCCCGGCAACGGCGCCAGAAATCCTTCTTGCTACCTCTTGATCATGCGTTGGTTTTCCCTTGAAGAGGAAAGGGTGATGCAGCAAAGTAGTGTAAGTAGTTTGTGACAGCCTAGTTTTTGCCCTCTCTTATTTGCTTGATTTTTCATTTGAAAATTTTTGAAACTTGGAGTTTTTGAATCTTTTCATATGGACTTAAACACTTCGGCATCCTTGGCTTTCACCCAAGTGCTTCACTTCCCTCCTAAATCATCATTTCACTTCGGACCCACCCAAAAATAATCTTTGGAATATATTTTCTCTCAAAAACCCTAAGCCAGATCTGTTTGTTTCAAAGCTACCCCAATTTTTATGGCTCAGAAAAATCTGAGAAAATTCACAAATATTCTGTCAACCCTAGTACACCTTCCTGAGCAAAAATATTTCATCACTTTTTGGAATATTTTTGCTACAGAAAATCTTTTCTGTTCTGGACAGAAATGGTGGTTTCTACAGCAACTATCATTTTACTTGCTCCATTTGACCTGAACTTTCTTGTGCATCTTTACCTTAGTAACTTACAACTAGCCTCCAAAGCACAACTTCAAACTCTCAGCCATTTGACCACAGTAATTGTTCAAAGTTACTGGTCAGAAACTTACCTGGCTTGTAAAATCTTCTCTACTGCACCTGGATCCAAACCAAACCGTGGTAAACTTCAAAACCACCACGAACAACATGCTAGACATGATTTTTGGACGAAGGCTGGCCTGTGGACAGAGTTCGCGCGGTGACCACGCGTGTCCATGATGCCAGCCATGCGTGTCGACGCGCTCTGGGTGCCACCGAACGCTCTGTTCGCGCGTGCTCGCTTCCCCCGCCTGCCCAACCATGCCAAACTTCGCCACCATCACCGTCTCAACGTCTTTAACTCCTCCCTAGTGCTCGCCAACGCCGGAGCTCGCCGCAGCGAGCACGGGCAAGGTCCGGCCAGCCCAACAGTGTGGAGTGCACTGTGCTCGTCGTCACCCTCTTGATCCTGTGCTCGTCTCCGCCCGCCAACAGTGGTCGCGTGACCTCCGTCGCCTTCTCCCCCTCTCACTGATGCCGCTCGTCGCCGGGCGTCGTGGACAGGTGTCCACCGGCGGAGCCCGAAGCACCCTCATCGCTCGCCTATAAATAGAGCCCTCCCCAGCCTCCTCGAGCATCATCCAGCACTCACACACACCCCACGATCGAGTAGGAAGCCGGAGCCCGATCGGGCAGGCCTCGGTCCGCCGTCCCCGAGCTCGAGCTCGCCGGCGATCCCCTCTAGTTGTCGTAGTAGCTCCAGCCCCTCCCAGGCCTGGGCGGCCCCTCCAGGGCCTCCGCCTCTCTCCATTGAGGTCGTCTCGCCCGCTTGGAGCCCCTGGAGTGGCCTCTGCTCGCCGTCTTCCTCAACTCCGACGACCTCCCCATTCTGCCTCCGCTTGTGAGGTTGATTCTGACGCCGTCCGGCCGCCCCTAGCTACGCTATGGGTATGGGCAGGTGCGCCTCAACCCCCTCTTGCCATCCCTCCCTGTTATTTGGGCCAAGGAGCCCTCGTCGCTGGCGAGAGCTCCGGCGAAGCCTCGACCCCCTCTGTTTCCTTCTCCCTCTTCCCCCACCTGACTAGCGGGGCCCGCTAGTCAGCCACTCAGTACGCGCGCGAAGCGGTACGAGTGGTGGCGCCCCTGGGCTTTACGCCTTCGACGTCACCCCCCCCCCCAGTCTATTTCTTTTTATTCAAATTCATTTGAATTTACAGAACACTTCAAACAGCTATAACTCTTCAACCATAAGTCCAAATGAATTGATTCTTTTTGCATTATGTTCTGTGATTAGAAATCTAGCAGCTCACCAAAGATGAGATTTTTCTGAGCTGTTTACAATTTCTGGTGATTTTTAGAAGTGTTCTTGATATTTTATTTTTGTGTTTAAAATTATTTTCATAAGGTGAGGCTTGTCTTGAGGATCACCAGGAGGCTTGTGAACCTCATCTGCACTAAGGCAAGCCACAGCAACATTTTCATGATGCAATTTCAATATTTGTGATTCTCTTACTTGAATGAAATGATTAATCCATGCATTTAAATAATTATTGAATTATTTATATTCTGTTAAACATCGGTTAAGTTGTTATGCTTGATTTACAGAATGGTTGAACCTAGTTTTGTGGATATAGCAAGTTAAGATTTATTTGAAGTGATGTTAGAAAAAAAATTGTTATGCATGTTAGTAATTATTTAGCTATGTTTTTGCCTTCATAAATTGATAAAAATTTGTTAGGAAATATTCTGTTAAATACTTGTTAAATCATATTACTTGTTTTACAGAATGTTTGAACCCAACTTAGTGATAAAGAAATTAAGAGAAGTTGATAGTGAAATCTTTTTGACAAGCATATGGGAAATTTATCGGAGTTACTTTCTTGCGTAAGAAATTAATAGAACTTGTTGCAAAAATATTTTGGTTAAGTTGTGAGTCATTTTGAGCAAGTAGAGTATTATGAGTTATTGACGTTTATGCTTGGTGTGTATATGGATGACATCGATCATTTTTATCATTATATGATGCATGTGTTGTTTTGCATTTCATGGCATGTTATGACACCGGTCACTTTTAGTTTAAAGTTGAACCTGAATATAACTCAACTTGAATATACCGTTGACTGGGTCATGGTGCCGCTGAATCGAGTTTCTTTCCAGTGCAACCACATTGGCCTTTGTGGGAAGGCCTTGATTCGGTCCATTGACACGGCCTCTGGTCGGTGCCTCCATCTAGGGAAGGTTATGTCGTGCTTGCCTTGGCCCGGTAAGCAGGCATAATCTTGTGTGCTCATTGATGAGATTATGGTACCGAGTCCCCGAGTGGGAGTGTTTTGACCATGACGGTGGTTGGGGTGTCTTTGGTAGACACGGGGCCACCCAGGACCAGCTCGTTGGGGATTTGGGTCGGAGTGGCGGGGGAGTGTTGTGGCAATGGAAGGGTTTTGTCGGAATGCCGTTGGTCCACCCGAATGGGAGTGCGAGGCCATGGATTCCGTGGTGTGGGTACAGTGTGCTACCTCTGCAGAGTGTATAATCTATCGATAGCCGAGTCCACGGTCATGGACACCTCGTAGTAGGTCCCACCATGAGTCAACGTCTAATAAAAATTGCACACTAAGTTATGAACTTTGCATTGTTGATGGATGGCAGAAAGGCCATCGAGGCATTTGGGACCAAATGATGGTCGTGGTTGTGATCGCCGTAAGGATCACGAGTTGTTCTTGAAAAAGACCACTTTGGTGGTGTTTTGTGATGACCACTTTAGTGGTGTATTGGGATGACCACTTTGGTGGTGCGTTTGTGATCCAGAGATGATCACAGTTGGTAAGCTGTCCCGAGGGACGTTCGAGCATGATCACAGCATGTTGAAATATAGTGTTGCATTTTTAATAATTAGTTAAATATCATGGTATTGTTTGTCATTATGATTTTGCCTGTTGTGAGCTTGCAAGTACATTCAATGTACTGACCTGGCGTGTCATGCCAGATTTCAGGAAAGTATCGTTGGAGAGGAGCGTTGTTCGAGTCTAGATTGTGTCCACATCGGTGTCCCTGTGATATGGAGCTTCCACCACGATGTTATTCCGCTGCCACGTAGTTGTTCGGATCGAGGCCCCTTTATGTTCACTAAATAATGTATATAATGTTCAGCCACACCGAGTGTGCCGCTTGGCCTCGATAGCTGTTGTAATGTAAACTCTGTTCTGCTAGCATCAATAAAGCGGTTGTTTTTCTGTACCAAGATGTTGTGTGTTGCCAGAAGACATGGTCTCTGGGCTGGCAATGCATGGTAAACCGGTCGCTCTGAGCCGGGGTGCCACATATTTCACTCAGTTTTTGAGAACCAAGGTATCAATCCAGTAGGAGACTACACGCAAGTCGCCTAGTACCTGCACAAACAATCAAGAACCTTGCAACTAATGCGATAAAGGGGTTACCAATCCCTTCACGGCCACTTGCAAAAGTGAGATCTGATAAAGATAATAAGATAAATATTTTTGGTATTTTTGTTGTATAGACTGGAAAGTAAAGGTTGCAAAATAGTAAACAAGAATTGTAGATCTGAAGCTTATATGATGTAAAATAGACCCGGGGGCCATAGGTTTTGTTGGGGAATGTAGTAATTTCAAAAAAATCCTACGCACACGCAATATCATGGTGATGCATAGCAACGAGAGGGGAGAGTGTGTCCACGTACCCTCGTAGACCGAAAGCGAAAGCGTTAGCACAACACAGTTGATGTAGTCGTACGCCTTCATGATCCGACCGATCAAGTACCGAACGCACGGCACCTCCGAATTCAGCACATGTTCAACTCGATGACGTCCCTCGAACTCCGATCCAGACGAGCTTTGAGGGAGAGTTCCGTCAGCACGACGGCCTGGTGATGATGATGATGTTCTACCGACGCAGGGCTTCGCCTAAGCACCGCTACGATATAACCGAGGTGGATTATGGTGGAGGGGGGCACCGCACACGGCTAAGAGATCCAAGGGGTCAATTGTTGTGTCTCTAGGAGGTGCCTTCCTCCCCGTATATAAAGGAGTGGAGGAGGGGGAGGGGCCGGCCACCCTTTGCGCGCCCCATGAGGAGTCCTACTCCCATCGAGAGTAGGACTCCCCCCTTCCATGTTTGAGTAGGAGAGGAGAAGGAAGGAGGGAGAGGGGGAAAGGAAAGCCCCCCCCCTTGTCCAATTTGGACTTGGGAGGAGGGGCGCGCGGCTGCCCGTTGGCCGCCTCTCCTCTTCCACCACTTGGGCCCATGAGGCCCAATAACCTCCGGGGGTTCCGGTAACCCCCCGGTACTCCCGTATATATCCGATAACCCCCGGAAACCATTCCGGTGTCCAAATAGTCATCCAATATATCAATCTTCATGTCTCGACCATTTCGAGACTCCTCGTTATGTCCGTGATCACATCCGGGACTCCGATCTACCTTCAGTACATCAAAACACATAAACTCATAATATAATTGTCATCAAACTTTAAGCGTGCGAACCCTACGGGTTCGAGAACTATGTAGACATGACCGAGACACGTCTCCGGTCAATAACCAATAGCGGAACCTAGATGCTCATATTGGCTCCCACATATTCTACGAAGATCTTTATCGGTCAAACCGCATAACAACATACGTTGTTCCCTTTGTCATCGGTATGTTACTTGCCCGAGATTCGATCGTCGCTATCTCAATACCTAGTTCAATCTCATTGCCGGCAAGTCTCTTTACTCGTTCTGTAATACATCATCCCACAACTAACTCATTAGTTGCAATGCTTGCAAGGCTTAAGTGATGTGCATTACTGAGTGGGCCCAGAGATACCTATCCGACAATCGAAGTGACAAATCCTAATCTCGAAATACGCCAACCCAACAAGTACCTTCGGAGACACCTGCAGAGCACCTTTATAATCACCCAGTTACGTTGTGACGTTTGGTAGCACACAAAGTGTTCCTCTAGTAAACGGGAGTTGCATAGTCTCATAGTCATCGGAACATGTATAAGTCATGAAGAAATCAATAGCAACATATTAAACGATCAAGTGCTAAGCTAATGGAATGGGTCAAGTCAATCACATCATTCTCTAATGATGTGATCCCGTTAATCAAATGACAACTCATGTCTATGGCTAGGAAACATAACCATCTTTGATCAACGAGCTAGTCAAGTAGAGGCATACTAGTGACTCTCTATTTGTCTATGTATTCACACATGTATCATGTTTGTGGTTAATACAATTCTAGCATGAATAATAAACATTTATCATGATATAAGGAAATAAATAATAACTTTATTATTTCCTCTAGGGCATATTTCCTTCAGTCTCCCACTTGCACTAGAGTCAATAATCTAGTCACATTGCCATGTGATTTAACACCAATAGTTCACATCATTATGTGATTAACACCCATAGTTCACATTGCCATGTGACCAACACTCAAAAGGGTTTACTAGAGTCAGTAATCTAGTTCACATCGTTATGTGATTAACACCCAAACAGTACAAAGGTGTGATCATGTTTTGCTTGTGAGAGAAGTTTAGTCAACGGGTATGCCAAAATTCAGATCCGTATGTATTTTGCCAATTTCTATGTCTACAATGCTCTGCACGGAACTACTTTAGCTAATTGCTCCCACTTTCAATATGTATCCAGATTGATACTTTGAGTCATCTAGATTAGTGTCAAAAACTTGCATCGACGTAACCCTTTACGAGGAACCTTTTGTCACCTCCATAATTGAGAAACATATCCTTATTCTACTAAGGATAATTTTGACCGTTGTTCAATGATCTACTCCTAGATCACTATTGTATTCCCTTGCCAAGCTCAGTGTAGGGTATACAATAGATCTGGTACACAGCATGGCATACTTTATAGAACCTATGGCTGAGGCATAGGAAATGACTTTCATTCTCTCTCTATCTTCTGCCGTGGTCGGGCTTTGAGTCTTACTCAACTTCACACCTTGCATCACAGGCAAGAACTCATTTTTGACTATTCCATTTTGAACTACTTCAGAATCTCGTCAAGGTATGTACTCATTGAAAAAACTTATTAAGCGTCTTGATATATCTCTATAGATCTTGATGCTCAATATATAATTAACTTCACTGAGGTCTTTCTTTAAAAACTCCTTTCAAATACTCCTTTATGCTTTCTAGAAAATTCTACATTATTTCCGATCAACAATAAGTCATTCGCATATACTTATCAGAAATGTTGTAGTGCTCCCACTCACTTTTTTGTAAATACAAGCTTCACCGCAAGTCTGTATAGAACTATATGCTTTGATCAACTCATCAAAGCGTATATTCCAACTCCGAGATACTTGCACCAGTCCATAGATGGATCGCTGGAGCTTGCACATTTTGTTAGCACCTTTAGGATCGACAAAACCTTCTGGTTGCATCATATACAACTCTTCTTTAAGAAATCCATTAAGGAATGTAGTTTTGACATCCATTTGCCAGATTTCATAAAATGTGGCAATTTACTAACATGATTTGGACAAACTTAAGCATCGCTACGAGTGAGAAAATCTCATCGTAGTCAACACCTGGAACTTTGTCAAAACCTTTTTTCGACAAGTCTAGCTTTGCAGATAGTAACACTACTATCAGCGTCCGTCTTCCTCTTGTAGATCCATTTATTCTCAATGGCTTGCTGATCATCGGGCAAGTCAACCAAAGTCCATACTTTGTTCTCATACATGGATCCCATCTCAGATTTCATGGCCCTAAACCATTTTGTGGAATCTGGGCTCATCATCGCTTCCTCATAGTTCGTAGGTTCGTCATGGTTAAGTAACATGACCTCCAGAATAGGATTGTCGTACCACTCTGGTGCGGATTGTACTCTGGTTGACCTACGAGGTTCGGTAGTAACTTGATCCGAAGCTTCATGATCATCATCATTAACTTCCTCACTAATTGGTGTAAGCATCACTGGAACTGATTTCAGTGATGAACTACTTTCCAATTCGGGAGAAGGTACAATTACCTTATTAAGTTCTACTTTCCTCCCACTCACTTCTTTAGAGAGAAACTCCTTCTCTAGAAAGGATCCATTCTTAGCAACGAATGTCTTGCCTTCGGATCTTTGATAGAAGGTGTACCCAACTGTCTCCTTTGGGTATCCTATGAAGACGCATTTCCCTGAATTGGGTTTGAGCTTATCAGGATGAAACTTTTTCACATAAGCATCACAACCCCAAACTTTAAGAAATGACAACTTAGGTTTCTTGCCAAACCACAGTTCATACGGTGTCATCTCAACGGATTTAGATGGTGCCCTATTTAACGTGAATGCAGTTGTCTCTAATGCATAACCCCAAAACGATAGAGATAAGTCGGTAAGAGACATCATAGATCGCACCATATCTAGTAAAGTATGATTACGACGTTCAGACACACCATTACGCTGTGGTGTTCCAGGTGGCGTGAGTTGCGAAACTATTCCGCATTGTTTCAAATGTAGACCAAACTCGTAACTCAAATATTCTCCTCCACGGTCAGATCGTAGAAACTTTATTTTCTTGTTACGATGATTTTCCACTTCACTCTGAAATTATTTGAACTTTTCAAATGTTTCAAATTTATGTTTCATCAACTAGAATACCCATATATGCTCAAATCATCTGTGAAGGTGAGAAAATAACGATACCCGCCGCGAGCCTCAATATTCATCGGACCATATATATATCAGTATGTATGATTTCCAATAAATCCGTTGCTCGCTCCATTGTTCCGGAGAACGGCGTTTTAGTCATCTTGCCCAAGAGGCATGGTTCGCAACCATCAAGTGATTCCAAAAGTCCATCGGTATGGAGTTTCTTCATGCGCTTTACACCAATATGACCCAAACGGCAGTGCCACAAATAAGTTGCACTATCATTATCAACTCTGCATCTTTTGGCTTCAACATTATGAATATGTGTATCACTGCAATCAAGATCCAACAAACCATTTTCATTGGGTGTATGACCATAGAAGATTTTATTCATGTAAACAGAACAACAATTATTCTCTAACTTAAATGAATAATGGTATTGCAATAAACATGATCAAATCATATTCATGCTCAACGCAAACACCAAATAACACTTATTTAGGTTCAACACTAATCCCGAAGTATAGGGAGTGTGCGATGATGATCATATCAATCTTGGAACTACTTCCAACACACATCGTCACCTCGCCCTTAACTAGTTTCTGTTCATTTTGCAACTCCTCTTTTGAGTTACTACTCTTTAGCAACTGAACTAGTATCAAATACTGAGGGGTTGCTATAAACACCAGTAAAGTACACATCAATAACATGTATATCAAATATACCTTTGTTCACTTTGCCATCCTTCTTATCCGCCAAATACATGGGGCAGTTCCGCTTCCAGTGACCAGTCCCTTTGCAGTAGAAGCACTCAGTCTCAGGCTTAGGTCTAGACTTGGGTTTCTTCACTTGAGCAGCAACTTGCTTGCCGTTCTTCTTGAAGTTCCCCTTCTTCCCTTTGCCCTTTTCTTGAAACTGGTGGTCTTGTCAACCATCAACACTTGATGTTTTTTCTTGATTTCTACCTCTGTCGATTTCAGCATCGCGAAGAGCTTGGGAATTACTTTCGTCATCCCTTGCATATTATAGTTCATCACGAAGTTCTAGTAACTTGGTGATAGTGACTAGAGAACTTTGTCAATTACTATTTTATCTGGAAGATTAACTCCCACTTGGTTCAAGCAATTGTAGTACTTAGACAATCTGAGCACATGCTCACTGGTTGAGCTATTCTCCTCCATCTTATAGGCAAAGTACTATCAGAGGTCTCATACCTATTGACACGGACATGAGTATGAAATACCAATTTCAACTCTTGGAACATCTTATATGCTCTGTGGTGTTCAAAACATTTTTGAAGTCCTGGTTCTAAGCTGTAAAGCATGGTGCACTAAACTATCAAGTAGTCATCATATCGAGCTTGCCAAACTTTCATAATGTCTGCATCTGCTCCTGCAATTGGTCTGTCACCTAGCGGTGCATCAAGTACATAATTCTTCTGTGCAACAATGAGGATAATTGTAACATCCCAAAATTCTAAATTTTGGAATGTTATATTAAATAATTAATTTGATTGATTGTTTGATTGCTGTGTGAATGGTTGTGTGAAATTGAGTGAAATTTGAAACTTTTTGAAAGTTAAATGAGAGGGAATGAAATGACTTCCCAAACTTTCATCCTTGCATTTGATCTTAATGAATTTCAAATTCATTTCATCACAATACCCTTGAGTGAAGAAAACATGACTTCTTCTAGAAGCAAAAAGGGTTTTGAAATATTTTTGAATTTCATTTTTGAAAGCATTTCAAATTTAGAAACTTTATGCAACTCAATGATTTTCATGAGAGAGGATAAAATGACTTCTTCAAAATATAGGAAATATGAGTTGGAAGTATGAAGAAAAGGTTTGAATTTCCAATTCAAAACCATTTGGAAGTTTTTGGGTTTTATTTTCAAATTATTTTTCTCCGAAAATAAAATATATGGAAAATAGGGTAAAATGATTCCCTACATTATAAAAATGGAGAAAAATAAATTTTAAATCATTTTGGCATTTTAAAGAAATTTTATTTGAATTTTATTTGCAGCAGTAGCACTATTTGTTTTATTAGAATTTGTGTGAATTTTATTTCATCTTGTAAAATAGTTCATATTGTAGGATTTCTTTTTCCGGTCGTTTTGATATATAATACTCCTATATTTTATTTTCATTTTATTTTCTAAAATGATTTTTCTTCAAGAAATCTTAAAAAAAAAAAAAAAAAAAAAGGAAACGAGACCCAGGCGCCAGCCAGGCCAACCGGCCCAGCCAGCGCCGAGCCGCGGCCCAGCTACCACCCCGAGCCGGCCTGCACCGACGCCCGCGCCCGAAACCTCTCCCGCCCGGTCGCCCGCTCTCTCCCCTCTCTCCCTCTCTCACCGACGCGCCGGCCCCACCCCTTCTTCTTCCCCTCCACGCCACGCCAACCCGCGCCATCACCGCCGCCGTCGCCGGAATCCCGGAGATCGCGGGATCCCCTCCCCCAATTCGCCCCTCCTCCAAGTCGGGCACCCCCCTATAAATACCCGCACCCTCGACCCATTCCCCACCCTTCCCCCTCGCCTAACCCCTCCTCCTCGCCGCGATTTCTCGCCGGAGTCCGACGCCGCCGCCGCGCCATTGCTCCACCCCCGAGCTCCACCGACCACCCCGAGCCCCACTGACTCCACCACCGCCTCCGCAACACTCCGCCGCCTCTCCCCGACGTCTCCGCCGCCACCCAGGACCACCGGAGCCACCGCACCGTCGTCGCCCGAGCCGCCGTCGTCCGTCGCCGTCGCCGCCACCGCGGTGAGTCGCCGGAGCCGCTCGTCGCCGTTCGATCTAAATCCTAGGGCCTAGATTAGATCACGCGAAGGGTTAGGTTTAGTTTAGTTAGACCGGTTTATTTTCGGTTTAGATCGGTTTATGTTAGTACGGTTTAGTTAGACCGGCCCGATCGGTTTATTCCCTCGGGCGCGTTATAGTTATTTGTCGCCTGAGCGTTAGATAGGCCCGTTAGCGCGTTAGTATTTTTTTTTATGTTAATTTTCGTTCTGTTTTAAAACAGAATAGTTTCAATCTTGTAAAATCCATAGTTAATTATCTACGAGGTATTTTTGAGTGATTCTTTTTGCATTAGATTCAAAATTTCTTGAAGTTTCTGATTGTATCTTTAGTTATCAAGTTTGAGTAGCTTAAATTTGAATTTGATAAATTTTGTTCAAATTAGTATTTTGGCCATAACTTGAGTTTAAAAATAGATTTTAACTTGATTCTTTTTGCTACTGGTCACTTGTGGTATTGTTTAACTTTAGGATTTAGTTTGGTAATTTTAGAGCATTTTAAATTAGGGTTTTATTAGAAACAGTACTGTTTTGCTTATATAGTTGTTTTGGTTATCTAATTATTGTTTTTAATTATTTTAGTTAATTCTTTTTGTAGATTTTTGCTTGTTGTTCTATATTTTTGTTAGACTACAGTAGATAATTTTTTATAGTTATATATTAGAGTTTAGTTATTGTTTTGTTTTACTATTGTTTAGTTATGAAACTAGGGTAAATAGAATAGTTTTATTAGTTTTAAAAGTAATTTCTTTTGCCACTTCAAGTTACGTTGTTATTGTTTCTGTTATTTGTAAACTAGTTGTTATACTTATTTAGTATAGTTTATTAATGTTTTAATGAATGCTTGGCTGTTATAGTTGTCTTAGTGTTTTGCTAGTTGTTATAGTATTAACTAGATGGTTATAGTAGTTTTATCTTAGTTCTTTTAGCCAGTTATTAAATTAGTAATTTATTTTATGTTATTAGAGTTATAGTTTCTTTGCTATAGAAAAGTTATTAGAGTAATTTAGTGATGTTATGTAAGATTTGTGTGAATTGGTCTCCACTAGTTTTCCTTGAAGTTTTCTTTCGAAGTTTTCTTTTGGTTTTTTTTTATTTGGTTTTCTTCTTGCTTTTTGATTGTTATTTTGATTGCTAGTATTGTTTGCTAGGACGATTGCTTATATGATTACCATGTTTGACTATATAGATTTACATCGGAGTGACGAATAGTTTTATCAAGTTTCCAAGAGCGTTTATATCTTCATCGACATACCAGGCAAGTTCACTTTGACCATATTTTTCATACCAATGTTTTTATTGCATTTAGTGGCACCATTATTTCAATCCCTCCAGTAGTGATATTGAATTCTTGTAGTTGAGTAGAATGCATGAGGTAGGAACCCATCTTCCTGTTACCAAGCCCGGGACGTTGTTTACTTTTAAAGCTACGCTATAGTAGACGGGGTTGGTATGAGTGCTCGGGAGTGGTGTGAGAATGGAGGATTTTACGTCAAAGACGACAACTTCCTGATGGCACCTGCGAGAACAGCATCTTCGAGACCTCAAGACTTCAAGACTCGAGACAAGACTTCAATACACACTACTGGGTGGACTGGTTGTGAGGCACCCTGGAGTACCCAGTGGATTTGCCTAGTGAGCTGGGTTTTGGCCAGTACTCATGAGGAAAGTTCCACCCAGACTCAAAGAGACGGAAGAATACTTCATGACCAGAAGCTTACCTGTGCAACCGCAAGTCACTATGGGCTCTGGCTTGGTTGACCTTAGTTGTGACTCTGGCTGGGACGGTGCTAGCAGATGTAGAACGACGGTAGGATTGGATGAGCACCGGACAGTGGTCAGAGGAACTCTTCGGAAGACCATGTTTCGGTCATCTTGTTCTCAAACACCATGAAGTGCGAGAACGTAAAAAGAGGGATCGAATCTTGCGGGTAAAGTGTACAAACCTCTGCAGAGGGTTAAAACCTAATCGATTAGCCGTGTCCCCGGTTACGGACAATTTGAGTCTCTGGACTTGGATCTATCTCGGAACTCTCAACACCGGATTGATAACTTAATTGTGGGCAACCTCTGATGATTTGGGCTATGAAACATCGGTTGGCGGAACCATGTCATGGTAGAAAACTCTGTAGTGAGGACTCCTGATATTCCTTTGTTGTAGGGAAAACAAAATTAGCTTTTATGCAAACAAAACTCAGACACAGAGCCATAAGGCCATATTGCATATAATATAGTTCTATCATTTGAATTTTCTTACAGTGATCTTGCCAGTACATCCAATGTACTGACCTACGCGGCTGCAACGTATCATGTTGCAGGAATTATTTCTTCCGACGAGTAAGAGTTACGATTCAGGGTTACGGTCTACACTCAACCTGCCGATGGCGTTGATGGGACTCCACACCCGTTTGATTGTTTCCGCTGAGTATTATGAGGTATATATCAGTTTTACGTTATTTATACATGTGATTGCACTTGATATATACATTGATGTACTGTGTGTGCCAGCATACTGATCCAGGGATGGCACAGATACACAGAGGCTTGACCGTCTGAGGTCGGGTCGCTACAGATATGGTATCAGAGCACATGTTGACTGTAGGACGTGACCCTAGAAATAGGAAAGCCCCTTGGACAGGATATCTCTAAAACTTTATTTTCAAAAAGACTCTTACTTCTCATCTTTTCTGATTTTATCAAATAGACCCTCTCACCTCAAATAGTTAGACTATACCCTTTTTTTCCTTTTGACCACATGAAGGATCAACTGAAACCGCTCCAAGAAAGATATCAGACAGCTGATGACCCCTTCAAAGTAACCAGAATCTCACCATGCATTAGAAGAGTTGAAGCTGCAACAATTGAAGACTCTCAAGACTTGAAGAATTTGAAGTTCCTGAAGAATTATTTGACCTTTAGAGACCAAACCCCTGTTATACACCTACGTTAGATGCGATGATTTTGTGAGCTGTCATTTGTTTGATGTTTTCCGACAGCCCAAAATAAAACTCGTTTCTTCAAAACTATTGTTTGTATTGTGTGTGTGTCTCTCTCTATCCAGCTCTGTCTTATCTCACCCTAAAACCCTTGGAGCCAATAGATGATGAATGAAGAAGGACTAGTATTCTCTGGACCGATGACTCAACGGGAGGTAGAACTATGGATTCAGAATATGGAGGATCACTTCGGGGAAAATTTGATTGCAAGGAAGTATGAGGTTCAATATGCTCTTCAGTATTTTACCGAGAGTGCTGCAACCTGGTGGAAAATGCATCAAGCCATACAAGGATGCAACGGAGCAAAAACTTGGGAGGAATTCAGGAAGACTCTCTTGAGGTCCCGTCTTATCCGGAAGCACTACGATAACCCAAAGAAGAAACCTTGTGCTTGCAAGAATTGCGGAGAAATAGGACACACCCAGGAGGAACACAAGGATGGATGCCCTTATTGTGAGGAGAAACACCCAGCTGAGGAATGCCCAACTAGTCAGGTGACTTGTTTCTTGTGTGAAGGAACCACCCACTACCCGGCGCAGTGTCACATTTACCCCACGGTGCAACAAACTATTCAGAAGCAGGAAGAAGGAATGAAAGAAGCCCTCAAGGAAGGTCTAGAAGAACCTGTGATGAAGGAAGTTGTTGAAGACCCTGAAGAAGAAGGCCTAATCAGATTCTACTCCAACACTTGCTATTCATGTGGAGAAGAAGGACATTTTTTTCCCAGTATTGTACCAAGGAAAGAGAAGAGTATCTCAGAGACTTCCCGACAGCAGAAGTGAAGTTTGACCCTCGGGAAATAGAAGCTCTAATCATTACAAAGGAATCCAGGAAGAGAAAACGAAGGCATTCCCTGAACAAACCAGTCTCTGCAAAGAAGGATAAGAGTCATATTATCTGTTTTGAGTGTAAGACCACAGGACATTATGCCAGTGATTGTCCAGAACAGAAGCAAAGAACCCAAGGAGGTAACCGGAAGCCCCTGGATTTGTTCGACGTCATTTGTTTACACTGCAAGCAAGCAGGACATTTTGCGAGGGAATGTTCAGATCAGGAGAAAAGCTGGAGCTAAGTAGTTGAGATTTTGATATGGATAATAAGAGTGGTAGGAAGCAATTTTGTTTTCATAAGTTCGATGAGTTGAGTTATGTAATGAGTGCTCAGAGATTGTAATGAATTCGTGAAATCAATAAAGTTAATGTGTCATGATTTCATACGTGGATTGTTTTTGAGTTGTTACTCCATGAACAAAGACTTTGGACCAGTTTCGAGGATATGACAAATATGGTCTATGAATGGCTTTGTGAATTTCATTTTAAGGGTGGTAGTGCCCTGTGAGAACAACTGACCGATGGTAAGGAAAAATGTATCCCATAGAGTGGAGTTGGACGAATTAAGTCTAAGGATTTTATTTGATATATATTAATTACCTCAAGAGTATGAAGGAATGAAGTAAGATTGGATTTAAAGGTGGTGAAGTTTCGGAATATGGAACAATAGTAGCTCAAATGATGAGTTAAAGTGGTGCAAGTATTGAAGTGGGCCCATAACCTACAGGCCCAGGAATTAATAAGGATCAAGTACTCCCTCGAAGAAGAAATTTTGGAAGAAGCTGTGTTTTCATCAGCATACGTTTCGTAGGAGGTTACGTAAAACCCTGAGAGTTGTGAAGAAACGATAGATGTTTTGTTTGGCTTGCAGAACCAAAGGATTTACCCGAACCCAGCTCGTGGACAAGAGAAATTCTGCCATGCTTGTGAGAATGCCCGAGTGTCAGAAATGCGAGATTCGCTAAACCTTATACAAGGTAATGATTTGGGTGCGGAATGGATTGATCACCATACCGACTTACTCTTGTCATTCGCTCTTGCTATTTGGAATGGTAAATCTGAGTGACTTACCCATAGTAGAGAGACGACGATGTCAAACCTTGTTAAACCATAGAATGGTAGGACGATTTATCCATGTACAGGCAACCGCTGCCAAACGTAGGTTATACGCTGAGATCCAACCCCGACCATTTTCCTGCAGGAGAAACCATGAATTGTCGACCACCATGAGATTTTCGATAGTTGTTTAGTATTGGCGACAGACCCGTCAGATATGAAGACGCAGTCTCGGAAGAAACTCACCATGATTGAGAGGACAAAACATTTTGAGAACAGGTCATGCCCCGACCGGAAGAGCACCCATGAAAGAGCTATTCCGGAGTATATGAGAACACCGACACCAGCAACACAAAAGGATGGAGTACATGAGTTTCGTCAGAACCATAACCCTGCTTTTAAGTGTGGTAGCACCCCCAGACCATTCAGACCGATGGAGTTGCTGGAAGACCCGAAACCTAATTTTTTTTTTCCTAGCCTCTTCGAATCTCGGGGACGAGATTCATTTTAAGTGTGGTAGTTTGTAACATCCCAAAATTCTAAATTTTGGAATGTTATATTAAATAATTAATTTGATTGATTGTTTGATTGCTGTGTGAATGGTTGTGTGAAATTGAGTGAAATTTGAAACTTTTTGAAAGTTAAATGAGAGGGAATGAAATGACTTCCCAAACTTTCATCCTTGCATTTGATCTTAATGAATTTCAAATTCATTTCATCACAATACCCTTGAGTGAAGAAAACATGACTTCTTCTAGAAGCAAAAAGGGTTTTGAAATATTTTTGAATTTCATTTTTGAAAGCATTTCAAATTTAGAAACTTTATGCAACTCAATGATTTTCATGAGAGAGGATAAAATGACTTCTTCAAAATATAGGAAATATGAGTTGGAAGTATGAAGAAAAGGTTTGAATTTCCAATTCAAAACCATTTGGAAGTTTTTGGGTTTTATTTTCAAATTATTTTTCTCCGAAAATAAAATATATGGAAAATAGGGTAAAATGATTCCCTACATTATAAAAATGGAGAAAAATAAATTTTAAATCATTTTGGCATTTTAAAGAAATTTTATTTGAATTTTATTTGCAGCAGTAGCACTATTTGTTTTATTAGAATTTGTGTGAATTTTATTTCATCTTGTAAAATAGTTCATATTGTAGGATTTCTTTTTCCGGTCGTTTTGATATATAATACTCCTATATTTTATTTTCATTTTATTTTCTAAAATGATTTTTCTTCAAGAAATCTTTAAAAAAAAAAAAAAAAAGGAAACGAGACCCAGGCGCCAGCCAGGCCAACCGGCCCAGCCAGCGCCGAGCCGCGGCCCAGCTACCACCCCGAGCCGGCCTGCACCGACGCCCGCGCCCGAAACCTCTCCCGCCCGGTCGCCCGCTCTCTCCCCTCTCTCCCTCTCTCACCGACGCGCCGGCCCCACCCCTTCTTCTTCCCCTCCACGCCACGCCAACCCGCGCCATCACCGCCGCCGTCGCCGGAATCCCGGAGATCGCGGGATCCCCTCCCCCAATTCGCCCCTCCTCCAAGTCGGGCACCCCCCTATAAATACCCGCACCCTCGACCCATTCCCCACCCTTCCCCCTCGCCTAACCCCTCCTCCTCGCCGCGATTTCTCGCCGGAGTCCGACGCCACCGCCGCGCCATTGCTCCACCCCCGAGCTCCACCGACCACCCCGAGCCCCACTGACTCCACCACCGCCTCCGCAACACTCCGCCGCCTCTCCCCGACGTCTCCGCCGCCACCCAGGACCACCGGAGCCACCGCACCGTCGTCGCCCGAGCCGCCGTCGTCCGTCGCCGTCGCCGCCACCGCGGTGAGTCGCCGGAGCCGCTCGTCGCCGTTCGATCTAAATCCTAGGGCCTAGATTAGATCACGCGAAGGGTTAGGTTTAGTTTAGTTAGACCGGTTTATTTTCGGTTTAGATCGGTTTATGTTAGTACGGTTTAGTTAGACCGGCCCGATCGGTTTATTCCCTCGGGCGCGTTATAGTTATTTGTCGCCTGAGCGTTAGATAGGCCCGTTAGCGCGTTAGTATTTTTTTTTTATGTTAATTTTCGTTCTGTTTTAAAACAGAATAGTTTCAATCTTGTAAAATCCATAGTTAATTATCTACGAGGTATTTTTGAGTGATTCTTTTTGCATTAGATTCAAAATTTCTTGAAGTTTCTGATTGTATCTTTAGTTATCAAGTTTGAGTAGCTTAAATTTGAATTTGATAAATTTTGTTCAAATTAGTATTTTGGCCATAACTTGAGTTTAAAAATAGATTTTAACTTGATTCTTTTTGCTACTGGTCACTTGTGGTATTGTTTAACTTTAGGATTTAGTTTGGTAATTTTAGAGCATTTTAAATTAGGGTTTTATTAGAAACAGTACTGTTTTGCTTATATAGTTGTTTTGGTTATCTAATTATTGTTTTTAATTATTTTAGTTAATTCTTTTTGTAGATTTTTGCTTGTTGTTCTATATTTTTGTTAGACTACAGTAGATAATTTTTTATAGTTATATATTAGAGTTTAGTTATTGTTTTGTTTTACTATTGTTTAGTTATGAAACTAGGGTAAATAGAATAGTTTTATTAGTTTTAAAAGTAATTTCTTTTGCCACTTCAAGTTACGTTGTTATTGTTTCTGTTATTTGTAAACTAGTTGTTATACTTATTTAGTATAGTTTATTAATGTTTTAATGAATGCTTGGCTGTTATAGTTGTCTTAGTGTTTTGCTAGTTGTTATAGTATTAACTAGATGGTTATAGTAGTTTTATCTTAGTTCTTTTAGCCAGTTATTAAATTAGTAATTTATTTTATGTTATTAGAGTTATAGTTTCTTTGCTATAGAAAAGTTATTAGAGTAATTTAGTGATGTTATGTAAGATTTGTGTGAATTGGTCTCCACTAGTTTTCCTTGAAGTTTTCTTTCGAAGTTTTCTTTTGGTTTTTTTTATTTGGTTTTCTTCTTGCTTTTTGATTGTTATTTTGATTGCTAGTATTGTTTGCTAGGACGATTGCTTATATGATTACCATGTTTGACTATATAGATTTACATCGGAGTGACGAATAGTTTTATCAAGTTTCCAAGAGCGTTTATATCTTCATCGACATACCAGGCAAGTTCACTTTGACCATATTTTTCATACCAATGTTTTTATTGCATTTAGTGGCACCATTATTTCAATCCCTCCAGTAGTGATATTGAATTCTTGTAGTTGAGTAGAATGCATGAGGTAGGAACCCATCTTCCTGTTACCAAGCCCGGGACGTTGTTTACTTTTAAAGCTACGCTATAGTAGACGGGGTTGGTATGAGTGCTCGGGAGTGGTGTGAGAATGGAGGATTTTACGTCAAAGACGACAACTTCCTGATGGCACCTGCGAGAACAGCATCTTCGAGACCTCAAGACTTCAAGACTCGAGACAAGACTTCAATACACACTACTGGGTGGACTGGTTGTGAGGCACCCTGGAGTACCCAGTGGATTTGCCTAGTGAGCTGGGTTTTGGCCAGTACTCATGAGGAAAGTTCCACCCAGACTCAAAGAGACGGAAGAATACTTCATGACCAGAAGCTTACCTGTGCAACCGCAAGTCACTATGGGCTCTGGCTTGGTTGACCTTAGTTGTGACTCTGGCTGGGACGGTGCTAGCAGATGTAGAACGACGGTAGGATTGGATGAGCACCGGACAGTGGTCAGAGGAACTCTTCGGAAGACCATGTTTCGGTCATCTTGTTCTCAAACACCATGAAGTGCGAGAACGTAAAAAGAGGGATCGAATCTTGCGGGTAAAGTGTACAAACCTCTGCAGAGGGTTAAAACCTAATCGATTAGCCGTGTCCCCGGTTACGGACAATTTGAGTCTCTGGACTTGGATCTATCTCGGAACTCTCAACACCGGATTGATAACTTAATTGTGGGCAACCTCTGATGATTTGGGCTATGAGACATCGGTTGGCGGAACCATGTCATGGTAGAAAACTCTGTAGTGAGGACTCCTGATATTCCTTTGTTGTAGGGAAAACAAAATTAGCTTTTATGCAAACAAAACTCAGACACAGAGCCATAAAGCCATATTGCATATAATATAGTTCTATCATTTGAATTTTCTTACAGTGATCTTGCCAGTACATCCAATGTACTGACCTACGCGGCTGCAACGTATCATGTTGCAGGAATTATTTCTTCCGACGAGTAAGAGTTACGATTCAGGGTTACGGTCTACACTCAACCTGCCGATGGCGTTGATGGGACTCCACACCCGTTTGATTGTTTCCGCTGAGTATTATGAGGTATATATCAGTTTTACGTTATTTATACATGTGATTGCACTTGATATATACATTGATGTACTGTGTGTGCCAGCATACTGATCCAGGGATGGCACAGATACACAGAGGCTTGACCGTCTGAGGTCGGGTCGCTACAATAATCCTCAGATCATGGATCCAATCCGCATCATTGCTACAAACATCTTTCAACTTAGTTTTCTCTAGGAACATATATCAAAATAAACAGGGGAGCTAAACGCGAGCTATTGATCTACAACATAGATATGCTAATACTATCAGGACTAAGTTCATGATAAATTAAAGTTCAATTAATCATATTACTTAAGAACTCCCACTTAGATAAACATCCCTCTAATCATATAAGTGATCACGTGATCCAAATCAACTAAACCATAACCGATCATCACGTGAAATGGAGTAGTTTTCAATGGTGAACATCACTATGTTGATCATATCTACTATATGATTCACGCTCGACCTTTCGGTCTCAGTGTTCCGAGGCCATATCTGCACATGCTAGGCTCGTCAAGTTTAACCTGAGTATTCTGCATGTGCAAAAACTGGCTTGCACCCGTTGTAGACGGACGTAGAGCTTATCACACCCGATCATCACGTGGTGTGTGGAAATGACAAACTTTGGCAATGGTGCATACTCAGGGAGAACACTTTTATCTTGAAATTTAGTGGGAGATCATCTTATAATGCTACCGTCAATCATAGCAAAATAAGATGCATAAAAGATAAACATCACATGCAATCAATATAAGTGATATGATATGGCCATCATCATGTTGTGCTTGTGATCTCCATCTCCGAAGCACCGTCATGATCACCATCGTCACCGGCGCGACACCTTGATCTCCATCGTAGCATCGTTGTCGTCTCGCCAACTATTGCTTCTACGACTATCGCTACCGCTTAGTGATAAAGTAAAGCAATTACAGGGCGATTGCATTGCATACAATAAGGCGACAACCATATGGCTCCTGCCAGTTGCCGATAACTCGGTTACAAAACATGATCATCTCATACAATAAAATATAGCATCATGTCTTGACCATATCACATCACAACATGCCCTGCAAAAACAAGTTAGATGTCCTCTACTTTGTTGTTGCAAATTTTACGTGGCTGCTACGGGTTGAGCAAGAACCGTTCTTGCCTACACATCAAAACCACAATGATAGTTCGCCAAGTTAGTGTTGTTTTAACCTTCTAAAGGACCGGGCGTAGCCACACTCGGTTCAACTAAAGTTGGAGAAACTGACACCCCCCAGCCACCTGTGTGCAAAGCATGTCGGTATAACCAGTCTCGCATAAGCGTACGCGTAATGTCGGTCCGGGCCGCTTCATCCAACAATACCGCCGAACCAAAGTGTGACATGCTGGTAAGCAGTATGACTTGTATCGCCCACAACTCACTTGTGTTCTACTCGTGCATATAACATCAACGCATAAAACCAGGCTCGGATGCCACTGTTGGGGAACGTAGTAATTTCAAAAAAATCATACGCACACGCAAGATCATGGTGATGCATAGCAACGAGAGGGGAGAGTGTGTCCACGTACCCTCGTAGACCGAAAGCGGAAGCGTTAGCACAACGCGGTTGATGTAGTCGTACGTCTTCACGATCCGACCGATCAAGTACGGAATGCACAGCACCTCCGAGTTCAGCACACGTTCAACTCGATGACGTCCCTCGAACTCCAATCTAGCCAAGCTTTGAGGGAGAGTTCCGTCATCACGACGGCGTGGTGACGATGATGATGTTCTACCAACGCAGGGCTTCGCCTAAGCACCGCTACGATATAACCGAGGTGGATTATGGTGGAGGGGGCACCGCACACGGCTAAGAGATCCAAGGGGTCAATTGTTGTGTCTCTAGGGGGTGCCTCCCTCCCCATATATAAAGGAGTGGAGGAGGGGGAGGGGGCAGGCCACCCTTGGCGCGCCCCATGAGGAGTCCTACTCCCACCGGGAGTAGGACTCCCCCCTTCCATGTTGGAGTAGGAGAGGAGAGGGAAGGAGAGAGAGGGGGAAAGGAAAGGGGGCGCCCCCCCCCTCTTTGTCCAATTCGTACTTGGGGGAGGGGCGCGCGGCTGCCCCTTGGCCGCCTCTCCTGTTCCACCACTTGGGCCCATGAGGCCCAATAACCTCCGGGGGGTTCCGGTAACCCCCCGATACTCCGGTATATATCCGATAACCACCGGAACCATTCCGGTGTCCGAATATAGTTGTCCAATATATGAATCTTCATGTCTCGACCATTTCGAGACTCCTCGTTATGTCCGTGATCACATCCGGGACTCCAAAATACATTCGGTACATCAAAACACATAAACTCATAATATAACCATCATCGAACTTTAAGCGTGCGGACCCTACGGGTTCGAGAACTATGTAGACATGACCGAGACACGTCTCCGGTCAATAACCAATAGCGGAACCTGGATGCTCATATTGGCTCCCACATATTCTACGAAGATGTTTATCGGTCAAACCGCATAACAACATACGTTGTTCCCTTTGTCATCGGTATGTTACTTGCCCGAGATTCGATCATCGGTATCTCAATACCTAGTTCAATCTCGTTGCCGGCAAGTCTCTTTACTCGTTCTGTAATACATCATCCCTCAACTAACTCATTAGTTGCAATGCTTGCAAGGCTTAAGTGATGTGCATTACTGAGTGGCCCAGAGATACCTATCCGACAATCGAAGTGACAAATCCTAATCTCGAAATACGCCAACCCAACAAGTACCTTCGGAGACACCTGCAGAGCACCTTTATAATCACCCAGTTACGTTGTGACGTTTGGTAGCACACAAAGTGTTCCTCAGGTAAACGGGAGTTGCATAATCTCATAGTCATAGGAACATGTATAAGTCATGAAGAAAGCAATAGCAACATACTAAACGATCAAGTGCTAAGCTAACGGAATGGGTCAAGTCAATCACATCATTCTCTAATGATGTGATCCTGTTAATCAAATGACAACTCATGTCTATGGCTAGGAAACAAAACCATCTTTGATCAACGAGCTAGTCAAGTAGAGGCATACTAGTGACACTCTGATTGTCTATGTATTCACACATGTATCATGTTTCTGGTTAATACAATTCTAGCATGAATAATAAACATTTATCATGATATAAGGAAATAAATAAGAAATTTATTATTTCCTCTAGGGCATATTTCCTTCAGGTTTCACTAGTGGATTCTCTCAATATAGCATACATTACGGTGGGTGAACAAATTACTGCCAAACAATTGATAGAAAAGCGCATAGTTATGAGAATATCTAGGCATGATCATGAACATAGGCATCACGTCCGTGTCAAGTAGACCGAATCGATTCTGCATCTAGTACTATTACTCCACACATCGACCGTTGTCCAGCATGCATCTAGAGTATTAAGGTCATAAGAACAGAGTAACGCATTAGGCAAGATGACATGATGTAGAGGGATAAACTCAAACAATATGATATAAACCCCATCTTTTTATCCTCGATGGCAACAATACAATACGTGTCGTTTCCCTTTCTATCACTGGGATCAAGCACCGCAAGATTGAACCCAAAGCTAAGCACTTCTCCCATTGCAATAAAGATCAATCTAGTAGGCCAAACTAAACCGAAAATTCGAAGAGACTTGCAAAGATATCAAATCATGCATATAAGAATTCAGAGAAGAATCAAATATTGTTCATAGATAATCTTGATCATAAACCCACAATTCTTCGGATCTCGACAAACACATCGCAAAAGAATTACATCAAATAGATCTCCAAGAAGATCGAGGAGAACATTGTGTTGAGATCCAAAGAGAGAGAAGAAGCCATCTAGCTAATAACTATGGACCCGAAGGTCTGTGGTAAACTACTCACACGTCATCGGAGAGGCTATGATGTTGATGTACAAGCCCTCCATGATTGATTCCCCCTCCGACGGAGCGTCGGAAAAGGCCCCAAGATGGGATCTCACGGGTATAGAAGGTTGCGGCGGTGGAAAAGTGGTTTCGTTGCTCCCCTGGATGTTTTCAGGGTATAAGAGTATATATAGGCGAAAGAAGTAGGTCGATGGAGCTACGAGGGGCCCATGAGGGTGGGGGTGCGCCTACCCCCCTGGGGGCCCCCTCCTGCCTCGTGGCCGCCTCGTTGCTTCCTTGACGTCCCCTCCAAGTCTCCTGGATTGTGTTTGTTCCAAAAAAGATCCTCGGAAAGGTTTCGTTCCGTTTGGATTCCGTTTGATATTCCTTTTCTGCGAAACACTGAAATAGAAAAAAAAATAGCAATTTGCACTGGACCTTCGGTTAATAGGTTAGTCCCAAAAGTAATATAAAAGAGCATATTAAAACCCATTAAACATCCAAAACAGATAATATAATAGCATGGAACAATCAAAAATTATAGATACGTTGGAGACGTATCAGCGTGTCTCTCCCAAAAGGTGTGTACAGCAAGGATGATTGTGGCAAACTGAAAAGCAAAGACTCAAATCATACAAGACGCTCCAAGCAAAACACATATCATGTGGTGAACAAAAATATAGCCTCAAGTAAAGTTACCGATAGACGAAGACGAAAGAGGGGATGCCTTCCCGGGGCATCCCCAAGTTTAGGCTCTTTGGCCTCCTTTAATATTACCTTGGGGTGCCTTGGGCTTCCCCAAGCTTAGGCTCTTGCCACTCCTTATTCCATAGTCCATCAAATCCTTACCCAAAACTTGAAAACTTCACAACACAAAACTCCAAGAGAAAATCTCGTAAGCTCCGTTAGTATAAGAAACTAAATCACCACTTTTGGTACTGCTGTGGATGCATTCTTTGTTTATATTGGTGTAATATCTACTGTATTCCAATTTTCCATGGTTCATACCCCCCGATACTAGCCATAGATGCATCAAAATAAGCAAACAACACGCGAAAACAGAATCTATCAAAAACAGAAGTCCGTTGAAATCTGGATATTTCGAATACTTATGAAACTCCAAAAATCCTGAGAAATTAGGAAGTCCTAAGAAATTTGTTTATTAATGTTATGCAAAAGTAATCAACTAAAAAGCACATTCCTCTGATTTATGAAAATTATTTTCGTGCGTGCAAAAGTTTCTGTTTTTCAGCAAGATCAAATCAATTATCAATGTAGGCTATCCCAAAGGTCTTACTTGGCACAAACACTAATTAAAACACAAAACCACATCTAAGAGGCTAGATGAAAATTTTATTACTAAATAGAACCTAAAAAGCAAAAAAATTTGGGTTGCCTCTAATACATCTCCGTCATATCTATAATTTTTTATTGTTCCATGCCAATATTATACAACTTTCATATACTTTTGGCAACTTTTTATATTATTTTTGGGACTAACATATTGATCCAGTGCCTAGTGCCAGTTCCTATTTGTTGCATGTTTTATCTTTCGCAGAAACCCCATACCAAACGGAGTCCAAACGGAATAAAAACGGACGAAGAAATATGGGAAGAAGAATCAATGCGAGAAGGTGCCCGAGGGGGCCGCGCCCCTGACCCTCGTGGGCCCCCCGTAAGGTGGTTGCTGCTCTTCTTTGGCCGCAAGAAAGCTAATTTTTGGAGAAAAATCTGGGCGAAGGTTTCAATCCAATCGGAGTTACGGATCTCCGGATATATGAGAAACGGTGAAAGGGCAGGATCCCAGAGCGCAGAAACAGAGAGAGATAGATCCAATCTCGGAGGGGCTCTTGCCCCTCCCATGCCATGGAGACCAAGGACAAGAGGGGAAACCCTTCTCCCATCTAGGTTGGAGGTCAAGGAAGAAGAATAAGGAGGGGGGCTCTCTCCCCCTCGCTTCCTGTGGCGCCGGAGTGCCACCGGGGGCCATCATCATCACCGCGATCTTCACCAACAAATTCACCGCCATCATCACCAACTCTTCCCCCCTCTATGCAGCGGTTGTTGTAAATATGCCCTAGAGGCAATAATAAAAGCATTATTATTATATTTCCTTGTTCATGATAATTGTCTTTATTCATGCTATAATTGTGTTATCCGGAAATCGTAATACATGTGTGAATAATAGACACCAACATGTCCCTAGTAAGCCTCTCGTTGACTAGCTCGTTGATCAACAGATAGTCATGGTTTCCTGACTATGGACATTGGATGTCATTGATAACGAGATCACATCATTAGGAGAATGATGTGATGGACAAGACCCAATCCTAAACATAGCACAAGATCGTATAGTTCGTTTGCTAGGTTTTTCCAATGTCAAGTATCCTTTCCTTAGACCATGAGATCGTGTAACTCCCGGATACCGTAGGAGTGCTTTGGGTATACCAAACGTCACAACGTAACTGGGTGACTATAAAGGTATACTACAGGTATCTCTGAAAGTGTCTGTTGGGTTGACACGGATCGAGACTGGGATTTGTCACTCCGCTTGACAGAGAGGTATCACCGGGCCCACTCGGTAATGCATCATCATAATGAGCTCAATGTGATCAAAGTGTTTGATCACGGGATCATGCATTACGGTACAAGTAAAGTGACTTGCCGGTAACGAGATTGAACGAGGTATTGGGATACCGACGATCGAATCTCGGGCAAGTAAAATACCGATTGACAAAGGGAATCGTATACGGGATTAATTGAATCCTCGACATCGTGGTTCATCCGATGAGATCATCGTGGAGCATGTGGGAGCCAACATGGGTATCCAGATCCCGCTGTTGGTTATTGCCCGAGAGCCGTCTCGGTCATGTCTGCATGTCTCCCGAACCCGTAGGGTCTACACACTTAAGGTTCGGTGACGCTAGGGTTGTGAGGATATGTATATGCAGTAACCCGAATGTGGTTAGGAGTCCCGGATGAGATCCCGGATGTCACGAGGAGTTTCGGATTGGTCTGGAGGTGAAGAATTATATATAGGAAGTGCATTTTCGGCCATGGGGAGTGATCTGGGGGTCACCGGTATTGTACCGGGACCACCAGATGGGTCCCGGGGGTCCACCGGGTGGGGCCACCCATCCCGGAGGGCCCCATGGGCTGAAGTGGGAGGGGGACCAGCCCTTAGTGGGCTGGTGCGCCCCCCAAGGCCCACCCCCTGCGCCTAGGGTTGGAACCCTAGGGTGGGGGGCGCCCACTTGCCTTGGGGGCAATCCACCCCCCTTGGCCGCCGCCCCCTCTGGAGATGGGATCTCCAGGGGCCGGCGCCCCCCCAGGGGGCCTATATAAAAGGGGGGAGGGAGGGGCAGCCGCACCCTTGCCCCTGGCGCCTCCCTCCCTCCCTGCTACACCTCTTCCTCTCGCAGTACTCGGCGAAGTCCTGCTGCTGTGACGCCCTGCATCCACCACCACGCCGTCGTGTTGCTGGATCTTCATCAACCTCTCCTTCCCCTTGCTGGATCAAGAAGGAGGAGACGTCACGCTGACCGTACGTGTGTTGAACGCGGAGGTGCCGTCCGTTCGGTGCTAGGATCTCCGGTGATTTGGATCACGTCGTGTACGACTACCTCATCCCCGTTCTCTGAACGCTTCCGCTCGCGATCTACAAAGGTATGTAGATGCATCCGATCACTTGTTGCTAGATGAACTCATAGATGGATCTTGGTGAAACCGTAGGAAAATTTTTGTTTTCTGCAACGTTCTCCAACAGTGGCATCATGAGCTAGGTCTATGCGTAGTTCTTCTTGCGCGAGTAGAACACAATTTGTTGTGGGCGTAGATTTGTCAACTTTCTTGCCGCTACTAGTCTTATCTTGCTTCAGCGGTATTGTGGGATGAAGCGGCCCAGACCAACCTTACACGTACGCTTACGTGAGACCGGTTCCACCGACTAACATGCACTAGTTGCATAAGGTGGCTGGCGGGTGTCTGTCTCTCCCACTTTAGTTGGAGCGGATTCGATGAAAAGGGTCCTTATGAAGGGTAAATAGAAGTTGACAAATCACGTTGTGGCTTTCACGTAGGTAAGAAAACGTTCTTGATAGAACCCTAATTCAGCCACGTAAAACTTGCAACAACAATTAGAGGACGTCTAACTTGTTTTTGCAGCAAGTGCTTTGTGATATGATATGGCCAAAGTTGTGATGAATGATGAATGATCTATATGTGATGTATGAGATGTTCATGCTATTGTAATAGGAATCACGACTTGCATGTCGATGAGTATGACAACCGGCAGGAGCCATAGGAGTTGTCTTTATTTTTGTATGACCTGCGTGTCATTGAGAAACGCCATGTAAATTACTTTGCTTTATTGCTAAACGCGTTAGCCATAGTAGTAGAAGTAATAGTTGGCGAGCAACTTCATGGAGACACGATGATGGAGATCATGATGATGGAGATCATGGTGTCAAGCCGGTGACAAAGATGATCATGGAGCCCCAAGATGGAGATCAAAGGAGCTATGTGATATTGGCCATATCATGTCACGTTTATTATTTGATTGCATGTGATGTTTATCATGTTTTGCATCTTGTTTACTTAGAACGATGGTAGTAAATAAGATGATCCCTCATAATAATTTCAATAAGTGTTCCCCCTAACTGTGCACCATTGCGACAGTTCGTTGTTTCGAAGCACCACGTGATGATCGGATGTGATAGATTCTAACGTGCACATACAACGGGTGTAAGACAGGTTTACACATGCAAACACTTAGGTTGACTTGACGAGCCTAGCATGTACAGACATGGCCTCGGAACACAGAAGACCGAAAGGTCGAGCATGAGTCATATAGAAGATACGATCAACATGAAGATGTTCACCGATGTTGACTAGTCCGTCTCACGTGATGATCAGACACGGCCTAGTTGACTCGGATCATGTTATACTTAGATGACTAGGAGAGGGATGTCTATCTAAGTGGGAGTTCATTAAATAATTTGATTAGATGAACTTTATTATCATGAACTTAGTCTAAAATATTTACAATATGTCTTGTAGATCAAATGGCCAACGTAGTCCTCAACTTCAACGCGTTCCTAGAGAAAACCAAGCTGAAAGACGATGGCAGCAACTATACGGACTGGGTCCGGAACCTGAGGATCATCCTCATAGCTGCCAAGAAAGATTATGTCATACAAGCACCGCTGGGTGACGCACCTGTTCTCCCTGCAGAACAAGACGTTATGAATGCTTGGCAGTCACGTTCCGATGACTACTCCCTCGTTCAGTGCGACATGCTTTACAGCTTAGAGCCGGGGCTCCAAAAGCGTTTTGAGAGACATGGAGCATATGAGATGTTCGAAGAGCTAAAAATGGTTTTCCAAGCTCATGCCCGGGTCGAGAGATATGAAGTCTCCAACAAATTCTTCAGCTGTAAGATGGAGGAAAATAGCTCTGTCAGTGAACACATACTCAAGATGTCTAGGTTGCACAACCGCTTGACTCAACTCGAAGTTAATCTCCCGGATGAAGCGGTCATTGACAGAATCCTCCAGTCGCTTCCACCAAGCTACAAGAGCTTTGTGATGAACTTCAATATGCAGGGGATGGAAAAGACCATTCCTGAAGTATTTGCTATGCTGAAATCAGCAGAGGTAGAAATCAAGAAGGAACATCAAGTGTTGATGGTGAATAAAACCACTAAGTTCAAGAAGGGCAAGGGTAAAAAGAACTTCAAGAAGGACGGCAAGGAAGTTGCCGCGCCCGGTAAGCAAGTTGCCGGGAAGAAGCCAAAGAATGGACCCAAGCCCGAGACTGAGTGCTTTTATTGCAAGGGAAGTGGTCACTGGAAGCGGAACTGCCCCAAATACTTAGCGGACAAGAAGGCCGGCAAAACAAAAGGTATATGTGATATACATGTAATTGATGTGTACCTTACCAGTACTCGTAGTAGCTCTTGGGTATTTGATACCGGTGCAGTTGCTCACATTTGTAACTCAAAGCAGGAGCTGCGGAATAAATGGAGACTGGCGAAGGACGAGGTGATGATGCGCGTCGGGAATGGTTCCAAGGTCGATGTGATCGCCGTCGGCACGCTACCTCTACATTTACCTACGAGATTAGTTTTAAACCTCAATAATTGTTATTTAGTGCCAAGTTTGAGCATGAACATTGTGTCTGGATCTCGTTTAATTCGAGATGGCTACTCATTTAAATCCGAGAATAATGGTTGTTCTATTTATATGAGTGATATGTTTTATGGTCATGCTCCGATGGTTAATGGTTTATTCTTAATGAATCTCGTACGTGATGATACACATATTCATAGTGTGAATACCAAAAGAGTTAAAGTTGATAACAATAGTCCCACATACTTGTGGCACTGCCGCCTTGGTCACATAGGTGTCAAACGCATGAAGAAGCTCCATGCAGATGGACTTTTAGAGTCTCTTGATTATGAATCATTTGACACGTGCGAACCATGCCTCATGGGTAAAATGACCAAGACTCCGTTCTTAGGAACAATGGAGCGAGCAACCAACTTATTGGAAATCATACATACTGATGTGTGCGATCCAATGAGTGTTGAGGCTCGCGGTGGCTATCGTTATGTTCTCACCCTCACTGATGACTTGAGTAGATATGGGTATATCTACTTAATGAAACACAAGTCTGAGACCTTTGAAAAGTTCAAGGAATTTCAGAGTGAGGTTGAAAATCAACGTGACAGAAAGATCAAGTTTATGTGATCAGATCGTGGAGGAGAATACTTGAGTCACGAATTTGGCACACACTTAAGAAAATGTGGAATAGTTTCACAACTCACACCGCCTAGAACACCTCAGCGTAATGGTGTGTCCGAACGTCGTAATCACACTCTATTAGATATGGTGCGATCTATGATGTCTCTTACCGATTTACCGCTATCTTTTTGGGGCTATGCTTTAGAGACTGCCGCATTCACTTTAAATAGGGCTCCGTCGAAATCCATTGAGACGACACCGTATGAATTATGGTTTGGGAAGAAACCTAAGCTGTCGTTTCTAAATGTTTGGGGATGCGATGCTTATGTCAAGAAACTTCAACCTGAAAAGCTCGAACCCAAGTCGAAAAAATGCGTCCTCATAGGATACCCTAAAGAAACTATTGGGTATACCTTCTACCTCAGATCCGAAGGCAAGATCTTTGTTGCCAAGAATGGATCCTTTCTAGAGAAGGAGTTTCTCTCGAAAGAAGTAAGTGGGAGGAAAGTAGAACTTGATGAAGTGTTACCTCTTGAACCGGAAAATGGCGCAACTCAAGAAAACGTTTCTGAGGTGCCTGCACCGACTAGAGAGGAAATTAATGATGATGATCAAGATGCTTCTGATCAAGCTCCTACTGAAATTCGTAGGTCCACAAGGACACGTTCCGCACCAGAGTGGTACGGCAACCCTGTCTTGGAAATCATGTTGTTAGACAACGGTGAACCTTCGAACTATGAAGAAGCGATGGCGGACCCGGATTCCGACAAATGGCTAGAAGCCATGAAATCCGAGATAGGATCCATGTATGAAAATGAAGTATGGACTTTGACTGACTTGCCCGTTGAACGGCGCCATAGAAAATAAATGGATCTTTAAGAAGAAGACAGACGCGGATGGTAATGTGACCATCTATAAAGCTCGACTTGTCGCTAAAGGTTATCGACAAGTTCAAGGGGTTGACTACGATGAGAATTTCTCACCAGTAGCGAAGCTAAAGTCCGTCCGAATCATGTTAGCAATTGTCGCATTCTACGATTATGAGATATGGCAAATGGACGTCAAAACGGCATTCCTTAATGGTTTCCTTAAGGAAGAATTGTATATGATGCAGCCGGAGGGTTTTGTCGATCCTAAGAATGCTGACAAGGTGTGCAAGCTCCAACGCTCGATTTATGGGCTGGTGCAAGCTTCTCGGAGTTGGAACATTCGCTTTGATGAGATGATCAAAGCGTTTGGATTTACGCAGACTTATGGAGAAGCCTGCGTTTACATGAAAGTGAGTGGGAGCTCTGTAGCATTTCTCATATTATATGTAGATGACATACTTTTGATGGGAAATGATATAGAACTCTTGGACAGCATTAAGGCCTACTTGAATAAGAGTTTTTCAATGAAGGACCTTGGAGAAGCTGCTTATATATTAGGCATCAAGATCTATAGAGATAGATCAAGACGCCTCATAGGTCTTTCACAAAGCACATACCTTGATAAGATATTGAAGAAGTTCAATATGGATCAATCTAAGAAGGGGTTCTTACCTGTGTTACAAGGTGTGAAATTGAGCTCAGCTCAATGTCCGACCACGGCAGAAGATATAGAAGAGATGAGTGTCATCCCCTATGCCTCAGCCATAGGTTCTATTATGTATGCCATGCTGTGTACCAGACCTGATGTAAACCTTGCCGTAAGTTTGGTAGGAAGGTACCAAAGTAATCCTGGCAAGGAACACTGGACAGCGGTCAAGAATATCCTGAAGTACCTGAAAAAGACTAAGGAAATGTTTCTCGTTTATGGAGCTGCCGAAGAGCTCGTCGTAAAGGGTTACGTCGACGCTAGCTTCGACAGAGATCTGGATGACTCTAAGTCACAAACCGGATACGTGTATATTATGAATGGTGGGGCAGTAAGCTGGTGCAGTTGCAAGCAGAGCGTCGTGGCGGGATCTACATGTGAAGCGGAGTACATGGCAGCCTCGGAGGCAGCACATGAAGCAATTTGGGTGAAGGAGTTCATCACCGACCTCGGAGTCATACCCAATGCGTCGGGGCCAATCAAACTCTTCTGTGACAACACTGGAGCTATTGCACTCGCCAAGGAGCCCAGGTTTCACAAGAAGACCAGGCACATCAAGCGTCGCTTCAACTCCATTCGTGAAAATGTTCAAAATGGAGACATAGATATTTGTAAAGTGCATACGGACCTGAATGTAGCAGATCCGTTGACTAAACCTCTCCCTAGAGCAAAACATGATCAACACCAGAATTCCATGGGTGTTCGATTCATCACAATGTAACTAGATTATTGACTCTAGTGCAAGTGGGAGACTGTTGGAAATATGCCCTAGAGGCAATAATAAAAGCATTATTATTATATTTCCGTGTTCATGATAATTGTCTTTATTCATGCTATAATTGTGTTATCCGGAAATCGTAATACATGTGTGAATAATAGACACCAACATGTCCCTAGTAAGCCTCTAGTTGACTAGCTCGTTGATCAACAGATAGTCATGGTTTCCTGACTATGGACATAGGATGTCATTGATAATGAGATCACATCATTAGGAGAATGATGTGACGGACAAGACCCAATCCTAAACATAGCACAAGATCGTATAGTTCGTTTGCTAGGTTTTTCCAATGTCAAGTATCCTTTCCTTAGACCATGAGATCGTGTAACTCCCGGATACCGTAGGAGTGCTTTGGGTATACCAAATGTCACAACGTAACTGGGTGACTATAAAGGTATACTACAGGTATCTCCGAAAGTGTCTGTTGGGTTGACACGGATCGAGACTAGGATTTGTCACTCCGCTTGACGGAGAGGTATCACCGGGCCCACTCGGTAATGCATCATCATAATGAGCTCAATGTGATCAAAGTGTTTGATCACGGGATCATGCATTACGGTACGAGTAAAGTGACTTGCCGGTAATGAGATTGAACGAGGTATTGGGATACCGACGATCGAATCTCGGGCAAGTAAAATACCGATTGACAAAGGGAATCATATACGGGATTAATTGAATCCTCGACATCGTGGTTCATCCGATGAGATCATCGTGGAGCATGTGGGAGCCAACATGGGTATCCAGACCCCGCTGTTGGTTATTGCCCGAGAGCCGTCTCGGTCATGTCTGCATGTCTCCCGAACCCGTAGGGTCTACACACTTAAGGTTCGGTGACGCTAGGGTTGTGAGGATATGTATATGGAGTAACCCGAATGTTGTTCGGAGTCCCGGATGAGATCCCGGACGTCACGAGGAGTTCCGGATTGGTCCGGAGGTGAAGAATTATATATAGGAAGTGTAGTTTCGGCCATCGGGAGTGATCTGGGGGTCACCGGTATTGTACCGGGACCACCAGATGGGTCCCGGGGGTCCACCGGGTGGGGCCACCCATCCCGGAGGGCCCCATGGGCTGAAGTGGGAGGGGGACCAGCCCTTAGTGGGCTGGTGCGCCCCCCAAGGCCCACCCCCTGCGCCTTGGGTTGGAACCCTAGGGTGGGGGTGCCCAATTGCCTTGGGGGGCAATCCACCCCCCTTGGCCGCCGCCCCCTCTGGAGATGGGATCTCCAGGGGCCGGCGCCCCCCCCCCAGGGGGCCTACATAAAAGGGGGAGGGAGGGGCAGCCGCACCCTTGCCCCTGGCGCCTCCCTCCCTCCCTGCTACACCTCTTCCTCTCGCAGTACTCGGCGAAGCCCTGCTGCTGTGACGCCCTGCATCCACCACCACGCCGTCGTGCTGCTGGATCTTCATCAACCTCTCCTTCCCCTTGCTGGATCAAGAAGGAGGAGACGTCACGCTGACCGTACGTGTGTTGAACGCGGAGGTGCCGTCCATTCGGTGCTAGGATCTCCGGTGATTTGGATCACGTCGTGTACGACTACCTCATCCCCGTTCTCTGAACGCTTCCGCTCGCGATCTACAAAGGTATGTAGATGCATCCGATCACTCGTTGCTAGATGAACTCATAGATGGATCTTGGTGAAACCGTAGGAAAATTTTTGTTTTCTGCAACGTTCCCCAACAGCGGTGTAACCCCTCTTTTACCCGCTGTAATGTCTACTTAAACAAGGTTCTCAACGCTATATATTATTTCCCAATGATGTATGTCTATCCTATGATGTTTGAGTAGATCCGTTTTGTCCTACGGGTTAATTGATGATCGTGATTGGTTTGAGTTGCATGTTTTATTATTGGTGTTGTCCTATGGTGCTCTCCATGTCGTGCAAGCGTGAGGGATCCCCGCTGTAGGGTTTGCAATATGTTCATGATTTGCTTATGGTGGGTGGCGTGAGTGACAGAAGCATAGACATGAGTAAGTAGGTTGTTTGCGTATGGGATAAAGAGGACTTGATACTATAATGCTATGGTTGGGTTTTACCTTAATGATCTTTATTAGTTGCGGACGCTTGCTAGAGTTCCAATCATAAGTGCATATGATCCAAGTAGAGAAAGTATTGTAGCTTATGCCTCTCCCTCAAATAAAATTGCAATAACGATATCGGTCTAGTTATCGATTGCCTAGGGACAAATAACTTTCTCGTGACAAAAAGCTCTCTACTAAAACTAATTTAGTTGTGTCTTTATCTAAACAGCCCCTACTTTTTATTTACGTGCTCTTTATTATCTTGCAAACCTATCCAACAACACCTACAAAGTACTTCTAGTTTCATATTGTTCTAGGTAAAGCGAACGTTAAGCGTCCATAGAGTTGTATCGGTGGTCGATAGAACTTGAGGGAATATTTGTTCTACCTTTAGCTCCTCGTTGGGTTCGACACACTTACTTATCGAAAGAGGCTACAATTGATCCCCTATACTTGTGGGTTATCAGCCTCCCAACAAACGCTATTGTTTAACGCCCTTAGCTAGTCATAAAAACACGAATAGATCTAAGTATTATCATCTTTGGCATGTAATCCATAAGTGGCTCTCATAATAGACTCATAAGGCAATTTAATTTTATTTCTTGGAAAGTGTTCCATGCCTTTCCTTAAAGGAAATTGAAATCTAATGTTTCCTTCCTTCATATCAATAATTGCATCAATCGTTCTAAGGAAAGGTCTACCAAGAATAATAGGACATGTAGGATTGCAATCTATATCAAGAACAATGAAATCGACGGGCACATAATTCCTATTAGCAACAATAAGAACATCATTAATTCTTCCCATAGGTTTCTTAATAGTGGAATCGAGAAGATGCAAATTTAAGGAACAGTCATCAAATTCACGGAAACCTAACACATCACATAAAGTTTTCGGAATCGTGGAAACACTAGCACCCAAATCACACAAAGCATAGCATTCATAATCTTTAATCTTAATCTTAATAGTGGGTTCCCACTCATCATAAAGTTCTCTAGGGATAGAAACTTCCAATTCAAGTTTTTCTTCATAAGATTGCATCATAGCATCAATGATATGTTTCGTAAAAGCTTTGTTTTGATTATAAGCATGAGGAGAATTCAACATGGATTGAAAAAAGGAAATACAATCTATTAAATAACAATTATCATAATTAAATTCCTTGAAATCCAAAAGTGTGGGTTCATTGCTACTTAAAGTTTTGACCTCCCGAATCCCACTTTTATCAATTTTTGCATCAAGATCTAAATACTCCGAACCATTGGGACACCTTCTAAATAATGTTGACTCATCTCCAGTCCCATCTTTATCAAAATTTACATTGGAAAACAAGGATTCAATAGGAGTCACAACAATCACTTTAAGATCTTCATCATTATTTTCACGGAAACTAGAAGAACATGCTTTTATAAACCAATCTTTCTTAGCACGCATCTTAGCGGTTCTTTCTTTGCACTCATCAATGGAAATTCTCATGGCTTTGAGAGACTCATTGATATCATGCTTAGGTGGAATAGATCTAAGTTTCAAGGAATCATCATCAAGAGAAATTCTATCCACGTTCCTAGCCAAATCATCAATCTTAAGCAATTTTTCTTCAATAAAAGCATTGAAATTCTTTTGCGAACTTATAAATTCTTTAACACTATTCTCAAAATCAGAGGGAATCTTATTATAATTTCCATAGGAATTGTTGTAGGAATTACCATAATTATTAGAGGAATTACTCGGGAACGGCCTAGGATTAAAATTACCTCTGTACGCGTTATTACCAAAATTGTTCCTCCCAACAAAATTCACATCCATAGATTCATTATTGTTTTAAATCAAAGTAGACAAAGGCATTTCGTCAGGATCAATAGGAGCACTCTTGCTAGCAAATAATCTCATAAGTTCATCCATCTTTCCACTCAAAACATTAATCTCTTCAATTGCATGCACTTTTTTACTAGTGGAAGATCTTTCGGTATGCCATTGAGAATAATTAACCATAATATTATCTAGGAGTTTATTAGATTCTCCTAAAGTAATTTCCATAAAAGTGCCCCCCGCGGCCGAATCTAAAAGATCTCTAGAAGCAAAATTCAATCCAGCATAAAAAAATTGTATAATCATCCACAAATTCAAACCATGAGTAGGGAAATTTCTAATCATCAATTTCATCCTCTCCCAAGATTGTGCAACATGTTCATGATCAAGTTGCTTAAAATTCATAATATCGTTCCTAAGGGAGATGATCTTAGCGGGAGGAAAATACTTGGAAATAAAAGCATCTTTACACTTGTTCCATGAATCAATACTATTTTTAGGCAAAGATGAAAACCAAGTTTTAGCACGATCTCGAAGTGAGAACGGAAATAGCTTCAATCTAACAATATCGTTATCCACATCTTTTTTCTTTTGCATATCACACAAATCAACAAAATTATTAAGATGGGATGCGTCATCTTTATTGGGAAGGCCGGAAAATTGATCTTTCATAACAAGATTCAGCAAAGCAGTATTAATTTCACAAGATTCCGCATTAGCATCGGGAGCAATCGGAGTACTAACAAAATCATTGTTGTTGGTATTGGAAAAGTCACACAATTTGGTATTATCTTGAGCCATCGTGACAAAGCAAGCAATCCAACACACGAGCACACAAGAGCAAGCGAAGAAGACGAACGGAAGAAGGGCGAAGAAAAGGCGAATCTTTTCGAAAATCGTTTTAGAAGTGGGGGAGAGGAAAACAAGAGGCGAATGGTGAATAATGTAATGCGAGGGATGAGAGTTTATAATGGTACTTGGTATGACTTGGCTTGGTGTAGATCTCCCCGGTAACGGCGCCAGAAATCCTTCCTACTACCTCTTGAGCTTGCGTTGGTTTTTCCCTTGAATAGGAAAGGGTGATGCAGCAAAGTAGATTAAATATTTCCCACAGTTTTGAGAACCAAGGTATCAATCCAGTAGGAGACAACGTGACAAGCCACCGAATACCTGCACAAACAAACACCAACTTGCACCCAATGAGATAAAGTGGTTGTCAATCCCTTAACGGATATTTGAAAAGTGAGATCTGATATAGATGGATAAACGGTAAAGTAATATTTTGGTATTTTTGGTCTGTGGAACGAAAAGTAAAAGATTGCAAAGAAAGTAAATCGGAAAGTTGTAAGATGGAAAATAGAAGATTATATGATGGAAAATAGATCCGGGGGCCATAGGTTTCACTAGAGGCTTCTCTCGAGATAGAAATTATTACGATGGGTGAACAAATTACTGCCGAGCAATTGATAGAAAAGCGCAAAGTTATGATGATATCTAAGGCAATGATCATGAATATAGGCATCACGTCCGTGTCAAGTAGACCGAAATGATTCTGCATCTACTACTATTACTCCACACATCAACCGCTATCCAGCATGCATCTAGAGTATTAAGTTCGTAAAGAACGGAGTAACGCCTTAAGCAAGATGACATGATGTAGAGGAATTAATTCAAACAATATGATGAAAACCCCATCTTTTTATCCTCGATGGCAACAATACAATACATGTCGATTCCCCTTCTGTCACTAGGCTCGAGCACCGCAAGATTGAACCCAAAGCTAAGCACTTCTCCCGTTGCAAGAAAAACCAATCTAGTTGGCCAAACCAAATCGATAGTTCGAAGAGACTTGCAAAGATATCAAATCATGCATAAAACAATTCAGAGAAGATTCAAATAATATTCATAGATAAGCTGATCATAAATCCACAATTCATCTGATCTCGGCAAACACACCGCAAAAGAGTATTACATCGAATAGATCTCCAAGAACATCGAGGAGAACTTTGTATTGAGAATCAAAGAGAGAGAAGAAGCCATCTAGCTACTAGCTATGGACCCGTAGGTCTGTGGTAAACTACTCACGCTTCATTGGAGAGGCAATGGTGTTGATGTAGAAGCCCTCCGTGATCGAATCCCCCTCCGGCAGGATGCCAGAAAAGGCCCCAAGATGGGATCTCACGGGTACAGAAGGTTGCGGCAGTGGAAAAGTGGTTTCGTGGCTCCCCTAGATGCTTTTGGGGTATAAGAGTATATATAGGAGGAAGATCTAGGTCAGGGGGTCACCAAGGGGCCCACAAGGTCGGGGGGGCGCGCCCTCCACCCTTGTGGCCGCCTCGTGGCTCTTCTGACTTGCACTCCAAGTCTCCTGGGTGTCTTCTGGTCCAAGAAAAATCATCGCGAAAGTTTTATTGCGTTTGGACTCCGTTTGGTATTCCTTTTCTGCGGAACTCTAAAACAAGGGAAAAATAGAAACTGGCACTAGGCTCTAGGTTAATAGGTTAGTCACAAAAATCATATAAAATAGCATATTAATGCATATAAAACATCCAAAATAGATAATATAATAGCATGGAACAATCAAAAATTATAGATACATTGGAGACGTATCAAGCATCCCCAAGCTTAATTCCTGATCGCCCTCGAGTAAGTAAATGATGAAAACATAATTTTTGATGTGGAATGCTACCTAACATATTTATTCATGTAATTCTCTTTATTGTGGCATGAATGTTCAGATTCGTAAGATTCAAAACAAAAGTTTAATATTGACATGAAAACAATAATACTTCAAGCATACTAACAATAGCATGGAAGTCTTCCCAAAGGTTCTACTTGGCACAAACACTAGTTAAAACATAAAACCACATATAAACATAGGATAGATGATTTATTTATTACTAAACAGGAACAAAAGGCAAGGAACAAAAATAAAATTGGGTTGCCTCCCAACAAGCGCTATCGTTTAACGCCCCTAGCTAGGCATAAAAACAAGAATAGATCTAGGTATTGTCATCTTTGGTATGGAATCCATAAGTGGCTCTCATAATAGATTCATAAGGTAATTTAATTTTCTTCCTAGGATAGTGTTTCATGCCTTTCCTTAATGGAAATTGGAATCTAATATTTCCTTCTTTCATATCAATAATTGCACCAATCGTTCTAAGGAAAAGTCTACCAAGAATAATAGGACTTGTAGGATTGCAATATATATCAAGAAAAATGAAATTTACAGGCACATTATTTCTATTTGCAACAATAAGAACATCATTAATCCTTCCCATAGGTTTCTTAATGGTGGAATCCGCAAGGTGCAAATTTAAAGAACAATCATCAAATTCACGAAACCCTAACACATCACACAAAGTTTTTGGAATCGTGGAAACACTAGCACCCAAATCACATAAGGCATAGCATTCATGATCTTTGATCTTAATTTTTGTAGTAGGTTCCCACTCATCATAAAGTTTTCTAGGGATAGAAACTTCTAATTCAAGTTTTTCCTCATAAGATTGGAATAAAGCATCAACGATATGTTTTGTAAAAGCCTTATTTTGATCATAAGCATGAGGAGAATTTAGCACGGATTGCAACAAGGAAATACAATCTATCAAAGAGCAATTATTATAATTAAATTCCTTGAAATCCAAAATAGTGGGTTCATTGCTATGTAAAGTTTTGACCTCTTCAATCCCACTTTTATTGATTTTAGCATCAAGATCTAAAAACTCTGAATCATTGGGACGCTTTTAACTAAAGTTGACTCATCTCCAGTCCCATCCTTATCAATATTCATATTGGAAAACAAAGATTTAATAGGATACACATTAATCACTTTTAGATCTTCATCTTTATTATTATCTAAATCTTCCGGTTTAGCTGCCGTCTTATTAACTAAGGTGGCTTGCTTATCCGGAATTTGGGCTATTAAGTTTTCAAGATGAGCAAACTGAGATTTCAAACCATAAAATTCCTTAGACATATCATTGAGCTCTTTATTCATGTACTCCATAAAACTTTTCTTTTCTTTAAGCTCGTTTCTGAAGAAATTATTATGCTCAAATTGCAAAGACATAAAGCTTCTAACATTGTTTTCAATTTCTTCCAACCTTCTAAGGTGAGGATCAATGCTTTTTGGTGGAGCCATTAAAGCAAAACGGACACACTAGAGGCAAGCGGAATGAAGCGAACAGAAAAAAAAAGCGAATACAACGGCAAAGGTGAAGTGGGGGAGGGGAAAACGAGAGGCAAATGGCAAATAATGTAATGCGAGGGAGAAGAGTTTGTGCTGGGTACTTGGTATGTCTTGACCTGTGCATATATCTCCCCGGCAACGGCGCCAGAAATCCTTCTTGCTACCTCTTGATCATGCGTTGGTTTTCCCTTGAAGAGGAAAGGGTGATGCAGCAAAGTAGTGTAAGTAGTTTGTGACAGCCTAGTTTTTGCCCTCTCTTATTTGCTTGATTTTTCAGCTGAAAATTTTTTAAACTTGGAGTTTCTGAATCTTTTCATATGGACTTAAACACTTCGGCATCCTTGGCTTTCACCCAAGTGCTTCACTTCCCTCCTAAATCATCATTTCACTTCGGACCCACCCAAAAATAATCTTTGGAATATATTTTCTCTCAAAAACCCTAAGCCAGATCTGTTTGCTTCAAAGCTACCCCAATTTTTATGGCTCAGAAAAATCTGAGAAAATTCACAAATATTCTGTCAACCCTAGTACACCTTCCTGAGCAAAAATATTTCATCACTTTTTGGAATATTTTTGCTACAGAAAATCTTTTCTGTTCTGGACAGAAATGGTGGTTTCTACAGCAACTATCATTTTACTTGCTCCATTTGACCTGAACTTTCTTGTGCATCTTTACCTTAGTAACTTACAACTAGCCTCCAAAGCACAACTTCAAACTCTCAGCCATTTGACCACAGTAATTGTTCAAAGTTACTGGTCAGAAACTTACCTGGCTTGTAAAATCTTCTCTACTGCACCTGGATCTAAACCAAACCGTGGTAAACTTCAAAACCACCATGAACAACATGCCAGACATGATTTTTGGACGAAGGCTGGCCTGAGGACAGAGTTCGCGCGGTGACCACGCGTGTCCATGATGCCAGCCATGCGTGTCGACGCGCTCTGGGTGCCACCGAACGCTCTGTTCGCGCGTGCTCGCTTCCCCCGCCTGCCCAACCATGCCAAACTTCGCCACCATCACCGTCTCAACGTCTTTAACTCCTCCCTAGTGCTCGCCAACACCGGAGCTCGCCGCAGCGAGCACGGGCAAGGTCCGGCCAGCCCAACAGTGTGGAGTGCACTGTGCTCGTCGTCACCCTCTTGATCCTGTGCTCGTCTCCGCCCGCCAACAGTGGTCGCGTGACCTCCGTCACCTTCTCCCCCTCTCACTGACGCCGCTCGTCTTCGGGCGCCGTGGACAGGTGTCCACCGGCGGAGCCCGAAGCACCCTCATCGCTCGCCTATAAATAGAGCCCTCCCCAGCCTCCTCGAGCATCATCCAGCACTCACACACACACCCACGATCGAGTAGGAAGCCGGAGCCCGGTCGGGCAGGCCTCGGGGCGCCGTCCCCGAGCTCGAGCTCGCCGGCGATCCCCTCTAGTTGTCGCAGTAGCTCCAGCCCCTCCCAGGCCTGGGCGGCCCCTCCAGGGCCTCCGCCTCTCTCCATTGAGGTCGTCTCGCCCGCTTGGAGCCCCTGGAGTGGCCTCTGCTCGCCGTCTTCCTCAACTCCGACGACCTCCCCGTTCTGCCTCCGCTTGCGAGGTTGATTCTGACGCCGTCCGGCCGCCCCTAGCTACGCTATGGGTATGGGCAGGTGCGCCTCAACCCCCTCTTGACATCCCTCCCTGTTATTTGGGCCAAGGAGCCCTCGTCGCTGGCGAGAGCTCCGGCGAAGCCTCGACCCCCTCTGTTTCCTTCTCCCTCTTCCCCCACCTGACTAGCGGGGCCCGCTAGTCAGCCACTCAGTACGCGCGCGAAGCGGTACGAGTGGTGGCGCCCCTGGGCTTTACGCCTTCGACGTCACCCCCCCCAGTCTATTTCTTTTTATTCAAATTCATTTGAATTTACAGAACACTTCAAACAGCTATAACTCTTCAACCATAAGTCCAAATGAATTGATTCTTTTTGCATTATGTTCTGTGATTAGAAATCTAGCAGCTCACCAAAGATGAGATTTTTCTGAGCTGTTTACAATTTCTGGTGATTTTTAGAAGTGTTCTTGATATTTTATTTTTGTGTTTAAAATTATTTTCATAAGGTGAGGCTTGTCTTGAGGATCACCAGGAGGCTTGTGAACCTCATCTGCACTAAGGCAAGCCACAGCAACATTTTCATGATGCCATTTCAATATTTGTGATTCTCTTACTTGAATGAAATGATTAATCCATGCATTTAAATAATTATTGAATTATTTATATTCTGTTAAACATTGGTTAAGTTGTTATGCTTGATTTACAGAATGGTTGAACCTAGTTTTGTGGATATAGCAAGTTAAGATTTATTTGAAGTGATGTTAGAAAAAAATTTGTTATGCATGTTAGTAATTATTTAGCTATGTTTTTGCCTTCATAAATTGATAAAAATTTGTTAGGAAATATTCTGTTAAATACTTGTTAAATCATATTACTTGTTTTACAGAATGTTTGAACCCAACTTAGTGATAAAGAAATTAAGAGAAGTTGATAGTGAAATCTTTTTGACAAGCATATGGGAAATTTATCGGAGTTACTTTCTTGCGTAAGAAATTAAAAGAACTTGTTGCAAAAATATTTTGGTTAACTTGTGAGTCATTTTGAGCAAGTAGAGTATTATGAGTTATTGACGTTTATGCTTGGTGTGTATATGGATGACATCGATCATTTTTATCATTATATGATACATGTGTTGTTTTGCATTTCATGGCATGTTATGACACCGGTCACTTTTAGTTTAAAGTTGAACCTGAATATAACTCAACTTGAATATACCGTTGACTGGGTCATGGTGCCGCTGAATCGAGTTTCTTTCCAGTGCAACCACATTGGCCTTTGTGGGAAGGCCTTGATTCGGTCCATTGACACGGCCTCTGGTCGGTGCCTCCATCTAGGGAAGGTTATGTCGTGCTTGCCCTGGCCCGGTAAGCAGGCATAATCTTGTGTGCTCATTGATGAGATTATGGTACCGAGTCCCCGAGTGGGAGTGTTTTGACCATGACGGTGGTCGGGGTGTCTTTGGTAGACACGGGGCCACCCAGGACCAGCTCGTTGGGGATTTGGGTCGGAGTGGCGGGGGAGTGTTGTGGCAATGGAAGGGTTTTGTCGGAATGTCGTTGGTCCACCCGAATGGGAGTGCGAGGCCATGGATTCCGTGGTGTGGGTACAGTGTGCTACCTCTGCAGAGTGTATAATCTATCGATAGCCGAGTCCACGGTCATGGACACCTCGTAGTAGGTCCCACCATGAGTCAACGTCTAATAAAAATTGCACACTAAGTTATGAACTTTGCATTGTTGATGGATGGCAGAAAGGCCATCGAGGCATTTGGGACCAAATGATGGTCGTGGTTGTGATCGCCGTAAGGATCACGAGTTGTTCTTGAAAAAGACCACTTTGGTGGTGTTTTGTGATGACCACTTTAGTGGTGTGTTGGGATGACCACTTTGGTGGTGCGTTTGTGATCCAGAGATGATCACAGTTGGTAAGCTGTCCCGAGGGACGTTCGAGCATGATCACAGCATGTTGACATATAGTGTTGCATTTTTTATAATTAGTTAAATATCATGGTATTGTTTGTCATTATGATTTTGCCTGTTGTGAGCTTGCAAGTACATTCAATGTACTGACATGGCGTGTCATGCCAGATTTCAGGAAAGTATCGTTGGAGAGGAGCGTTGTTCGAGTCTAGATTGTGTCCACATCGGTGTCCCTGTGATATGGAGCTTCCACCACGATGTTATTCCGCTGCCACGTAGTTGTTCGGATCGAGGCCCCTTTATGTTCACTAAATAATGTATATAATGTTCAGCCACACCGAGTGTGCCGCTTGGCCTCGATAGCTGTTGTAATGTAAACTCTGTTCTGCTAGCATCAATAAAGCAGTTGTTTTTCTGTACCAAGATGTTGTGTGTTGCCAGAAGACATGGTCTCTGGGCTGGCAATGCATGGTAAACCGGTCGCTCTGAGCTGGGGTGCCACATATTTCCCTCAGTTTTTGAGAACCAAGGTATCAATCCAGTAGGAGACTACACGCAACTCGCCTAGTACCTGCACAAACAATCAAGAACCTTGCAACCAACGCGATAAAGGGGTTGCCAATCCCTTCACGGCCACTTGCAAAAGTGAGATCTGATAAAGATAATAAGATAAATATTTTTGGTATTTTTGTTGTATAGACTGGAAAGTAAAGATTGCAAAATAGTAAACAAGAATTGTAGATCTGAAGCTTATATGATGTAAAATAGACCCGGGGGCCATAGGTTTTGTTGGGGAATGTAGTAATTTCAAAAAAAATCCTACGCACACGCAAGATCATGGTGATGCATAGCAACGAGAGGGGAGAGTGTGTCCACGTACCCTCGTAGACCGAAAGCGAAAGCGTTAGCACAACACGGTTGATGTAGTCGTACGCCTTCATGATCCGACCGATCAAGTACCGAACGCACAGCACCTCCGAATTCAGCACATGTTCAACTCGATGACGTCCCTCGAACTCCGATCCAGCCGAGCTTTGAGGGAGAGTTCCGTCAGCACGACGGCATGGTGATGATGATGATGTTCTACCGACGCAGGGCTTCGCCTAAGCACCGCTACGATATAACCGAGGTGGATTATGGTGGAGGGGGGCACCGCACACGGCTAAGAGATCCAAGGGGTCAATTGTTGTGTCTCTAGGGGGTGCCTTCCTCCCCGTATATAAAGGAGTGGAGGAGGGGGAGGGGCCGGCCACCCTTTGCGCGCCCCATGAGGAGTCCTACTCCCATCGGGAGTAGGACTCCCCCCTTCCATGTTTGAGTAGGAGAGGAGAAGGAAGGAGGGAGAGGGGGAAAGGAAAGCCCCCCCCTTGTCCAATTTGGACTTGGGAGGAGGGGCGCGCGGCTGCCCGTTGGCCGCCTCTCCTCTTCCACCACTTGGGCCCATGAGGCCCAATAACCTCCGGGGGTTCCGGTAACCCCCCGGTACTCCCGTATATATCCGATAACCCCCGGAAACCATTCCGGTGTCCAAATAGTCGTCCAATATATCAATCTTCATGTCTCGACCATTTCGAGACTCCTCGTTATGTCCGTGATCACATCCGGGACTCCGATCTACCTTTAGTACATCAAAACACATAAACTCATAATATAATTGTCATCAAACTTTAAGTGTGCGAACCCTACGGGTTCGAGAACTATGTAGACATGACCGAGACACGTCTCCGGTCAATAACCAATAGCGGAACCTAGATGCTCATATTGGCTCCCACATATTCTACGAAGATCTTTATCGGTCAAACCGCATAACAACATACGTTGTTCCTTTGTCATCGGTATGTTACTTGCCCGAGATTCGATCGTCGCTATCTCAATACCTAGTTCAATCTCATTGCCGGCAAGTCTCTTTACACGTTCTGTAATACATCATCCCACAACTAACTCATTAGTTGCAATGCTTGCAAGGCTTAAGTGATGTGCATTACTGAGTGGGCCCAGAGATACCTATCCGACAATCGAAGTGACAAATCCTAATCTCGAAATACGCCAACCCAACAAGTACCTTCGGAGACACCTGCAGAGCACCTTTCTAATCACCCAGTTACGTTGTGACGTTTGGTAGCACACAAAGTGTTCCTCTAGTAAACGGGAGTTGCATAGTCTCATAGTCATCGGAACATGTATAAGTCATGAAGAAATCAATAGCAACATATTAAACGATCAAGTGCTAAGCTAACGGAATGGGTCAAGTCAATCACATCATTCTCTAATGATGTGATCCCGTTAATCAAATGACAACTCATGTCTATGGCTAGGAAACATAACCATCTTTGATCAACGAGCTAGTCAAGTAGAGGCATACTAGTGACACTCTATTTGTCTATGTATTCACACATGTATCATGTTTGTGGTTAATACAATTCTAGCATGAATAATAAACATTTATCATGATATAAGGAAATAAATAATAACTTTATTATTTCCTCTAGGGCATATTTCCTTCAGTCTCCCACTTGCACTAGAGTCAATAATCTAGTCACATCGCCATGTGATTTAACACCAATAGTTCACATCATTATGTGATTAACACCCATAGTTCACATTGCCATGTGACCAACACTCAAAAGGGTTTACTAGAGTCAGTAATCTAGTTCACATCGTTATGTGATTAACACCCAAACAGTACAAAGGTGTGATCATGTTTTGCTTGTGAGAGAAGTTTAGTCAACGGGTATGCCAAAATTCAGATCCGTATGTATTTTGCCAATTTCTATGTCTACAATGCTCTGCACGGAACTACTTTAGCTAATTGCTCCCACTTTCAATATGTATCCTGATTGATACTTTGAGTCATCTATATTAGTGTCAAAAACTTGCATCGACGTAACCCTTTACGAGGAACCTTTTGTCACCTCCATAATTGAGAAACATATCCTTATTCTACTAAGGATAATTTTGACCGTTGTTCAGTGATCTACTCCTAGATCACTATTGTATTCCCTTGCCAAGCTCAGTGTAGGGTATACAATAGATCTGGTACACAGCATGGCATACTTTATAGAACCTATGGCTGAGGCATAGGAAATGACTTTCATTCTCTCTCTATCTTCTGCCGTGGTCGGGCTTTGAGTCTTACTCAACTTCACACCTTGCATCACAGGCAAGAACTCATTTTTGACTGTTCCATTTTGAACTACTTCAGAATCTCGTCAAGGTATGTACTCATTGAAAAAACTTATTAAGCGTCTTGATATATCTCTAGAGATCTTGATGCTCAATATATAATTAACTTCACTGAGGTCTTTCTTTAAAAACTCCTTTCAAATAATCCTTTATGCTTTCTAGAAAATTCTACATTATTTCCGATCAACAATAAGTCATTCACATATACTTATCAGAAATGTTGTAGTGCTCCCACTCACTTTTTTGTAAATACAGGCTTCACCGCAAGTCTGTATAGAACTATATGCTTTGATCAACTCATCAAAGCGTATATTCCAACTCCGAGATACTTGCACCAGTCCATAGATGGATCGCTGGAGCTTGCACATTTTGTTAGCACCTTTAGGATCGACAAAACCTTCTGGTTGCATCATATACAACTCTTCTTTAAGAAATCCATTAAGGAATGTAGTTTTGACATCCATTTGCCAGATTTCATAAAATGTGGCAATTTACTAACATGATTTGGACAAACTTAAGCATCGCTACGAGTGAGAAAATCTCATCGTAGTCAACACCTAGAACTTTGTCAAAACCTTTTTTCGACAAGTCTAGCTTTGCAGATAGTAACACTACTATCAGCGTCCGTCTTCCTCTTGTAGATCCATTTATTCTCAATGGCTTGCTGATCATCGGGCAAGTCAACCAAAGTCCATACTTTGTTCTCATACATGGATCCCATCTCAGATTTCATGGCCTTAAACCATTTTGTGGAATCTGGGCTCATCATCGCTTCCTCATAGTTCGTAGGTTCGTCATGGTTAAGTAACATGACCTCCAGAATAGGATTGTCGTACCACTCTGGTGCGGATTGTACTCTGGTTGACCTATGAGGTTCGGTAGTAACTTGATCCGAAGCTTCATGATCATCATCATTAACTTCCTCACTAATTGGTTTTAGCATCACTGGAACTGATTTCAGTGATGAACTACTTTCCAATTCAGGAGAAGGTACAATTACCTTATTAAGTTCTACTTTCCTCCCACTCACTTCTTTAGAGAGAAACTCCTTCTCTAGAAAGGATCCATTCTTAGCAACGAATGTCTTGCCTTCGGATCTGTGATAGAAGGTGTACCCAACTGTCTCCTTTGGGTATCCTATGAAGACGCATTTCCCTGAATTGGGTTTGAGCTTATCAGGATGAAACTTTTTCACATAAGCATCGCAACCCCAAACTTTAAGAAATGACAACTTAGGTTTCTTGCCAAACCACAGTTCATACGGTGTCATCTCAACGGATTTAGATGGTGCCCTATTTAACGTGAATGCAGTTGTCTCTAATGCATAACCCCAAAACGATAGAGATAAGTCGGTAAGAGACATCATAGATCGCACCATATCTAGTAAAGTATGATTACGACGTTCAGACACACCATTACGCTGTGGTGTTCCAGGTGGCGTGAGTTGCGAAACTATTCCGCATTGTTTCAAATGTAGACCAAACTCGTAACTCAAATATTCTCCTCCACGGTCAGATCGTAGAAACTTTATTTTCTTGTTACGATGATTTTCCACTTCACTCTGAAATTATTTGAACTTTTCAAATGTTTCAAATTTATGTTTCATCAACTAGAATACCCATATATGCTCAAATCATCTGTGAAGGTGAGAAAATAACGATACCCGCCGCGAGCCTCAATATTCATCGGACCATATATATATCAGTATGTATGATTTCCAATAAATCCGTTGCTCGCTCCATTGTTCCGGAGAACGGCGTTTTAGTCATCTTGCCCAAGAGGCATGGTTCGCAACCATCAAGTGATTCCAAAAGTCCATCGGTATGGAGTTTCTTCATGCGCTTTACACCAATATGACCCAAACGGCAGTGCCACAAATAAGTTGCACTATCATTATCAACTCTGCATCTTTTGGCTTCAACATTATGAATATGTGTATCACTGCAATCAAGATCCAACAAACCATTTTCATTGGGTGTATGACCATAGAAGATTTTATTCATGTAAACAGAACAACAATTATTCTCTAACTTAAATGAATAATGGTATTGCAATAAACATGATCAAATCATATTCATGCTCAACGCAAACACCAAATAACACTTATTTAGGTTCAACACTAATCCCGAAGTATAGGGAGTGTGCGATGATGATCATATCAATCTTGGAACTACTTCCAACACACATCGTCACCTCGCCCTTAACTAGTTTCTGTTCATTTTGCAACTCCTCTTTTGAGTTACTACTCTTTAGCAACTGAACTAGTATCAAATACTGAGGGGTTGCTATAAACACCAGTAAAGTACACATCAATAACATGTATATCAAATATACCTTTGTTCACTTTGCCATCCTTATTATCCGCCAAATACATGGGGCAGTTCCGCTTCCAGTGACCAGTCCCTTTGCAGTAGAAGCACTCAGTCTCAGGCTTAGGTCTAGACTTGGGTTTCTTCACTTGAGCAGCAACTTGCTTGCCGTTCTTCTTGAAGTTCCCCTTCTTCCCTTTGCCCTTTTCTTGAAACTGGTGGTCTTGTCAACCATCAACACTTGATGTTTTTTCTTGATTTCTACCTCTGTCGATTTCAGCATCGCGAAGAGCTTGGGAATTACTTTCGTCATCCCTTGCATATTATAGTTCATCACGAAGTTCTAGTAACTTGGTGATAGTGACTAGAGAACTTTGTCAATTACTATTTTATCTGGAAGATTAACTCCCACTTGGTTCAAGCAATTGTAGTACTTAGACAATCTGAGCACATGCTCACTGGTTGAGCTATTCTCCTCCATCTTATAGGCAAAGTACTATCAGAGGTCTCATACCTATTGACACGGACATGAGTATGAAATACCAATTTCAACTCTTGGAACATCTTATATGCTCTGTGGTGTTCAAAACATTTTTGAAGTCCTGGTTCTAAGCTGTAAAGCATGGTGCACTAAACTATCAAGTAGTCATCATATCGAGCTTGCCAAACTTTCATAATGTCTGCATCTGCTCCTGCAATTGGTCTGTCACCTAGCGGTGCATCAAGTACATAATTCTTCTGTGCAACAATGAGGATAATCCTCAGATCATGGATCCAATCCGCATCATTGCTACAAACATCTTTCAACTTAGTTTTCTCTAGGAACATATATCAAAATAAACAGGGGAGCTAAACGCGAGCTATTGATCTACAACATAGATATGCTAATACTATCAGGACTAAGTTCATGATAAATTAAAGTTCAATTAATCATATTACTTAAGAACTCCCACTTAGATAAACATCCCTCTAATCATATAAGTGATCACGTGATCCAAATCAACTAAACCATAACCGATCATCACGTGAAATGGAGTAGTTTTCAATGGTGAACATCACTATGTTGATCATATCTACTATATGATTCACGCTCGACCTTTCGGTCTCAGTGTTCCGAGGCCATATCTGCACATGCTAGGCTCGTCAAGTTTAACCTGAGTATTCTACATGTGCAAAAACTGGCTTGCACCCGTTGTAGACGGACGTAGAGCTTATCACACCCGATCATCACGTGGTGTGTGGAAATGACAAACTTTGGCAATGGTGCATACTCAGGGAGAACACTTTTATCTTGAAATTTAGTGGGAGATCATCTTATAATGCTACCATCAATCATAGCAAAATAAGATGCATAAAAGATAAACATCACATGCAATCAATATAAGTGATATGATATGGCCATCATCATGTTGTGCTTGTGATCTCCATCTCCGAAGCACCGTCATGATCACCATCGTCACCGGCGCGACACCTTGATCTCCATCGTAGCATCGTTGTCGTCTCGCCAACTATTGCTTCTACGACTATCGCTACCGCTTAGTGATAAAGTAAAGCAATTACAGGGCGATTGCATTGCATACAATAAAGCGACAACCATATGGCTCCTGCCAGTTGCCGATAACTCGGTTACAAAACATGATCATCTCATACAATAAAATATAGCATCATGTCTTGACCATATCACATCACAACATGCCCTGCAAAAACAAGTTAGACGTCCTCTACTTTGTTGTTGCAAATTTTACGTGGCTGCTACGGGTTGAGCAAGAACCGTTCTTGCCTACACATCAAAACCACAACGATAGTTCGCCAAGTTAGTGTTGTTTTAACCTTCTAAAGGACCGGGCGTAGCCACACTCGGTTCAACTAAAGTTGGAGAAACTGACACCCCCCAGCCACCTGTGTGCAAAGCATGTCGGTATAACCAGTCTCGCATAAGCGTACGCGTAATGTCGGTCCGGGCCGCTTCATCCAACAATACCGCCGAACCAAAGTGTGACATGCTGGTAAGCAGTATGACTTGTATCGCCCACAACTCACTTGTGTTCTACTCGTGCATATAACATCAACGCATAAAACCAGGCTCGGATGCCACTGTTGGGGAACGTAGTAATTTCAAAAAAATCATACGCACACGCAAGATCATGGTGATGCATAGCAACGAGAGGGGAGAGTGTGTCCACGTACCCTCGTAGACCGAAAGCGTAAGCGTTAGCACAACGCGGTTGATGTAGTCGTACGTCTTCACGATCCGACCGATCAAGTATGGAACGCACGGCACCTCCGAGTTCAGCACACGTTCAACTCGATGACGTCCCTCGAACTCCAATCTAGCCAAGCTTTGAGGGAGAGTTCCGTCATCACGACGGCGTGGTGACGATGATGATGTTCTACCAACGCAGGGCTTCGCCTAAGCACCGCTACGATATAACCGAGGTGGATTATGGTGGAGGGGGCACCGCACACGGCTAAGAGATCCAAGGGATCAATTGTTGTGTCTCTAGGGGGTGCCTCCCTCCCCATATATAAAGGAGTGGAGGAGGGGGAGGGGGCAGGCCACCCTTGGCGCGCCCCATGAGGAGTCCTACTCCCACCGGGAGTAGGACTCCCCCCTTCCATGTTGGAGTAGGAGAGGAGAGGGAAGGAGAGAGAGGGGGAAAGGAAAGGGGGGCGCCCCCCCCCCCTCTTTGTCCAATTCGTACTTGGGGGAGGGGCGCGCGGCTGCCCCTTGGCCGCCTCTCCTGTTCCACCACTTGGGCCCATGAGGCCCAATAACCTCCGGGGGGTTCCGGTAACCCCCCGATACTCCGGTATATATCCGATAACCACCGGAACCATTCCGGTGTCCGAATATAGTCGTCCAATATATGAATCTTCATGTCTCGACCATTTCGAGACTCCTCGTTATGTCCGTGATCACATCCGCGACTCCAAAATACATTCGGTACATCAAAACACATAAACTCATAATATAACCATCATCGAACTTTAAGCGTGCGGACCCTACGGGTTCGAGAACTATGTAGACATGACCGAGACACGTCTCCGGTCAATAACCAATAGCGGAACCTGGATGCTCATATTGGCTCCCACATATTCTACGAAGATGTTTATCGGTCAAACCGCATAACAACATACGTTGTTCCCTTTGTCATCGGTATGTTACTTGCCCGAGATTCGATCATCGGTATCTCAATACCTAGTTCAATCTCGTTGCCGGCAAGTCTCTTTACTCGTTCCGTAATACATCATCCCTCAACTAACTCATTAGTTGCAATGCTTGCAAGGCTTAAGTGATGTGCATTACTGAGTGGGCCCAGAGATACCTATCCGACAATCGAAGTGACAAATCCTAATCTCGAAATACGCCAACCCAACAAGTACCTTCGGAGACACCTGCAGAGCACCTTTATAATCACCCAGTTACGTTGTGACGTTTGGTAGCACACAAAGTGTTCCTCCGGTAAACGGGAGTTGCATAATCTCATAGTCATAGGAACATGTATAAGTCATGAAGAAAGCAATAGCAACATACTAAACGATCAAGTGCTAAGCTAACGGAATGGGTCAAGTCAATCACATCATTCTCTAATGATGTGATCCCGTTAATCAAATGACAACTCATGTCTATGGCTAGGAAACAAAACCATCTTTGATCAACGAGCTAGTCAAGTAGAGGCATACTAGTGACACTCTGATTGTCTATGTATTCACACATGTATCATGTTTCTGGTTAATACAATTCTAGCATGAATAATAAACATTTATCATGATATAAGGAAATAAATAAGAAATTTATTATTTCCTCTAGGGCATATTTCCTTCAGGTTTCACTAGTGGATTCTCTCAAGATAGCATACATTACGGTGGGTGAACAAATTACTGCCAAACAATTGATAGAAAAGCGCATAGTTATGAGAATATCTAGGCATGATCATGAACATAGGCATCACGTCCGTGTCAAGTAGACCGAATCGATTCTGCATCTAGTACTATTACTCCACACATCGACCGTTGTCCAGCATGCATCTAGAGTATTAAGGTCATAAGAACAGAGTAACGCATTAGGCAAGATGACATGATGTAGAGGGATAAACTCAAACAATATGATATAAACCCCATCTTTTTATCCTCGATGGCAACAATACAATACGTGTCGTTTCCCTTTCTATCACTGGGATCAAGCACCGCAAGATTGAACCCAAAGCTAAGCACTTCTCCCATTGCAATAAAGATCAATCTAGTAGGCCAAACTAAACCGAAAATTCGAAGAGACTTGCAAAGATATCAAATCATGCATATAAGAATTCAGAGAAGAATCAAATATTGTTCATAGATAATCTTGATCATAAACCCACAATTCTTCGGATCTCGACAAACACATCGCAAAAGAATTACATCAAATAGATCTCCAAGAAGATCGAGGAGAACATTGTGTTGAGATCCAAAGAGAGAGAAGAAGCCATCTAGCTAATAACTATGGACCCGAAGGTCTGTGGTAAACTACTCACACGTCATCGGAGAGGCTATGATGTTGATGTACAAGCCCTCCATGATTGATTCCCCCTCCGACGGAGCGTCGGAAAAGGCCCCAAGATGGGATCTCATGGGTATAGAAGGTTGCGGCGGTGGAAAAGTGGTTTCGTTGCTCCCCTGGATGTTTTCAGGGTATAAGAGTATATATAGGCGAAAGAAGTAGGTCGATGGAGCTACGAGGGGCCCATGAGGGTGGGGGTGCGCCTACCCCCCTGGGGGCCCCCTCCTGCCTCGTGGCCGCCTCGTTGCTTCCTTGACGTCCCCTCCAAGTCTCCTGGATTGTGTTTGTTCCAAAAAAGATCCTCGGAAAGGTTTCGTTCCGTTTGGATTCCGTTTGATATTCCTTTTCTGCGAAACACTGAAATAGAAAAAAAATAGCAATTTGCACTGGACCTTCGGTTAATAGGTTAGTCCCAAAAGTAATATAAAAGAGCATATTAAAACCCATTAAACATCCAAAACAGATAATATAATAGCATGGAACAATCAAAAATTATAGATACGTTGGAGACGTATCAGCGTGTCTCTCCCAAAAGGTGTGTACAGCAAGGATGATTGTGGCAAACTGAAAAGCAAAGACTCAAATCATACAAGACGCTCCAAGCAAAACACATATCATGTGGTGAACAAAAATATAGCCTCAAGTAAAGTTACCGATAGACGAAGACGAAAGAGGGGATGCCTTCCCGGGGCATCCCCAAGTTTAGGCTCTTTGGCCTCCTTTAATATTACCTTGGGGTGCCTTGGGCTTCCCCAAGCTTAGGCTCTTGCCACTCCTTATTCCATAGTCCATCAAATCCTTACCCAAAACTTGAAAACTTCACAACACAAAACTCCAAGAGAAAATCTCGTAAGCTCCGTTAGTATAAGAAACTAAATCACCACTTTTGGTACTGCTGTGGATGCATTCTTTGTTTATATTGGTGTAATATCTACTGTATTCCAATTTTCCATGGTTCATACCCCCCGATACTAGCCATAGATGCATCAAAATAAGCAAACAACACGCGAAAACAGAATCTATCAAAAACAGAAGTCCGTTGAAATCTGGATATTTCGAATACTTATGAAACTCCAAAAATCCTGAGAAATTAGGAAGTCCTAAGAAATTTGTTTATTAATGTTATGCAAAAGTAATCAACTAAAAAGCACATTCCTCTGATTTATGAAAATTATTTTCGTGCGTGCAAAAGTTTCTGTTTTTCAGCAAGATCAAATCAATTATCAATGTAGGCTATCCCAAAGGTCTTACTTGGCACAAACACTAATTAAAACACAAAACCACATCTAAGAGGCTAGATGAAAATTTTATTACTAAATAGAACCTAAAAAGCAAAAAAAATTTGGGTTGCCTCTAATACATCTCCGTCATATCTATAATTTTTTATTGTTCCATGCCAATATTATACAACTTTCATATACTTTTGGCAACTTTTTATATTATTTTTGGGACTAACATATTGATCCAGTGCCTAGTGCCAGTTCCTATTTGTTGCATGTTTTATGTTTCGCAGAAACCCCATACCAAACGGAGTCCAAACGGAATAAAAACGGACGAAGAAATATGGGAAGAAGAATCAATGCGAGAAGGTGCCCGAGGGGGCCGCGCCCCTGACCCTCGTGGGCCCCCCGTAAGGTGGTTGCTGCTCTTCTTTGGCCGCAAGAAAGCTAATTTTTGGAGAAAAATCTGGGCGAAGGTTTCAATCCAATCGGAGTTACGGATCTCCGGATATATGAGAAACGGTGAAAGGGCAGGATCCCAGAGCGCAGAAACAGAGAGAGATAGATCCAATCTCAGAGGGGCTCTTGCCCCTCCCATGCCATGGAGACCAAGGACAAGAGGGGAAACCCTTCTCCCATCTAGGTAGGAGGTCAAGGAAGAAGAAGAAGGAGGGGGGCTCTCTCCCCCTCGCTTCCTGTGGCGCCGGAGTGCCACCGGGGGCCATCATCATCACCGCGATCTTCACCAACAAATTCACCGCCATCATCACCAACTCTTCCCCCCTCTATGCAGCGGTTGTTGTAAATATGGCCTAGAGGCAATAATAAAAGCATTATTATTATATTTCCTTGTTCATGATAATTGTCTTTATTCATGCTATAATTGTGTTATCCGGAAATCGTAATACATGTGTGAATAATAGACACCAACATGTCCCTAGTAAGCCTCTCGTTGACTAGCTCGTTGATCAACAGATAGTCATGGTTTCCTGACTATGGACATTGGATGTCATTGATAACGAGATCACATCATTAGGAGAATGATGTGATGGACAAGACCCAATCCTAAACATAGCACAAGATCGTATAGTTCGTTTGCTAGGTTTTTCCAATGTCAAGTATCCTTTCCTTAGACCATGAGATCGTGTAACTCCCGGATACCGTAGGAGTGCTTTGGGTATACCAAACGTCACAACGTAACTGGGTGACTATAAAGGTATACTACAGGTATCTCCGAAAGTGTCTGTTGGGTTGACACGGATCGAGACTGGGATTTGTCACTCCGCTTGACGAGAGGTATCACCGGGCCCACTCGGTAATGCATCATCATAATGAGCTCAATGTGATCAAAGTGTTTGATCACGGGATCATGCATTACGGTACAAGTAAAGTGACTTGCCGGTAACGAGATTGAACGAGGTATTGGGATACCGACGATCGAATCTCGGGCAAGTAAAATACCGATTGACAAAGGGAATCGTATACGGGATTAATTGAATCCTCGACATCGTGGTTCATCCGATGAGATCATCGTGGAGCATGTGGGAGCCAACATGGGTATCCAGATCCCGCTGTTGGTTATTGCCCGAGAGCCGTCTCGGTCATGTCTGCATGTCTCCCGAACCCGTAGGGTCTACACACTTAAGGTTCGGTGACGCTAGGGTTGTGAGGATATGTATATGCAGTAACCCGAATGTGGTTAGGAGTCCCGGATGAGATCCCGGATGTCACGAGGAGTTTCGGATTGGTCCGGAGGTGAAGAATTATATATAGGAAGTGCATTTTCGGCCATGGGGAGTGATCTGGGGGTCACCGGTATTGTACCGGGACCACCAGATGGGTCCCGGGGGTCCACCGGGTGGGGCCACCCATCCCGGAGGGCCCCATGGGCTGAAGTGGGAGGGGGACCAGCCCTTAGTGGGCTGGTGCGCCCCCCAAGGCCCACCCCCTGCGCCTAGGGTTGGAACCCTAGGGTGGGGGGCGCCCACTTGCCTTGGGGGCAATCCACCCCCCTTGGCCGCCGCCCCCTCTGGAGATGGGATCTCCAGGGGCCGGCGCCCCCCCAGGGGGCCTATATAAAAGGGGGAGGGAGGGGCAGCCGCACCCTTGCCCCTGGCGCCTCCCTCCCTCCCTGCTACACCTCTTCCTCTCGCAGTACTCGGCGAAGTCCTGCTGCTGTGACGCCCTGCATCCACCACCACGCCGTCGTGTTGCTGGATCTTCATCAACCTCTCCTTCCCCTTGCTGGATCAAGAAGGAGGAGACGTCACGCTGACCGTACGTGTGTTGAACGCGGAGGTGCCGTCCGTTCGGTGCTAGGATCTCCGGTGATTTGGATCACGTCGTGTACGACTACCTCATCCCCGTTCTCTGAACGCTTCCGCTCGCGATCTACAAAGGTATGTAGATGCATCCGATCACTCATTTCTAGATGAACTCATAGATGGATCTTGGTGAAACCGTAGGAAAATTTTTGTTTTCTGCAACGTTCTCCAACAGTGGCATCATGAGCTAGGTCTATGCGTAGTTCTTCTTGCGCGAGTAGAACACAATTTGTTGTGGGCGTAGATTTGTCAACTTTCTTGCCGCTACTAGTCTTATCTTGCTTCAGCGGTATTGTGGGATGAAGCGGCCCAGACCAACCTTACACGTACGCTTACGTGAGACCGGTTCCACCGACTAACATGCACTAGTTGCATAAGGTGGCTGGCGGGTGTCTGTCTCTCCCACTTTAGTTGGAGCGGATTCGATGAAAAGGGTCCTTATGAAGGGTAAATAGAAGTTGACAAATCACGTTGTGGCTTTCACGTAGGTAAGAAAACGTTCTTGCTAGAACCCTAATTCAGCCACGTAAAACTTGCAACAACAATTAGAGGACGTCTAACTTGTTTTTGCAGCAAGTGCTTTGTGATATGATATGGCCAAAGTTGTGATGAATGATGAATGATCTATATGTGATGTATGAGATGTTCATGCTATTGTAATAGGAATCACGACTTGCATGTCGATGAGTATGACAACCGGCAGGAGCCATAGGAGTTGTCTTTATTTTTGTATGACCTGCGTGTCATTGAGAAACGCCATGTAAATTACTTTGCTTTATTGCTAAACGCGTTAGCCATAGTAGTAGAAGTAATAGTTGGCGAGCAACTTCATGGAGACACGATGATGGAGATCATGATGATGGAGATCATGGTGTCAAGCCGGTGACAAAGATGATCATGGAGCCCCAAGATGGAGATCAAAGGAGCTATGTGATATTGGCCATATCATGTCACGTTTATTATTTGATTGCATGTGATGTTTATCATGTTTTGCATCTTGTTTACTTAGAACGACGGTAGTAAATAAGATGATCCCTCATAATAATTTCAATAAGTGTTCCCCCTAACTGTGCACCGTTGCGACAGTTTGTTGTTTCGAAGCACCACGTGATGATCGGATGTGATAGATTCTAACGTTCACATACAACGGGTGTAAGAAAGGTTTACACATGCAAACACTTAGGTTGACTTGACGAGCCTAGCATGTACAGACATGGCCTCGGAACACAGAAGACCGAAAGGTCGAGCATGAGTCATATAGAAGATACGATCAACATGAAGATGTTCACCGATGTTGACTAGTCCGTCTCACGTGATGATCAGACACGGCCTAGTTGACTCGGATCATGTTATACTTAGATGACTAGAAGAGGGATGTCTATCTAAGTGGGAGTTCATTAAATAATTTGATTAGATGAACTTTATTATCATGAACTTAGTCTAAAATATTTACAATATGTCTTGTAGATCAAATGGCCAACGTAGTCCTCAACTTCAACGCGTTCCTAGAGAAAACCAAGCTGAAAGACGATGGCAACAACTATACGGACTGGGTCCGGAACCTGAGGATCATCCTCATAGCTGCCAAGAAAGATTATGTCATACAAGCACCGCTGGGTGACGCACCTGTTCTCCCTGCAGAACAAGACGTTATGAATGCTTGGCAGTCACGTTCCGATGACTACTCCCTCGTTCAGTGCGACATGCTTTACAGCTTAGAGCCGGGGCTCCAAAAGCGTTTTGAGAGACATGGAGCATATGAGATGTTCGAAGAGCTAAAAATGGTTTTCCAAGCTCATGCCCGGGTCGAGAGATATGAAGTCTCCGACAAATTCTTCAGCTGTAAGATGGAGGAAAATAGCTCTATCAGTGAACACATACTCAAGATGTCTAGGTTGCACAACCGCTTGACTCAACTCGAAGTTAATCTCCCGGATGAAGCGGTCATTGACAGAATCCTCCAGTCGCTTCCACCAAGCTACAAGAGCTTTGTGATGAACTTCAATATGCAGGGGATGGAAAAGACCATTCCTGAAGTATTTGCTATGCTGAAATCAGCAGAGGTAGAAATCAAGAAGGAACATCAAGTGTTGATGGTGAATAAAACCACTAAGTTCAAGAAGGGCAAGGGTAAAAAGAACTTCAAGAAGGACGGCAAGGAAGTTGCCGCGCCCGGTAAGCAAGTTGCCGGGAAGAAGCCAAAGAATGGACCCAAGCCCGAGACTGAGTGCTTTTATTGCAAGGGAAGTGGTCACTGGAAGCGGAACTGCCCCAAATACTTAGCGGACAAGAAGGCCGGCAAAACAAAAGGTATATGTGATATACATGTAATTGATGTGTACCTTACCAGTACTCGTAGTAGCTCTTGGGTATTTGATACCGGTGCAGTTGCTCACATTTGTAACTCAAAGCAGGAGCTGCGGAATAAATGGAGACTGGCGAAGGACGAGGTGACGATGCGCGTCGGGAATGGTTCCAAGGTCGATGTGATCGCCGCCGGCACGCTACCTCTACATTTACCTATGGGATTAGTTTTAAACCTCAATAATTGTTATTTAGTGCCAAGTTTGAGCATGAACATTGTGTCTGGATCTCGTTTAATTCGAGATGGCTACTCATTTAAATCCGAGAATAATGGTTGTTCTATTTATATGAGTGATATGTTTTATGGTCATGCTCCGATGGTTAATGGTTTATTCTTAATGAATCTCGTACGTGATGATACACATATTCATAGTGTGAATACCAAAAGAGTTAAAGTTGATAACAATAGTCCCACATACTTGTGGCACTGCCGCCTTGGTCACATAGGTGTCAAACGCATGAAGAAGCTCCATGCAGATGGACTTTTAGAGTCTCTTGATTATGAATCATTTGACACGTGCGAACCATTCCTCATGGGTAAAATGACCAAGACTCCGTTCTCAGGAACAATGGAGCGAGCAACCAACTTATTGGAAATCATACATACTGATGTGTGCGGTCCAATGAGTGTTGAGGCTCGCGGTGGCTATCGTTATGTTCTCACCCTCACTGATGACTTGAGTAGATATGGGTATATCTACTTAATGAAACACAAGTCTGAGACCTTTGAAAAGTTCAAGGAATTTCAGAGTGAGGTTGAAAATCAACGTGACAGAAAGATCAAGTTTTTGTGATCAGATCGTGGAGGAGAATACTTGAGTCACGAATTTGGCACACACTTAAGAAAATGTGGAATAGTTTCACAACTCACACCGCCTGGAACACCTCAGCGTAATGGTGTGTCCGAACGTCGTAATCACACTCTATTAGATATGGTGCGATCTATGATGTCTCTTACCGATTTACCGCTATCTTTTTGGGGCTATGCTTTAGAGACTGCCGCATTCACTTTAAATAGGGCTCCGTCGAAATCCATTGAGACGACACCGTATGAATTATGGTTTGGGAAGAAACCTAAGCTGTCGTTTCTAAATGTTTGGGGATGCAATGCTTATGTCAAGAAACTTCAACCTGAAAAGCTCAAACCCAAGTCGAAAAAATGCGTCTTCATAGGATACCCTAAAGAAACTATTGGGTATACCTTCTACCTCAGATCCGAAGGCAAGATCTTTGTTGCCAAGAATGGATCCTTTCTAGAGAAGGAGTTTCTCTCGAAAGAAGTAAGTGGGAGGAAAGTAGAACTTGATGAAGTGTTACCTCTTGAACCGGAAAATGGCGCAACTCAAGAAAACGTTTCTGAGGTGCCTGCACCGACTAGAGAGGAAATTAATGATGATGATCAAGATGCTTCTGATCAAGCTCCTACTGAAATTCGTAGGTCCACAAGGACACGTTCCGCACCAGAGTGGTACGGCAACCCTGTCTTGGAAATCATGTTGTTAGACAACGGTGAACCTTCGAACTATGAAGAAGCGATGGCGGGCCCGGATTCCGACAAATGGCTAGAAGCCATGAAATCCGAGATAGGATCCATGTATGAAAATGAAATATGGACTTTGACTGACTTGCCCGTTGAACGGCGAGCCATAGAAAATAAATGGATCTTTAAGAAGAAGACAGACGCGGATGCTAATGTGACCATCTATAAAGCTCGACTTGTCGCTAAAGGTTATCGACAAGTTCAAGGGGTTGACTACGATGAGAATTTCTCACCAGTAGCGAAGCTAAAGTCCATCCGAATCATGTTAGCAATTGTCGCATTCTACGATTATGAGATATGGCAAATGGACATCAAAACGGCATTCCTTAATGGTTTCCTTAAGGAAGAATTGTATATGATGCAGCCGGAGGGTTTTGTCGATCCTAAGAATGCTGACAAGGTGTGCAAGCTCCAACGCTCGATTTATGGGCTGGTGCAAGCTTCTCGGAGTTGGAACATTCGCTTTGATGAGATGATCAAAGCGTTTGGATTTACGCAGACTTATGGAGAAGCCTGCGTTTACATGAAAGTGAGTGGGAGCTCTGTAGCATTTCTCATATTATATGTAGATGACATACTTTTGATGGGAAATGATATAGAACTCTTGGACAGCATTAAGGCCTACTTGAATAAGAGTTTTTCAATGAAGGACCTTGGAGAAGCTGCTTATATATTAGGCATCAAGATCTATAGAGATAGATCAAGACGCCTCATAGGTCTTTCACAAAGCACATACCTTGATAAGATATTGAAGAAGTTCAATATGGATCAATCTAAGAAGGGGTTCTTACCTGTGTTACAAGGTGTGAAATTGAGCTCAGCTCAATGTCCGACCACGGCAGAAGATATAGAAGAGATGAGTGTCATCCCCTATGCCTCAGCCATAGGTTCTATTATGTATGCCATGTTGTGTACCAGACCTGATGTAAACCTTGCCGTAAGTTTGGTAGGAAGGTACCAAAGTAATCCTGGCAAGGAACACTAGACAGCGGTCAAGAATATCCTGAAGTACCTGAAAAAGACTAAGGAAATGTTTCTCGTTTATGGAGCTGCCGAAGAGCTCGTCGTAAAGGGTTACGTCGACGCTAGCTTCGACACAGATCTGGATGAATCTAAGTCACAAACCGGATACGTGTATATTATGAATGGTGGGGCAGTAAGCTGGTGCAGTTGCAAGCAGAGCGTCGTGGCGGGATCTACATGTGAAGCGGAGTACATGGCAGCCTCGGAGGCAGCACATGAAGCAATTTGGGTGAAGGAGTTCATCACCGACCTCGGAGTCATACCCAATGCGTCGGGGCCAATCAAACTCTTCTGTGACAACACTGGAGCTATTGCACTCGCCAAGGAGCCCAGGTTTCACAAGAAGACCAGGCACATCAAGCGTCGCTTCAACTCCATTCGTGAAAATGTTCAAAATGGAGACATAGATATTTGTAAAGTGCATACGGACCTGAATGTAGCAGATCCGTTGACTAAACCTCTCCCTAGAGCAAAACATGATCAACACCAGAATTCCATGGGTGTTCGATTCATCACAATGTAACTAGATTATTGACTCTAGTGCAAGTGCGAGACTGTTGGAAATATGCCCTAGAGGCAATAATAAAAGCATTATTATTATATTTCCGTGTTCATGATAATTGTCTTTATTCATGCTATAATTGTGTTATCTGGAAATCATAATACATGTGTGAATAATAGACACCAACATGTCCCTAGTAAGCCTCTAGTTGACTAGCTCGTTGATCAACAGATAGTCATGGTTTCCTGACTATGGACATTGGATGTCATTGATAACGAGATCACATCATTAGGAGAATGATGTGATGGACAAGACCCAATCCTAAACATAGCACAAGATCGTATAGTTCGTTTGCTAGGTTTTTCCAATGTCAAGTATCCTTTCCTTAGACCATGAGATCGTGTAACTCCCGGATACCGTAGGAGTGCTTTGGGTATACCAAATGTCACAACATAACTGGGTGACTATAAAGGTATACTACAGGTATCTCCGAAAGTGTCTGTTGGGTTGACACGGATCGAGACTAGGATTTGTCACTCCGCTTGACGGAGAGGTATCACCGGGCCCACTCGGTAATGCATCATCATAATGAGCTCAATGTGATCAAAGTGTTTGATCATGGGATCATGCATTACGGTACGAGTAAAGTGACTTGCCGGTAACGAGATTGAACGAGGTATTGGGATACCGACGATCGAATCTCGGGCAAGTAAAATACCGATTGACAAAGGGAATCGTATACGGGATTAATTGAATCCTCGACATCGTGGTTCATCCGATGAGATCATCGTGGAGCATGTGGGAGCCAACATGGGTATCCAGACCCCGCTGTTGGTTATTGCTCGAGAGCCGTCTCGGTCATGTCTGCATGTCTCCCGAACCCGTAGGGTCTACACACTTAAGGTTCGGTGACGCTAGGGTTGTGAGGATATGTATATGCAGTAACCCGAATGTTGTTCGGAGTCCCGGATGAGATCCCGGACGTCACGAGGAGTTCCGGATTGGTCCGGAGGTGAAGAATTATATATAGGAAGTGCAGTTTCGGCCATCGGGAGTGATCTGGGGGTCACCGGTATTGTACCGGGACCACCAGATGGGTCCCGGGGGTCCACCGGGTGGGGCCACCCATCCCGGAGGGCCCCATGGGCTGAAGTGGGAGGGGGGACCAGCCCTTAGTGGGCTGGTGCGCCCCCCAAGGCCCACCCCCTGCGCCTAGGGTTGGAACCCTAGGGTGGGGGTGCCCAATTGCCTTGGGGGGCAATCCAACCCCCTTGGCCGCCGCCCCCTCTGGAGATGGGATCTCCAGGGGCCGGCGCCCCCCCCCCCAGGGGGCCTACATAAAAGGGGGGAGGGAGGGGCAGCCACACCCTTGCCCCTGGCGCCTCCCTCCCTCCCTGCAACACCTCTTCCTCTCGCAGTACTCGGCGAAGCCCTGCTGCTGTGACGCCCTGCATCCACCACCACGCCGTCGTGCTGCTGGATCTTCATCAACCTCTCCTTCCCCTTGCTGGATCAAGAAGGAGGAGACGTCACGCTGACCGTACATGTGTTGAACGCGGAGGTGCCGTCCATTCGGTGCTAGGATCTCCGGTGATTTGGATCACGTCGTGTACGACTACCTCATCCCCGTTCTCTGAACGCTTCCGCTCGCGATCTACAAAGGTATGTAGATGCATCCGATCACTCGTTGCTAGATGAACTCATAGATGGATCTTGGTGAAACCGTAGGAAAATTTTTGTTTTCTGCAACGTTCCCCAACAGCGGTGTAACCCCTCTTTTACCCGCTGTAATGTCTACTTAAACAAGGTTCTCAACGCTATATATTATTTCCCAATGATGTATGTCTATCCTATGATGTTTGAGTAGATCCGTTTTGTCCTACGGGTTAATTGATGATCGTGATTGGTTTGAGTTGCATGTTTTATTATTGGTGTTGTCCTATGGTGCTCTCCATGTCGTGCAAGCATGAGGGATCCCCGCTGTAGGGTTTGCAATATGTTCATGATTTGCTTATGGTGGGTGGCGTGAGTGACAGAAGCATAGACATGAGTAAGTAGGTTGTTTGCGTATGGGATAAAGAGGACTTGATACTATAATGCTATGGTTGGGTTTTACCTTAATGATCTTTATTAGTTGCGGACGCTTGCTAGAGTTCCAATCATAAGTGCATATGATCCAAGTAGAGAAAGTATTGTAGCTTATGCCTCTCCCTCAAATAAAATTGCAATAACGATATCGGTCTAGTTATCGATTGCCTAGGGACAAATAACTTTCTCGTGACAAAAAGCTCTCTACTAAAACTAATTTAGTTGTGTCTTTATCTAAACAGCCCCTACTTTTTATTTACGTGCTCTTTATTATCTTGCAAACCTATCCAACAACACCTACAAAGTACTTCTAGTTTCATATTGTTCTAGGTAAAGCGAACGTTAAGCGTCCATAGAGTTGTATCGGTGGTCGATAGAACTTGAGGGAATATTTGTTCTACCTTTAGCTCCTCGTTGGGTTCGACACTCTTACTTATCGAAAGAGGCTACAATTGATCCCCTATACTTGCGGGTTATCAGCCTCCCAACAAACGCTATTGTTTAACGCCCTTAGCTAGTCATAAAAACACGAATAGATCTAAGTATTATCATCTTTGGCATGTAATCCATAAGTGGCTCTCATAATAGACTCATAAGGCAATTTAATTTTATTTCTTGGAAAGTGTTCCATGCCTTTCCTTAAAGGAAATTGAAATCTAATGTTTCCTTCCTTCATATCAATAATTGCATCAATCGTTCTAAGGAAAGGTCTACCAAGAATAATAGGACATGTAGGATTGCAATCTATATCAAGAACAATGAAATCGATGGGCACATAATTCCTATTAGCAACAATAAGAACATCATTAATTCTTCCCATAGGTTTCTTAATAGTGGAATCGAGAAGATGCAAATTTAAGGAACAGTCATCAAATTCACGGAAACCTAACACATCACATAAAGTTTTCGGAATCGTGGAAACACTAGCACCCAAATCACACAAAGCATAGCATTCATAATCTTTAATCTTAATCTTAATAGTGGGTTCCCACTCATCATAAAGTTCTCTAGGGATAGAAACTTCCAATTCAAGTTTTTCTTCATAAGATTGCATCATAGCATCAATGATATGTTTCGTAAAAGCTTTGTTTTGATTATAAGCATGAGGAGAATTCAACATGGATTGAAAAAAGGAAATACAATCTATTAAATAACAATTATCATAATTAAATTCCTTGAAATCCAAAAGTGTGGGTTCATTGCTACTTAAAGTTTTGACCTCCCGAATCCCACTTTTATCAATTTTTGCATCAAGATCTAAATACTCCGAACCATTGGGACACCTTCTAAATAATGTTGACTCATCTCCAGTCCCATCTTTATCAAAATTTACATTGGAAAACAAGGATTCAATAGGAGTCACAACAATCACTTTAAGATCTTCATCATTATTTTCACGGAAACTAGAAGAACATGCTTTTATAAACCAATCTTTCTTAGCACGCATCTTAGCGGTTCTTTCTTTGCACTCATCAATGGAAATTCTCATGGCTTTGAGAGACTCATTGATATCATGCTTAGGTGGAATAGATCTAAGTTTCAAGGAATCATCATCAAGAGAAATTCTATCCACGTTCCTAGCCAAATCATCAATCTTAAGCAATTTTTCTTCAATAAAAGCATTGAAATTCTTTTGCGAACTTATAAATTCTTTAACACTATTCTCAAAATCAGAGGGAATCTTATTATAATTTCCATAGGAATTGTTCTAGGAATTACCATAATTATTAGAGGAATTACTCGGGAACGGCCTAGGATTAAAATTACCTCTGTACGCGTTATTACCAAAATTGTTCCTCCCAACAAAATTCACATCCATAGATTCATTATTGTTTTAAATCAAAGTAGACAAAGGCATATCGTCAGGATCAATAGGAGCACTCTTGCTAGCAAATAATCTCATAAGTTCATCCATCTTTCCACTCAAAACATTAATCTCTTCAATTGCATGCACTTTTTTACTAGTGGAAGATCTTTCGGTATGCCATTGAGAATAATTAACCATAATATTATCTAGGAGTTTATTAGATTCTCCTAAAGTAATTTCCATAAAAGTGCCCCCCGCGGCCGAATCTAAAAGATCTCTAGAAGCAAAATTCAATCCAGCATAAAAAAATTGTATAATCATCCACAAATTCAAACCATGAGTAGGGAAATTTCTAATCATCAATTTCATCCTCTCCCAAGATTGTGCAACATGTTCATGATCAAGTTGCTTAAAATTCATAATATCGTTCCTAAGGGAGATGATCTTAGCGGGAGGAAAATACTTGGAAATAAAAGCATCTTTACACTTGTTCCATGAATCAATACTATTTTTAGGCAAAGATGAAAACCAAGTTTTAGCACGATCTCGAAGTGAGAACGGAAATAGCTTCAATCTAACAATATCGTTATCCACATCTTTTTTCTTTTGCATATCACACAAATCAACAAAATTATTAAGATGGGATGCGTCATCTTTATTGGGAAGGCCGGAAAATTGATCTTTCATAACAAGATTCAGCAAAGCAGTATTAATTTCACAAGATTCCGCATTAGCATCGGGAGCAATCGGAGTACTAACAAAATCATTGTTGTTGGTATTGGAAAAGTCACACAATTTGGTATTATCTTGAGCCATCGTGACAAAGCAAGCAATCCAACACACGAGCACACAAGAGCAAGTGAAGAAGACGAACGGAAGAAGGGCGAAGAAAAGGCGAATCTTTTCGAAAATCGTTTTAGAAGTGGGGGAGAGGAAAACAAGAGGCGAATGGTGAATAATGTAATGCGAGGGATGAGAGTTTATAATGGTACTTGGTATGACTTGGCTTGGTGTAGATCTCCCCGGTAACGGCGCCAGAAATCCTTCCTACTACCTCTTGAGCTTGCGTTGGTTTTTCCCTTGAATAGGAAAGGGTGATGCAGCAAAGTAGATTAAATATTTCCCACAGTTTTGAGAACCAAGGTATCAATCCAGTAGGAGACAACGTGACAAGCCACCGAATACCTGCACAAACAAACACCAACTTGCACCCAATGCCATAAAGTGGTTGTCAATCCCTTAACGGATATTTGAAAAGTGAGATCTGATATAGATGGATAAACGGTAAAGTAATATTTTGGTATTTTTGGTTTGTGGAACGAAAAGTAAAAGATTGCAAAGAAAGTAAATCGGAAAGTTGTAAGATGGAAAATAGAAGATTATATGATGGAAAATAGATCCGGGGGCCATAGGTTCCACTAGAGGCTTCTCTCGAGATAGAAATTATTACGATGGGTGAACAAATTACTGCCGAGCAATTGATAGAAAAGCGCAAAGTTATGATGATATCTAAGGCAATGATCATGAATATAGGCATCACGTCCGTGTCAAGTAGACCAAAATGATTCTGCATCTACTACTATTACTCCACACATCAACCGCTATCCAGCATGCATCTAGAGTATTAAGTTCGTAAAGAACGGAGTAACGCCTTAAGCAAGATGACATGATGTAGAGGAATTAATTCAAACAATATGATGAAAACCCCATCTTTTTATCCTCGATGGCAACAATACAATACATGTCGATTCCCCTTCTGTCACTAGGCTCGAGCACCGCAAGATTGAACCCAAAGCTAAGCACTTCTCCCGTTGCAAGAAAAACCAATCTAGTTGGCCAAACCAAATCGATAGTTCGAAGAGACTTGCAAAGATATCAAATCATGCATAAAAGAATTCAGAGAAGATTCAAATAATATTCATAGATAAGCTGATCATAAATCCACAATTTATCTGATCTCGGCAAACACACCGCAAAAGAGTATTACATCGAATAGATCTCCAAGAACATCGAGGAGAACTTTGTATTGAGAATCAAAGAGAGAGAAGAAGCCATCTAGCTACTAGCTATGGACCCGTAGGTCTGTGGTAAACTACTCACGCTTCATTGGAGAGGCAATGGTGTTGATGTAGAAGCCCTCCGTGATCGAATCCCCCTCCGGCAGGATATCAGAAAAGGCCCCAAGATGGGATCTCACGGGTACAGAAGGTTGCGGCAGTGGAAAAGTGGTTTCGTGGCTCCCCTAGATGCTTTTGGGGTATAAGAGTATATATAGGAGGAAGATCTAGGTCAGGGGGTCACCAAGGGGCCCACAAGGTCGGGGGGGCGCGCCCTCCACCCTTGTGGCCGCCTCGTGGCTCTTCTGACTTGCACTCCAAGTCTCCTGGGTGTCTTCTGGTCCAAGAAAAATCATCGCGAAAGTTTTATTGCGTTTGGACTCCGTTTGGTATTCCTTTTCTGCGGAACTCTAAAACAAGGGAAAAACAGAAACTGGCACTAGGCTCTAGGTTAATAGGTTAGTCACAAAAATCATATAAAATAGCATATTAATGCATATAAAACATCCAAAATAGATAATATAATAGCATGGAACAATCAAAAATTATAGATACATTGGAGACGTATCAAGCATCCCCAAGCTTAATTCCTGATCGCCCTCGAGTAAGTAAATGATGAAAACATAATTTTTGATGTGGAATGCTACCTAACATATTTATTCATGTAATTCTCTTTATTGTGGCATGAATGTTCAGATTCGTAAGATTCAAAACAAAAGTTTAATATTGACATGAAAACAATAATACTTCAAGCATACTAACAATAGCATGGAAGTCTTCCCAAAGGTTCTACTTGGCACAAACACTAGTTAAAACATAAAACCACATATAAACATAGGATAGATGATTTATTTATTACTAAACAGGAACAAAAGGCAAGGAACAAAAATAAAATTGGGTTGCCTCCCAACAAGCGCTATCGTTTAACGCCCCTAGCTAGGCATAAAAACAAGAATAGATCTAGGTATTGTCATCTTTGGTATGGAATCCATAAGTGGCTCTCATAATAGATTCATAAGGTAATTTAATTTTCTTCCTAGGATAGTGTTTCATGCCTTTCCTTAATGGAAATTGGAATCTAATATTTCCTTCTTTCATATCAATAATTGCACCAATCGTTCTAAGGAAAAGTCTACCAAGAATAATAGGACTTGTAGGATTGCAATATATATCAAGAAAAATGAAATTTACAGGCACATTATTTCTATTTGCAACAATAAGAACATCATTAATCCTTCCCATAGGTTTCTTAATGGTGGAATCCGCAAGGTGCAAATTTAAAGAACAATCATCAAATTCACGAAACCCTAACACATCACACAAAGTTTTTGGAATCGTGGAAACACTAGCACCCAAATCACATAAGGCATAGCATTCATGATCTTTGATCTTAATTTTTGTAGTAGGTTCCCACTCATCATAAAGTTTTCTAGGGATAGAAACTTCTAATTCAAGTTTTTCCTCATAAGATTGGAATGAAGCATCAACGATATGTTTTGTAAAAGCCTTATTTTGATCATAAGCATGAGGAGAATTTAGCACGGATTGCAACAAGGAAATACAATCTATCAAAGAGCAATTATTATAATTAAATTCCTTGAAATCCAAAATAGTGGGTTCATTGCTATGTAAAGTTTTGACCTCTTCAATCCCACTTTTATTGATTTTAGCATCAAGATCTAAAAACTCTGAATCATTGGGACGCTTTTAACTAAAGTTGACTCATCTCCAGTCCCATCCTTATCAATATTCATATTGGAAAACAAAGATTTAATAGGATACACATTAATCACTTTTAGATCTTCATCTTTATTATTATCTAAATCTTCCGGTTTAGCTGCCGTCTTATTAACTAAGGTGGCTTGCTTATCCGGAATTTGGGCTATTAAGTTTTCAAGATGAGCAAACTGAGATTTCAAACCATAAAATTCCTTAGACATATCATTGAGCTCTTTATTCATGTACTCCATAAAACTTTTATTTTCTTTAAGCTCGTTTCTGAAGAAATTATTATGCTCAAATTGCAAAGACATAAAGCTTCTAACATTGTTTTCAATTTCTTCCAACCTTCTAAGGTGAGGATCAATGCTTTTTGGTGGAGCCATTAAAGCAAAACGGACACACTAGAGGCAAGCGGAATGAAGCGAACAGAAAAAAAAAGCGAATACAACGGCAAAGGTGAAGTGGGGGAGGGGAAAACGAGAGGCAAATGGCAAATAATGTAATGCGAGGGAGAACAGTTTGTGCTGGGTACTTGGTATGTCTTGACCTGTGCATATATCTCCCCGGCAACGGCGCCAGAAATCCTTCTTGCTACCTCTTGATCATGCGTTGGTTTTCCCTTGAAGAGGAAAGGGTGATGCAGCAAAGTAGTGTAAGTAGTTTGTGATAGCCTAGTTTTTGCCCTCTCTTATTTGCTTGATTTTTCATTTGAAAATTTTTTAAACTTGGAGTTTCTGAATCTTTTCATATGGACTTAAACACTTCGGCATCCTTGGCTTTCACCCAAGTGCTTCACTTCCCTCCTAAATCATCATTTCACTTCGGACCCACCCAAAAATAATCTTTGGAATATATTTTATCTCAAAAACCCTAAGCCAGATCTGTTTGCTTCAAAGCTACCCCAATTTTTATGGCTCAGAAAAATCTGAGAAAATTCACAAATATTCTGTCAACCCTAGTACACCTTCCTGAGCAAAAATATTTCATCACTTTTTGGAATATTTTTGCTACAGAAAATCTTTTCTGTTCTGGACAGAAATGGTGGTTTCTACACCAACTATCATTTTACTTGCTCCATTTGACCTGAACTTTCTTGTGCATCTTTACCTTAGTAACTTACAACTAGCCTCCAAAGCACAACTTCAAACTCTCAGCCATTTGACCACAGTAATTGTTCAAAGTTACTGGTCAGAAACTTACCTGGCTTGTAAAATCTTCTCTACTGCACCTGGATCTAAACCAAACCGTGGTAAACTTCAAAACCACCATGAACAACATGCCAGACATGATTTTTGGACGAAGGCTGGCCTGAGGACAGAGTTCGCGCGGTGACCACGCGTGTCCATGATGCCAGCCATGCGTGTCGACGCGCTCTGGGTGCCACCGAACGCTCTGTTCGCGCGTGCTCGCTTCCCCCGCCTGCCCAACCATGCCAAACTTCGCCACCATCACCGTCTCAACGTCTTTAACTCCTCCCTAGTGCTCGCCAACACCGGAGCTCGCCGCAGCGAGCACGGGCAAGGTCCCGCCAGCCCAACAGTGTGGAGTGCACTATGCTCGTCGTCACCCTCTTGATCCTGTGCTCGTCTCCGCCCGCCAACAGTGGTCGCGTGACCTCCGTCGCCTTCTCCCCCTCTCACTGACGCCGCTCGTCTTCGGGCGCCGTGGACAGGTGTCCATCGGCGGAGCCCGAAGCACCCTCATCGCTCGCCTATAAATAGAGCCCTCCCCAGCCTCCTCGAGCATCATCCAGCACTCACACACACCCCACGATCGAGTAGGAAGCCAGAGCCCGGTCGGGCAGGCCTCGGGCCGCCGTCCCCGAGCTCGAGCTCGCCGGCGATCCCCTCTAGTTGTCGCAGTAGCTCCAGCCCCTCCTAGGCCTGGGCGGCCCCTCCAGGGCCTCCGCCTCTCTCCATTGAGGTCGTCTCGCCCGCTTGGAGCCCCTGGAGTGGCCTCTGCTCGCCGTCTTCCTCAACTCCGACGACCTCCCCGTTCTTCCTCCGCTTGCGAGGTTGATTCTGAAGCCGTCCGGCCGCCCCTAGCTACGCTATGGGTATGGGCAGGTGCGCCTCAACCCCCTCTTGACATCCCTCCCTGTTATTTGGGCCAAGGATCCCTCGTCGCTGGCGAGAGCTCCGGCGAAGCCTCGACCCCCTCTGTTTCCTTCTCCCTCTTCCCCCACCTGACTAGCGGGGCCCGCTAGTCAGCCACTCAGTACGCGCGCGAAGCGGTACGAGTGGTGGCGCCCCTGGGCTTTACGCCTTCGACGTCACCCCCCCCCCAGTCTATTTCTTTTTATTCAAATTCATTTGAATTTACAGAACACTTCAAACAGCTATAACTCTTCAACCATAAGTCCAAATGAATTGATTCTTTTTGCATTATGTTCTGTGATTAGAAATCTAGCAGCTCACCAAAGATGAGATTTTTCTGAGCTGTTTACAATTTCTGGTGATTTTTAGAAGTGTTCTTGATATTTTATTTTTGTGTTTAAAATTATTTTCATAAGGTGAGGCTTGTCTTGAGGATCACCAGGAGGCTTGTGAACCTCATCTGCACTAAGGCAAGCCACAGCAACATTTTCATGATGCCATTTCAATATTTGTGATTCTCTTACTTGAATGAAATGATTAATCCATGCATTTAAATAATTATTGAATTATTTATATTCTGTTAAACATTGGTTAAGTTGTTATGCTTGATTTACAGAATGGTTGAACCTAGTTTTGTGGATATAGCAAGTTAAGATTTATTTGAAGTGATGTTAGAAAAAAAATTGTTATGCATGTTAGTAATTATTTAGCTATGTTTTTGCCTTCATAAATTGATAAAAATTTGTTAGGAAATATTCTGTTAAATACTTGTTAAATCATATTACTTGTTTTACAGAATGTTTGAACCCAACTTAGTGATAAAGAAATTAAGAGAAGTTGATAGTGAAATCTTTTTGACAAGCATATGGGAAATTTATCGGAGTTACTTTCTTGCGTAAGAAATTAATAGAACTTGTTGCAAAAATATTTTGGTTAAGTTGTGAGTCATTTTGAGCAAGTAGAGTATTATGAGTTATTGACGTTTATGCTTGGTGTGTATATGGATGACATCGATCATTTTTATCATTATATGATGCATGTGTTGTTTTGCATTTCATGGCATGTTATGACACCGGTCACTTTTAGTTTAAAGTTGAACCTGAATATAACTCAACTTGAATATACCGTTGACTGGGTCATGGTGCCGCTGAATCGAGTTTCTTTCCAGTGCAACCACATTGGCCTTTGTGGGAAGGCCTTGATTCGGTCCATTGACACGGCCTCTGGTCGGTGCCTCCATCTAGGGAAGGTTATGTCGTGCTTGCCCTGGCCCGGTAAGCAGGCATAATCTTGTGTGCTCATTGATGAGATTATGGTACCGAGTCCCCGAGTGGGAGTGTTTTGACCATGACGGTGGTCGGGGTGTCTTTGGTAGACACGGGGCCACCCAGGACCAGCTCGTTGGGGATTTGGGTCGGAGTGGCGGGGGAGTGTTGTGGCAATGGAAGGGTTTTGTCGGAATGTCGTTGGTCCACCCGAATGGGAGTGCGAGGCCATGGATTCCGTGGTGTGGGTACAGTGTGCTACCTCTGCAGAGTGTATAATCTATCGATAGCCGAATCCACGGTCATGGACACCTCGTAGTAGGTCCCACCATGAGTCAACGTCTAATAAAAATTGCACACTAAGTTATGAACTTTGCATTGTTGATGGATGGCAGAAAGGCCATCGAGGCATTTGGGACCAAATGATGGTCGTGGTTGTGATCGCCGTAAGGATCACGAGTTGTTCTTGAAAAAGACCACTTTGGTGGTGTTTTGTGATGACCACTTTAGTGGTGTGTTGGGATGACCACTTTGGTGGTGCGTTTGTGATCCAGAGATGATCACAGTTGGTAAGCTGTCCCGAGGGATGTTCGAGCATGATCACAGCATGTTGACATATAGTGTTGCATTTTTAATAATTAGTTAAATATCATGGTATTGTTTGTCATTATGATTTTGCCTATTGTGAGCTTGCAAGTACATTCAATGTACTGCCATGGCGTGTCATGCCAGATTTCAGGAAAGTATCGTTGGAGAGGAGCGTTGTTCGAGTCTAGATTGTGTCCACATCGGTGTCCGTGTGATATGGAGCTTCCACCACGATGTTATTCCGCTGCCACGTAGTTGTTCGGATCGAGGCCCCTTTATGTTCACTAAATAATGTATATAATGTTCAGCCACACCGAGTGTGCCGCTTGGCCTCGATAGCTGTTGTAATGTAAACTCTGTTCTGCTAGCATCAATAAAGCGGTTGTTTTTCTGTACCAAGATGTTGTGTGTTGCCAGAAGACATGGTCTCTGGGCTGGCAATGCATGGTAAACCGGTCGCTCTGAGCCGGGGTGCCACATATTTCCCTCAGTTTTTGAGAACCAAGGTATCAATCCAGTAGGAGACTACACGCAAGTCGCCTAGTACCTGCACAAACAATCAAGAACCTTGCAACCAACGCGATAAAGGGGTTGCCAATCCCTTCACGGCCACTTGCAAAAGTGAGATCTGATAAAGATAATAAGATAAATATTTTTGGTATTTTTGTTGTATAGACTGGAAAGTAAAGATTGCAAAATAGTAAACAAGAATTGTAGATCTGAAGCTTATATGATGTAAAATAGACCCGGGGGCCATAGGTTTTGTTGGGGAATGTAGTAATTTCAAAAAAAATCCTACGCACACGCAAGATCATGGTGATGCATAGCAACGAGAGGGGAGAGTGTGTCCACGTACCCTCGTAGACCGAAAGCGAAAGCGTTAGCACAACACGGTTGATGTAGTCGTACGCCTTCATGATCCGACCGATCAAGTACCGAACGCACGGCACCTCCGAATTCAGCACATGTTCAACTCGATGACGTCCCTTGAACTCCGATCCAGCCGAGCTTTGAGGGAGAGTTCCATCAGCACGACGGCCTGGTGATGATGATGATGTTCTACCGACGCAGGGCTTCGCCTAAGCACCGCTACGATATAACCGAGGTGGATTATGGTGGAGGGGGGCACCGCACACGGCTAAGAGATCCAAGGGGTCAATTGTTGTGTCTCTAAGGGGTGCCTTCCTCCCCGTATATAAAGGAGTGGAGGAGGGGGAGGGGCCGGCCACCCTTTGCGCGCCCCATGAGGAGTCCTACTCCCATCGGGAGTAGGACTCCCCCCTTCCATGTTTGAGTAGGAGAGGAGAAGGAAGGAGGGAGAGGGGGAAAGGAAAGCCCCCCCCCTTGTCCAATTTGGACTTGGGAGGAGGGGCGCGCGGCTGCCCGTTGGCCGCCTCTCCTCTTCCACCACTTGGGCCGATGAGGCCCAATAACCTCCGGGGGTTCCGGTAACCCCCCGGTACTCCCGTATATATCCGATAACCCCCGGAAACCATTCCGGTGTCCAAATAGTCGTCCAATATATCAATCTTCATGTCTCGACCATTTCGAGACTCCTCGTTATGTCCGTGATCACATCCGGGACTCCGATCTACCTTCAGTACATCAAAACACATAAACTCATAATATAATTGTCATCAAACTTTAAGCGTGCGAACCCTACGGGTTCGAGAACTATGTAGACATGACCGAGACACGTCTCCGGTCAATAACCAATAGCGGAACCTAGATGCTCATATTGGCTCCCACATATTCTACGAAGATCTTTATCGGTCAAACCGCATAACAACATACGTTGTTCCCTTTGTCATCGGTATGTTACTTGCCCGAGATTCGATCGTCGCTATCTCAATACCTAGTTCAATCTCATTGCCGGCAAGTCTCTTTACTCGTTCTGTAATACATCATCCCACAACTAACTCATTAGTTGCAATGCTTGCAAGGCTTAAGTGATGTGCATTACTGAGTGGGCCCAGAGATACCTATCCGACAATCGAAGTGACAAATCCTAATCTCGAAATACGCCAACCCAACAAGTACCTTCGGAGACACCTGCAGAGCACCTTTATAATCACCCAGTTACGTTGTGACGTTTGGTAGCACACAAAGTGTTCCTCTAGTAAACGGGAGTTGCATAGTCTCATAGTCATCGGAACATGTATAAGTCATGAAGAAATCAATAGCAACATATTAAACGATCAAGTGCTAAGCTAACGGAATGGGTCAAGTCAATCACATCATTCTCTAATGATGTGATCCCGTTAATCAAATGACAACTCATGTCTATGGCTAGGAAACATAACCATCTTTGATCAACGAGCTAGTCAAGTAGAGGCATACTAGTGACACTCTATTTGTCTATGTATTCACACATGTATCATGTTTGTGGTTAATACAATTCTAGCATGAATAATAAACATTTATCATGATATAAGGAAATAAATAATAACTTTATTATTTCCTCTAGGGCATATTTCCTTCAGTCTCCCACTTGCACTAGAGTCAATAATCTAGTCACATCGCCATGTGATTTAACACCAATAGTTCACATCATTAGGTGATTAACACCCATAGTTCACATTGCCATGTGACCAACACTCAAAAGGGTTTACTAGAGTCAGTAATCTAGTTCACATCGTTATGTGATTAACACCCAAACAGTACAAAGGTGTGATCATGTTTTGCTTGTGAGAGAAGTTTAGTCAACGGGTATGCCAAAATTCAGATCCGTATGTATTTTGCCAATTTCTATGTCTACAATGCTCTGCACGGAACTACTTTAGCTAATTGCTCCCACTTTCAATATGTATCCAGATTGATACTTTGAGTCATCTAGATTAGTGTCAAAAACTTGCATCGACGTAACCCTTTACGAGGAACCTTTTGTCACCTCCATAATTGAGAAACATATCCTTATTCTACTAAGGATAATTTTGACCGTTGTTCAGTGATCTACTCCTAGATCACTATTGTATTCCCTTGCCAAGCTCAGTGTAGGGTATACAATAGATCTGGTACACAGCATGGCATACTTTATAGAACCTATGGCTGAGGCATAGGAAATGACTTTCATTCTCTCTCTATCTTCTGCCGTGGTCGGGCTTTGAGTCTTACTCAACTTCACACCTTGCATCACAGGCAAGAACTCAGTTTTGACTGTTCCATTTTGAACTACTTCAGAATCTCGTCAAGGTATGTACTCATTGAAAAAACTTATTAAGCGTCTTGATATATCTCTAGAGATCTTGATGCTCAATATATAATTAACTTCACTGAGGTCTTTCTTTAAAAACTCCTTTCAAATAATCCTTTATGCTTTCTAGAAAATTCTACATTATTTCCGATCAACAATAAGTCATTCACATATACTTATCAGAAATGTTGTAGTGCTCCCACTCACTTTTTTGTAAATACAGGCTTCACCGCAAGTCTGTATAGAACTATATGCTTTGATCAACTCATCAAAGCGTATATTCCAACTCCGAGATACTTGCACCAGTCCATAGATGGATCGCTGGAGCTTGCACATTTTGTTAGCACCTTTAGGATCGACAAAACCTTCTGGTTGCATCATATACAACTCTTCTTTAAGAAATCCATTAAGGAATGTAGTTTTGACATCCATTTGCCAGATTTCATAAAATGTGGCAATTTACTAACATGATTTGGACAAACTTAAGCATCGCTACGAGTGAGAAAATCTCATCGTAGTCAACACCTGGAACTTTGTCAAAACCTTTTTTCGACAAGTCTAGCTTTGCAGATAGTAACACTACTATCAGCGTCCGTCTTCCTCTTGTAGATCCATTTATTCTCAATGGCTTGCTGATCATCGGGCAAGTCAACCAAAGTCCATACTTTGTTCTCATACATGGATCCCATCTCAGATTTCATGGCCTTAAACCATTTTGTGGAATCTGGGCTCATCATCGCTTCCTCATAGTTCGTAGGTTCGTCATGGTTAAGTAACATGACCTCCAGAATAGGATTGTCGTACCACTCTGGTGCGGATTGTACTCTGGTTGACCTACGAGGTTCGGTAGTAACTTGATCCGAAGCTTCATGATCATCATCATTAACTTCCTCACTAATTGGTGTAAGCATCACTGGAACTGATTTCAGTGATGAACTACTTTCCAATTCAGGAGAAGGTACAATTACCTTATTAAGTTCTACTTTCCTCCCACTCACTTCTTTAGAGAGAAACTCCTTCTCTAGAAAGGATCCATTCTTAGCAACGAATGTCTTGCCTTCAGATCTGTGATAGAAGGTGTACCCAACTGTCTCCTTTGGGTATCCTATGAAGACGCATTTCCCTGAATTGGGTTTGAGCTTATCAGGATGAAACTTTTTCACATAAGCATCGCAACCCCAAACTTTAAGAAATGACAACTTAGGTTTCTTGCCAAACCACAGTTCATACGGTGTCATCTCAACGGATTTAGATGGTGCCCTATTTAACGTGAATGCAGTTGTCTCTAATGCATAACCCCAAAACGATAGAGATAAGTCGGTAAGAGACATCATAGATCGCACCATATCTAGTAAAGTATGATTACGACGTTCAGACACACCATTACGCTGTGGTGTTCCAGGTGGCGTGAGTTGCGAAACTATTCCGCATTGTTTCAAATGTAGACCAAACTCGTAACTCAAATATTCTCCTCCACGGTCAGATCGTAGAAACTTTATTTTCTTGTTACGATGATTTTCCACTTCACTCTGAAATTATTTGAACTTTTCAAATGTTTCAAATTTATGTTTCATCAACTAGAATACCCATATATGCTCAAATCATCTGTGAAGGTGAGAAAATAACGATACCCGCCGCGAGCCTCAATATTCATCGGACCATATATATATCAGTATGTATGATTTCCAATAAATCCGTTGCTCGCTCCATTGTTCCGGAGAACGGCGTTTTAGTCATCTTGCCCAAGAGGCATGGTTCGCAACCATCAAGTGATTCCAAAAGTCCATCGGTATGGAGTTTCTTCATGCGCTTTACACCAATATGACCCAAACGGCAGTGCCACAAATAAGTTGCACTATCATTATCAACTCTGCATCTTTTGGCTTCAACATTATGAATATGTGTATCACTGCAATCAAGATCCAACAAACCATTTTCATTGGGTGTATGACCATAGAAGATTTTATTCATGTAAACAGAACAACAATTATTCTCTAACTTAAATGAATAATGGTATTGCAATAAACATGATCAAATCATATTCATGCTCAACGCAAACACCAAATAACACTTATTTAGGTTCAACACTAATCCCGAAGTATAGGGAGTGTGCGATGATGATCATATCAATCTTGGAACTACTTCCAACACACATCGTCACCTCGCCCTTAACTAGTTTCTGTTCATTTTGCAACTCCTCTTTTGAGTTACTACTCTTTAGCAACTGAACTAGTATCAAATACTGAGGGGTTGCTATAAACACCAGTAAAGTACACATCAATAACATGTATATCAAATATACCTTTGTTCACTTTGCCATCCTTCTTATCCGCCAAATACATGGGGCAGTTCCGCTTCCAGTGACCAGTCCCTTTGCAGTAGAAGCACTCAGTCTCAGGCTTAGGTCTAGACTTGGGTTTCTTCACTTGAGCAGCAACTTTCTTGCCGTTCTTCTTGAAGTTCCCCTTCTTACCTTTGCCCTTTTCTTGAAACTGGTGGTCTTGTCAACCATCAACACTTGATGTTTTTTCTTGATTTCTACCTCTGTCGATTTCAGCATCGCGAAGAGCTTGGGAATTACTTTCGTCATCCCTTGCATATTATAGTTCATCATGAAGTTCTAGTAACTTGGTGATAGTGACTAGAGAACTTTGTCAATTACTATTTTATCTGGAAGATTAACTCCCACTTGGTTCAAGCAATTGTAGTACTTAGACAATCTGAGCACATGCTCACTGGTTGAGCTATTCTCCTCCATCTTATAGGCAAAGTACTATCAGAGGTCTCATACCTATTGACACGGACATGAGTATGAAATACCAATTTCAACTCTTGGAACATCTTATATGCTCTGTGGTGTTCAAAACATTTTTGAAGTCCTGGTTCTAAGCTGTAAAGCATGGTGCACTAAACTATCAAGTAGTCATCATATCGAGCTTGCCAAACTTTCATAATGTCTGCATCTGCTCCTGCAATTGGTCTGTCACCTAGCGGTGCATCAAGTACATAATTCTTCTGTGCAACAATGAGGATAATCCTCAGATCATGGATCCAATCCGCATCATTGCTACAAACATCTTTCAACTTAGTTTTCTCTAGGAACATATATCAAAATAAACAGGGGAGCTAAACGCGAGCTATTGATCTACAACATAGATATGCTAATACTATCAGGACTAAGTTCATGATAAATTAAAGTTCAATTAATCATATTACTTAAGAACTCCCACTTAGATAAACATCCCTCTAATCATATAAGTGATCACGTGATCCAAATCAACTAAACCATAACCGATCATCACGTGAAATGGAGTAGTTTTCAATGGTGAACATCACTATGTTGATCATATCTACTATATGATTCACGCTCGACCTTTCGGTCTCAGTGTTCCGAGGCCATACCTGCACATGCTAGGCTCGTCAAGTTTAACCTGAGTATTCTGCATGTGCAAAAACTGGCTTGCACCCGTTGTAGACGGACGTAGAGCTTATCACACCCGATCATCACGTGGTGTGTGGAAATGACAAACTTTGGCAATGGTGCATACTCAGGGAGAACACTTTTATCTTGAAATTTAGTGGGAGATCATCTTATAATGCTACCGTCAATCATAGCAAAATAAGATGCATAAAAGATAAACATCACATGCAATCAATATAAGTGATATGATATGGCCATCATCATGTTGTGCTTGTGATCTCCATCTCCGAAGCACCGTCATGATCACCATCGTCACCGGCGCGACACCTTGATCTCCATCGTAGCATCGTTGTCGTCTCGCCAACTATTGCTTCTACGACTATCGCTACCGCTTAGTGATAAAGTAAAGCAATTACAGGGCGATTGCATTGCATACAATAAAGCGACAACCATATGGCTCCTGCCAGTTGCCGATAACTCGGTTACAAAACATGATCATCTCATACAATAAAATATAGCATCATGTCTTGACCATATCACATCACAACATGCCCTGCAAAAACAAGTTAGACGTCCTCTACTTTGTTGTTGCAAATTTTACGTGGCTGCTACGGGTTGAGCAAGAACCGTTCTTGCCTACACATCAAAACCACAACGATAGTTCGCCAAGTTAGTGTTGTTTTAACCTTCTAAAGGACCGGGCGTAGCCACACTCGGTTCAACTAAAGTTGGAGAAACTGACACCCCCCAGCCACCTGTGTGCAAAGCATGTCGGTATAACCAGTCTCGCATAAGCGTACGCGTAATGTCGGTCCGGGCCGCTTCATCCAACAATACCGCCGAACCAAAGTGTGACATGCTGGTAAGCAGTATGACTTGTATCGCCCACAACTCACTTGTGTTCTACTCGTGCATATAACATCAACGCATAAAACCAGGCTCGGATGCCACTGTTGGGGAACGTAGTAATTTCAAAAAAATCATACGCACACGCAAGATCATGGTGATGCATAGCAACGAGAGGGGAGAGTGTGTCCACGTACCCTCGTAGACCGAAAGCGGAAGCGTTAGCACAACGCGGTTGATCTAGTCGTACGTCTTCACGATCCAACCGATCAAGTACGGAACGCACGGCACCTCCGAGTTCAGCACACGTTCAACTCGATGACGTCCCTCGAACTCCAATCTAGCCAAGCTTTGAGGGAGAGTTCCGTCATCACGACGGCGTGGTGACGATGATGATGTTCTACCAACGCAGGGCTTCGCCTAAGCACCGCTACGATATAACCGAGGTGGATTATGGTGGAGGGGGCACCGCACACGGCTAAGAGATCCAAGGGATCAATTGTTGTGTCTCTAGGGGGTGCCTCCCTCCCCATATATAAAGGAGTGGAGGAGGGGGAGGGGGCAGGCCACCCTTGGCGCGCCCCATGAGGAGTCCTACTCCCACCGGGAGTAGGACTCCCCCCTTCCATGTTGGAGTAGGAGAGGAGAGGGAAGGAGAGAGAGGGGGAAAGGAAAGGGGGGGGGCCCCCTCTTTGTCCAATTCGTACTTGGGGGAGGGGTGCGCGGCTGCCCCTTGGCCGCCTCTCCTGTTCCACCACTTGGGCCCATGAGGCCCAATAACCTCCGGGGGGTTCCGGTAACCCCCCGATACTCCGGTATATATCCGATAACCACCGGAACCATTCCGGTGTCCGAATATAGTCGTCCAATATATGAATCTTCATGTCTCGACCATTTCGAGACTCCTCGTTATGTCCGTGATCACATCCGGGACTCCAAAATACATTCGGTACATCAAAACACATAAACTCATAATATAACCATCATCGAACTTTAAGCGTGCGGACCCTACGGGTTCGAGAACTATGTAGACATGACCGAGACACGTCTCCGGTCAATAACCAATAGCGGAACCTGGATGCTCATATTGGCTCCCACATATTCTACGAAGATGTTTATCGGTCAAACCGCATAACAACATACGTTGTTCCCTTTGTCATCGGTATGTTACTTGCCCGAGATTCGATCATCGGTATCTCAATACCTAGTTCAATCTCGTTGCCGGCAAGTCTCTTTACTCGTTCCGTAATACATCATCCCTCAACTAACTCATTAGTTGCAATGCTTGCAAGGCTTAAGTGATGTGCATTACTGAGTGGGCCCAGAGATACCTATCCGACAATCGAAGTGACAAATCCTAATCTCGAAATACGCCAACCCAACAAGTACCTTCGGAGACACCTGCAGAGCACCTTTATAATCACCCAGTTACGTTGTGACGTTTGGTAGCACACAAAGTGTTCCTCCGGTAAACGGGAGTTGCATAATCTCATAGTCATAGGAACATGTATAAGTCATGAAGAAAGCAATAGCAACATACTAAACGATCAAGTGCTAAGCTAACGGAATGGGTCAAGTCAATCACATCATTCTCTAATGATGTGATCCCGTTAATCAAATGACAACTCATGTCTATGGCTAGGAAACAAAACCATCTTTGATCAACGAGCTAGTCAAGTAGAGGCATACTAGTGACACTCTGATTGTCTATGTATTCACACATGTATCATGTTTCTGGTTAATACAATTCTAGCATGAATAATACACATTTATCATGATATAAGGAAATAAATAAGAAATTTATTATTTCCTCTAGGGCATATTTCCTTCAGGTTTCACTAGTGGATTCTCTCAAGATAGCATACATTACGGTGGGTGAACAAATTACTGCCAAACAATTGATAGAAAAGCGCATAGTTATGAGAATATCTAGGCATGATCATGAACATAGGCATCACGTCCGTGTCAAGTAGACCGAATCGATTCTGCATCTACTACTATTACTCCACACATCGACCGCTATCCAGCATGCATCTAGAGTATTAAGGTCATAAGAACAGAGTAACGCATTAGGCAAGATGACATGATGTAGAGGGATAAACTCAAACAATATGATATAAACCCCATCTTTTTATCCTCGATGGCAACAATACAATACGTGTCGTTTCCCTTTCTATCACTGGGATCAAGCACCGCAAGATTGAACCCAAAGCTAATCACTTCTCCCATTGCAATAAAGATCAATCTAGTAGGCCAAACTAAACCGAAAATTCGAAGAGACTTGCAAAGATATCAAATCATGCATATAAGAATTCAGAGAAGAATCAAATATTGTTCATAGATAATCTTGATCATAAACCCACAATTCTTCGGATCTCGACAAACACATCGCAAAAGAATTACATCAAATAGATCTCCAAGAAGATCGAGGAGAACATTGTGTTGAGATCCAAAGAGAGAGAAGAAGCCATCTAGCTAATAACTATGGACCCGAAGGTCTGTGGTAAACTACTCACACGTCATCGGAGAGGCTATGATGTTGATGTACAAGCCCTCCATGATTGATTCCCCCTCCGACGGAGCGTCGGAAAAGGCCCCAAGATGGGATCTCACGGGTATAGAAGGTTGCGGCGGTGGAAAAGTGGTTTCGTTGCTCCCCTGGATGTTTTCAGGGTATAAGAGTATATATAGGCGAAAGAAGTAGGTCGATGGAGCTACGAGGGGCCCATGAGGGTGGGGGTGCGCCTACCCCCCTGGGGGCCCCCTCCTGCCTCGTGGCCGCCTCGTTGCTTCCTTGACGTCCCCTCCAAGTCTCCTGGATTGTGTTTGTTCCAAAAGAAGATCCTCGCAAAGGTTTCGTTCCGTTTGGATTCCGTTTGATATTCCTTTTCTGTGAAACACTGAAATAGAAAAAAAATAGCAATTTGCACTGGACCTTCGGTTAATAGGTTAGTCCCAAAAGTAATATAAAAGAGCATATTAAAACCCATTAAACATCCAAAACAGATAATATAATAGCATGGAACAATCAAAAATTATAGATACGTTGGAGACGTATCAGCGTGTCTCTCCCAAAAGGTGTGTACAGCAAGGATGATTGTGGCAAACTGAAAAGCAAAGACTCGAATCATACAAGACGCTCCAAGCAAAACACATATCATGTGGTGAACAAAAATATAGCCTCAAGTAAAGTTACCGATAGACGAAGACGAAAGAGGGGATGCCTTCCCGGGGCATCCCCAAGTTTAGGCTCTTTGGCCTCCTTGAATATTACCTTGGGGTGCCTTGGGCTTCCCCAAGCTTAGGCTCTTGCCACTCCTTATTCCATAGTCCATCAAATCCTTACCCAAAACTTGAAAACTTCACAACACAAAACTCCAAGAGAAAATCTCGTAAGCTCCGTTAGTATAAGAAACTAAATCACCACTTTTGGTACTGCTGTGGATGCATTCTTTGTTTATATTGGTGTAATATCTACTGTATTCCAATTTTCCATGGTTCATACCCCCCCGATACTAGCCATAGATGCATCAAAATAAGCAAACAACACGCGAAAACAGAATCTATCAAAAACAGAAGTCTGTTGAAATCTGGATATTTCGAATACTTATGAAACTCCAAAATTCCTGAGAAATTAGGAAGTCCTAAGAAATTTGTTTATTAATGTTATGCAAAAGTAATCAACTAAAAAGCACATTCCTCTGATTTATGAAAATTATTTTCGTGCGTGCAAAAGTTTCTGTTTTTCAGCAAGATCAAATCAATTATCAATGTAGGCTATCCCAAAGGTCTTACTTGGCACAAACACTAATTAAAACACAAAAACACATCTAAGAGGCTAGATGAAAATTTTATTACTAAATAGAACCTAAAAAGCAAAAAAAATTGGGTTGCCTCTAATACATCTCCGTCATATCTATAATTTTTTATTGTACCATGCCAATATTATACAACTTTCATATACTTTTGGCAACTTTTTATATTATTTTTGGGAATAACATATTGATCCAGTGCCTAGTGCCAGTTCCTATTTGTTGCATGTTTTATGTTTCGCAGAAACCCCATACCAAACGGAGTCCAAACGGAATAAAAACGGACGAAGAAATATGGGAAGAAGAATCAATGCGAGAAGGTGCCCGAGGGGGCCGCGCCCCTGACCCTCGTGGGCCCCCCATAAGGTGGTTGCTGCTCTTCTTTGGCCGCAAGAAAGCTAATTTTTGGAGAAAAATCTGGGCGAAGGTTTCAATCCAATCGGAGTTACGGATCTCCGGATATATGAGAAACGGTGAAAGGGCAGGATCCCAGAGCGCAGAAACAGAGAGAGATAGATCCAATCTCGGAGGGGCTCTTGCCCCTCCCATGCCATGGAGACCAAGGACCAGAGGGGAAACCCTTCTCCCATCTAGGGAGGAGGTCAAGGAAGAAGAAGAAGGAGGGGGGCTCTCTCCCCCTCGCTTCCTGTGGCGCCGGAGTGCCACCGGGGGCCATCATCATCACCGCGATCTTCACCAACAAATTCACCGCCATCATCACCAACTCTTCCCCCCTCTATGCAGCGGTTGTTGTAAATATGCCCTAGAGGCAATAATAAAAGCATTATTATTATATTTCCTTGTTCATGATAATTGTCTTTATTCATGCTATAATTGTGTTATCCGGAAATCGTAATACATGTGTGAATAATAGACACCAACATGTCCCTAGTAAGCCTCTCGTTGACTAGCTCGTTGATCAACAGATAGTCATGGTTTCCTGACTATGGACATTGGATGTCATTGATAACGAGATCACATCATTAGGAGAATGATGTGATGGACAAGACCCAATCCTAAACATAGCACAAGATCGTATAGTTCGTTTGCTAGGTTTTTCCAATGTCAAGTATCCTTTCCTTAGACCATGAGATCGTGTAACTCCCGGATACCGTAGGAGTGCTTTGGGTATACCAAACGTCACAACGTAACTGGGTGACTATAAAGGTATACTACAGGTATCTCCGAAAGTGTCTGTTGGGTTGACCACTACAAGAAATATGTCAACTTATGACCTTCTGTCAGTGACCCTCGAAGAATTGGTCATAAATTTATGACCATTTCAGACCAATTGGTCAAAAGCTGTTCGGGGGGCTCCAAACCCTAAACCATTGCGACCATTTTGGTCAGAAAGGTCGTAATTTCCTCACACGAAAAGGTCATAAAGCAAACAGCGCTAGTCCGCTGCCTTATTTCTAGTTGTTAACGACCAATATAGATGGTCATAGCCTTGTAAATTGTGGTGGGTTGCTATGACTAGGCGCCACCTCATCAGTTTTGCCTATGTGGCATGTCCATGTGGCAGTTTTTGCCCTAGGTTGTGAAGCAACCTATATTTCTGTCATTCCCAAAAGTCCCAAAAAAATCTCATAAATTCTTTGGGTCATATCTTCGTCAAATATGTAAAAACCTTCCTTGCCTAGTTCAAAAATAATTCAAAAATATTCATTTTCCTATTCTGTTCAGAGTAACAGTTTGTGAAGGAAGTACCACTTTGGCATGTCCAAATAGTATCCATTTTCTACAGTGCTTTCCTATGCCCAAATAACCATCCTCCACCAAATGCCAGCTCAATCCATTCATTATTTTGAGCCGAGCTTCAACATTCGTATTTATGTCCAGTGTGGTGGTTTGCAAAGCAAGTACCAGCTAGGCTCCTCCTTTTGAGCTGAAAATTTGTGAAGACGGTCTTCTTAGTAACTGATCATCCTCAGCCAAAACTCACGCCCATTAGCCATGTACATTTCCTGTACCGCTAATCAAACACTTGGCTGCTAATTCATGTTTGAGCACCGATCGGTCTCCTCGTGAGAATCTTATGTTGTAATTTTCTTCCTAGCACCTACATGGGGAGTTCCCAACCCACTAGACATGTCTAGGCCACCCAGAACACATGGCAACGCCATGGTCACGCGGTGACCACGCGGCGGGCATGCGAGCTTACGCGCTCTAGAGTTGGGGCCCTCGGCCACCGCCCAAACCTCGACGTATCGCCACCAAACCATGTGTTTATGATTAAATAGGTACTTATGTAACTAGAAATTATTTTTGGAAAAAATAAATAGCAAACTATGAGGCAGCTGGCGTTCAAATTTGACCCGCTTCCAGCTGAATCGGCGGGAATTTGTCTTTTTCACGAGAGGTGGATCAAAACTTTTTGCACCCAACCATTTTGTCAATTGTGCATTAAATATGGCCTAGTATTTTATAAAAATGATTTGGTCCAATTTTGCAACAATTATTTGGTAGTTCCTTCACAAAAAAACCTCCTTTCAGGCACTCGAAAAATGGAAAATGGTTTTTTCGTCCAACGAAAATGAAAACTTCCTTAGACAACATTGTTTGCCATTCCAATATACACGCTTGTGCACAATATGAGATCATTTGAACAAACTATGCCATGGATGTGGCCATAAGATTGATCATTTGGCTTGAAAGCCATTGATCTCCACACATGATAGCTCGTTTCTGAGAACACTTTTTTATAATAATTGCCGTATTACAAGTTTGTTATTTTTCTTAGGAACTTGGCCACATATGATGACACAATGCGAAGGTTTCCCAATTTTTTGATTTTTTTTTGAATTTTTTATGCCCGTTTCAAAATGCGGTCAAAACGGCGGGATTGACCATTCCTAGCTAGTGGTTGAATCTTGGAATTTTATTGGTGTTTCTCTGATTAAATAGGTACTTATGTAACTATAAATGATTTTTGGAAAAAATAAATAGCAAACTATGAGGCAGCTGCAGTTCAAATTTGACCCGCTTCCAACTGAATCGGCAGGAATTTGTCTTTTTCACGAGAGGTGGATAAAATTTTTTTACACCCAAGCATTTTGTCAATTGTGCATTAAATATGGCCTAGTATTTTATAAAAATGATTTTGTCCAATTTTGCAACAATTATTTTGTAGTTCCTTCACAAAAAAACCTCCTTTCGGGCACTCGAAAAATGGAAAATGGTTTTTTCGTCCAACGAAAATGAAAACTTCCTTAGACAACATTGTTTGCCATTCCAATATACACGCTTGTGCACAATATGAGATCATTTGAATAAACTATGCCATGGATGTGGCCATAAGATTGATCATTTGGCTTGAAAGCCATTGATCTCCACACATGATAGCTCGTTTCTGAGAACACTTTTTTATAATAATTGTCGTATTACAAGTTTGTTATTTTTCCTAGGAACTTGGCCACATATGATGACACAATGCGAAGGTTTCCCAATTTTTTGATTTTTTTTGAATTTTTTATGCCCGTTTCAAAATGCGGTCAAAACGGCGGGATTGACCGTTCCTAGCTAGTGGTTGAATCTTGGAATTTTATTGGTGTTTCTCTGATTAAATAGGTACTTATGTAACTATAAATGATTTTTGGAAAAAATAAATAGCAAACTATGAGGCAGCTGCAGTTCAAATTTGACCCGCTTCCAGCTGAATCGGCAGGAATTTGTCTTTTTCACGAGAGGTGGATAAATTTTTTTACACCCAACCATTTTGTCAATTGTGCATTAAATATGGCCTAGTATTTTATAAAAATGATTTTGTCCAATTTTGCAACAATTATTTGGTAGTTCCTTCACAAAAAACCCGATTATTGCCACTCCGAAAATTGAAAAATGATTTTTTGTGCAAAGAAATAAAACCCCCATCCCAATATACACACATGTGCGCAATATTGGAGCATTTTCACAAAATATGATCCAATTTTCCATCAAGATTTCATATGTTCTTAAAAAAACCATTTCTACACTCAAAAAATAAACTTAAATTCTCATTGGTGGAAAGGTATGTGCCACGGATCGATGACATGGCACACATTCATCCATCGATCCCACACCACTGTAACTCCCTCCGCTCCTACCTCCCAGACCCTAACTCCCACTCCCCAGATTCAAATCGAATCGATGGCGACGCCGCACTCCTACTCCGCCCCCGATCCAGATCCCCCTCTCTCTGCCACACCTCTCCCCTCGCCGCCGCCTCCCTCTCCGCCACCCACCTCTCCCCTCGCCGCCGGTCTGCCACATCCGGCAACGTCGAGGCCAGCGGGCGCTGGATCCGGCACCGGCGTGGCCCCTCCATCAGCAACTCGAACAAGGGGGCGGTCGCGCCATGGCTTCCCCCAACCACATGGCGTGGGCCTGAGCAACCCACTGGCCTCGGCTGGGTCCCGGACGAGCAGCCGCCCGGGATGATGCAAAAAATACAAGAGAAACAAATAAAAAAACACAATTACATAAGCTTTGTTCTTATTGGTTGAAATGTTTGTGCCATGGATCGATGACATGGCATCCATCCACCGGGGCAGCCCAACCACCCAAACCCTATCCCCTCCCCAGATCCATCGTCGCCGCCCCCTTCTCCCCCCTCATCCCCTCCAACCACCCAAACCCTATCCCCTCCCCAGATCCAATCTCACCACCGGCCTCACTCTCCCCCCTCATCCTCTCCCGCTCGCGCACGCTCCCCCCGCGGTGGCTCCGACCATGGCCGCCGCCCTCGCGTCGCCGCGCACCGCGCGGCAGCTCGTCGATGCCCTCACCGCGCACCTCTCCCTCTACCATGCCGCCAACCCTAGCAGCCCCTCCCCCACCCCCTTCCCCTCCCCCACCCCGCGCACCGCGATCCTGCAGTGGCTGGCCGCGCTGCCGCCGCTGCGAAGAAGGACCAGGAGCCCGACCCCGACGATGGCCGCCAGCGGGTCGCCCTCTTCTTCGGTACGCAGACCGGCACCGCCGAGGGATTCGCCAAGGCGCTGCTCCCCCGCCGAGGTACACGCACACTCCTCCTCCCCCGCGCTGCTCCCGCTCGTCTGTCTGTCTTGTGCAAGGTGCCTAATAAGCTCTCCCTTCTATGCTCCTGCCGCCAGGCGCTCGTGGAGGAGGCCAAGGCGCGCTACGACAAGGCCATTAAGGTGCTCGATCTGGTACGAACCTCGCCGCCGACGCTGCTTCTTTTTAAACCTCCTCCCCCCCTCCCCTCGGCTCACACGATTGATTTGTCGGGATTCAGGATGACTACGCCGCCGAGGACGAGGAGTACGATGAGAAGCTCAAGAAGGAGAACATCGCATTCTTCTTCCTCGCAACGTAAGGACCACCTACAACTCTTACTGACTTCGTTACAGTAGGGAGCAGAAATCTTTAGTTAATCCACATCTTTTCAAAGACCTATTCCTTCCGCTGATCGTTTTATAGATGAGGTTGATTCTCTTTCAGAATACCATATCCATGGTTTGACAGTGGCGAATCGCTTTGACTACTCGTTTTACAGACATGGGTTGGTATCTGAAGATTGCATTATCTTTTGCTTGTTTTATAGATCAGATTGATGCACAATGATTTTATTTCTTTGTCCAAACCCCAAATTTGACATGGCTGATATATATATATATATATAAGTATATTCTCAGGTTCTTCTGTAAATCCTGATGGGCCATACTATGCAACACTAGTTTACTGCCAAAAGCTGTAATGTAATCTAATGACTGCTACGTTTTGTGCACGTACAAGTTGACTCTCTCCTTGAAAGCTATGGTCTTCTGGCAGTTGGTTGCTGCATCCAGTATTGATTTGTTTGTTGTCGCTTCCGCACACTAAAGAGAATCAGTGAAGCAACGTTTATAATATTGTTAGCATGTTCTATTAGTTCCAGAGAAAAAGTGAAATCCCAGCTCCGCCTGCTTCACGATCTATGATAAGTTCACTTGTGTAAGAATAAGGCAGCATTTAAGCACTGAGTAGCAGTATCCACAAAACTAAGTATTCTGTTCGTTTTCTTGTGTGCTTGACTGCCTGTGTATTGTTATAGGTGAGGAAGAACCAGCTGCCGACGGGCAAGGGCATGGGGTACCTGGAGGCCAAGCACCACCTGCTGCTGAGCATGTTGTAGATCTGGTCTTATTTAAATTAGATGTAGCAGCTGCTGTCGATTCTGTGTTGCAGTCCTGTTTTTCTCTTATCTATCACATAATTTTATTATTAGTTTATTGGCATGGCAGCTCTCTGTTTATAATGTTCGAAATGCCGTTATTTTTTGTTGTTGTTTGTTCTGCATGGTTCAGTAGTAGATCCTTCAGAATGGAGGGCTAGAATTAAGTTGGGTGGTTGAAATTATGTTGCATATGAAAATTAGTTCTACTATGGTATACTAGATTCTCAAGTTTTACATCCATCAGAAAAGACTACTTGAAACTATTTCTGCTGCTGCTACTGTCAAACTACTTTTGTTGTTGTTTTCGTTGTCATATGACTCTAATCTCTGCTGTTGTTGGTGTCAAACTGATGAATAAATGTTAATGATACTTAAATGTCTGTTGTTGGTTAGTACCTGCTGGTTGTTACTATCGCTGTCAGTTAGTGTTCAACATCTATCGCTTTAGCACCAAGCGACTAAACAATGTTTTGGTAAAGCTTTCAGAAATCAGTCTGCAGTGTTGAATTAGTACACATCTTTTACCTTCAATTTGGTAGTATGAAAAACACATTAGTAAATCTGAGTAACTTTGACATATTTTCTCTATTAACTTGCACTGGATTGGTACCCGTGATTGCCTTGTACTTAATTCTGCTAACACTGATCTTGTTACTGTTAATTTGTTATTGCCATGGTGTTTATGCTGTTTAGAATAAGATCCATGCATCAATTCTAAGTTCTCGTCTCTCTGAAGAGACACTTCTAGCTTCTATGACTCAGACTTGTTAGCTATTGTTTCTTACTTTGTTAGCTACGACATATATTTTCCCCAGTTATTCTAATTCTTCTCTGATTCATGTAACAGGATGACAATGGAAGCCATGTTGTTGTTTTGTTTGTTCCCAGCCCTGACTATGGTCGTCGAGCGAGTCCGGCATGTTGTTCATCTAGTAGAGCTTGTTAGGAGTCTGAATCTAAGAACTTGTAGAGTTTGTTAGTATTACAATTGTAGAGCTTGTTACACTTGTAGAGCTTGTAAAGCAGTATGGTCTTATGTATTGGAATGGATAGAGCTTGTATTATGTGATCTGGTTGCTCTTATTTAAGTATCATGTGTGTTTTTGTCTCCGAAAATCTAAATAATGTATGAAATATAGAACCTGACAACTGGGACCCATCTGACTAGTGGACCCTTCTTTTGGAAGAAAAAGAAAAACTAAATTCGTTTAGACAAAAAGGCCACAACCCAACAATAAAAAGGCTGCAATATTGGGCTTGGCCCATGAACCCAACCAAAAATTCACACACAGAAAAAAACACAAATAGGCCGAATTGTTGGGCTAGGCCCATGTAGAAAATCGAATTGGACCGGGCTGAATCTTGTGCCACATCAGCTTGCCACGCTGGATGCCTACGTGGACTGGGGAGGCTGCTAGTGACCAAAACACCACAGTAGACTTATTTTGGTCGTAAACGTCTTCGACCATTCCAGAAGAAAGGTCGCTATAGTCAGTTTATGACGGCCAGCTTTTGACCTTCTGTTTTTGGTCACAAAAAGGTCGCAAATGGAGATTTGTGACCTTTCAGTGACCAATAGTGGTGGTCACAAGTTGACATATTTCTTGTAGTGGACACGGATCGAGACTGGGATTTGTCACTCCGCTTGACGGAGAGGTATCACCGGGCCCACTCGGTAATGCATCATCATAATGAGCTCAATGTGATCAAAGTGTTTGATCACGGGATCATGCATTACGGTACAAGTAAAGTGACTTGCCGGTAACGAGATTGAACGAGGTATTGGGATACCGACGATCGAATCTCGGGCAAGTAAAATACCGATTGACAAAGGGAATCGTATACGGGATTAATTGAATCCTCGACATCGTGGTTCATCCGATGAGATCATCGTGGAGCATGTGGGAGCCAACATGGGTATCCAGATCCCGCTGTTGGTTATTGCCCGAGAGCCGTCTCGGTCATGTCTGCATGTCTCCCGAACCCGTAGGGTCTACACACTTAAGGTTCGGTGACGCTAGGGTTGTGAGGATATGTATATGCAGTAACCCGAATGTGGTTAGGAGTCCCGGATGAGATCCCGGATGTCACGAGGAGTTCCGGATTGGTCCGGAGGTGAAGAATTATATATAGGAAGTGCAGTTTCGGCCATCGGGAGTGATCTGGGGGTCACCGGTATTGTACCGGGACCACCAGATGGGTCCCGGGGGTCCACCGGGTGGGGCCACCCATCCCGGAGGGCCCCATGGGCTGAAGTGGGAGGGGGGACCAGCCCTTAGTGGGCTGGTGCGCCCCCCAAGGCCCACCCCCTGCGCCTAGGGTTGGAACCCTAGGGTGGGGGGCGCCCACTTGCCTTGGGGGGCAATCCACCCCCCTTGGCCGCCGCCCCCTCTGGAGATGGGATCTCCAGGGGCCGGCGCCCCCCCAGGGGGCCTATATAAAAGGGGGGAGGGAGGGGCAGCCGCACCCTTGCCCCTGGCGCCTCCCTCCCTCCCTGCTACACCTCTTCCTCTCGCAGTACTAGGCGAAGTCCTGCTGCTGTGACGCCCTACATCCACCACCATGCCGTCGTGTTGCTGGATCTTCATCAACCTCTCCTTCCCCTTGCTGGATCAAGAAGGAGGAGACGTCACGCTGACCGTACGTGTGTTGAACGCGGAGGTGCCGTCTGTTCGGTGCTAGGATCTCCGGTGATTTGGATCACGTCGTGTACGACTACCTCATCCCCGTTCTCTGAACGCTTCCGCTCGCGATCTACAAAGGTATGTAGATGCATCCGATCACTCGTTGCTAGATGAACTCATAGATGGATCTTGGTGAAACCGTAGGAAAATTTTTGTTTTCTGCAATGTTCTCCAACAGTGGCATCATGAGCTAGGTCTATGCGTAGTTCTTCTTGCGCGAGTAGAACACAATTTGTTGTGGGCGTAGATTTGTCAACTTTCTTGCCGCTACTAGTCTTATCTTGCTTCAGCGGTATTGTGGGATGAAGCGGCCCGGACCAACCTTACACGTACGCTTACGTGAGACCGGTTCCACCGACTAACATGCACTAGTTGCATAAGGTGGCTGGCGGGTGTCTGTCTCTCCCACTTTAGTTGGAGCGGATTCGATGAAAAGGGTCCTTATGAAGGGTAAATAGAAGTTGACAAATCATGTTGTGGCTTTCACGTAGGTAAGAAAACGTTCTTGCTAGAACCCTAATTCAGCCACGTAAAACTTGCAACAACAATTAGAGGACGTCTAACTTGTTTTTGTAGCAAGTGCTTTGTGATATGATATGGCCAAAGTTGTGATGAATGATGAATGATCTATATGTGATGTATGAGATGTTCATGCTATTGTAATAGGAATCACGACTTGCATGTCGATGAGTATGACAACCGGCAGGAGCCATAGGAGTTGTCTTTATTTTTGTATGACCTGCGTGTCATTGAGAAACGCCATGTAAATTACTTTGCTTTATTGCTAAACGCGTTAGCCATAGTAGTAGAAGTAATAGTTGGCGAGCAACTTCATGGAGACACGATGATGGAGATCATGATGATGGAGATCATGGTGTCAAGCCGGTGACAAAGATGATCATGGAGCCCCAAGATGGAGATCAAAGGAGCTATGTGATATTGGCCATATCATGTCACGTTTATTATTTGATTGCATGTGATGTTTATCATGTTTTGCATCTTGTTTACTTAGAACGACGGTAGTAAATAAGATGATCCCTCATAATAATTTCAATAAGTGTTCCCCCTAATTGTGCACCGTTGCGACAATTCGTTGTTTCGAAGCACCACGTGATGATCGGGTGTGATAGATTCTAACATTCACATACAACGGGTGTAAGACAGGTTTACACATGCAAACACTTAGGTTGACTTGACGAGCCTAGCATGTACAGACATGGCCTCGGAACACAGAAGACCGAAAGGTCGAGCATGAGTCGTATAGAAGATACGATCAACATGAAGATGTTCACCGATGTTGACTAGTCCGTCTCGTGTGATGATCAGACACGGCCTAGTTGACTCGGATCATGTTATACTTAGATGACTAGAAGAGGGATGTCTATCTAAGTGGGAGTTCATTAAATAATTTGATTAGATGAACTTTATTATCATGAACTTAGTCTAAAATATTTACAATATGTCTTGTAGATCAAATGGCCAACGTAGTCCTCAACTTCAATGCGTTCCTAGAGAAAACCAAGCTGAAAGACGATGGCAGCAACTATACGGACTGGGTCCGGAACCTGAGGATCATCCTCATAGCTGCCAAGAAAGATTATGTCCTACAAGCACCGCTGGGTGACGCACCTGTTCTCCCTGCAGAACAAGACGTTATGAATGCTTGGCAGTCACGTTCCGATGACTACTCCCTCATTCAGTGCGGCATGCTTTACAGCTTAGAGCCGGGGCTCCAAAAGCGTTTTGAGAGACATGGAGCATATGAGATGTTCGAAGAGCTAAAAATGGTTTTCCAAGCTCATGCCCGGGTCGAGAGATATGAAGTCTCCGACAAATTCTTCAGTTGTAAGATGGAGGAAAATAGCTCTGTCAGTGAACACATACTCAAGATGTCTGGGTTGCACAACCGCTTGACTCAACTCGAATTTAATCTCCTGGATGAAGCGGTCATTGACAGAATCCTCCAGTCGCTTCCACCAAGCTACAAGAGCTTTGTGATGAACTTCAATATGCAGGGGATGGAAAAGACCATTCCTGAAGTATTTGCTATGCTGAAATCAGCAGAGGTAGAAATCAAGAAGGAACATCAAGTGTTGATGGTGAATAAAACCACTAAGTTCAAGAAGGGCAAGGGTAAAAAGAACTTCAAGAAGGACGGCAAGGAAGTTGCCGCGCCCGGTAAGCAAGTTGCCGGGAAGAAGCCAAAGAATGGACCCAAGCCCGAGACTGAGTGCTTTTATTGCAAGGGAAGTGGTCACTGGAAGCGGAACTGCCCCAAATACTTAGCGGACAAGAAGGCCGGCAAAACAAAAGGTATATGTGATATACATGTAATTGATGTGTACCTTACCAGTACTCGTAGTAGCTCTTGGGTATTTGATACCGGTGCAGTTGCTCACATTTGTAACTCAAAGCAGGAGCTGCGGAATAAATGGAGACTGGCGAAGGACGAGGTGACGATGCGCGTCGGGAATGGTTCCAAGGTCGATGTGATCGCCGTCGGCACACTACCTCTACATTTACCTACGGGATTAGTTTTAAACCTCAATAATTGTTATTTAGTGCCAAGTTTGAGCATGAACATTGTGTCTGGATCTCGTTTAATTCGAGATGGCTACTCATTTAAATCCGAGAATAATGGTTGTTCTATTTATATGAGTGATATGTTTTATGGTCATGCTCCGATGGTTAATGGTTTATTCTTAATGAATCTCGTACGTGATGATACACATATTCATAGTGTGAATACCAAAAGAGTTAAAGTTGATAACAATAGTCCCACATACTTGTGGCACTGCCGCCTTGGTCACATAGGTGTCAAACGCATGAAGAAGCTCCATGCAGATGGATTTTTAGAGTCTCTTGATTATGAATCATTTGACACGTGCGAACCATGCCTCATGGGTAAAATGACCAAGACTCCGTTCTCAGGAACAATGGAGCGAGCAACCAACTTATTGGAAATCATACATACTGATGTGTGCGGTCCAATGAGTGTTGAGGCTCGCGGTGGCTATCGTTATGTTCTCACCCTCACTGATGACTTGAGTAGATATGGGTATATCTACTTAATGAAACACAAGTCTGAGACCTTTGAAAAGTTCAAGGAATTTCAGAGTGAGGTTGAAAATCAACGTGACAGAAAGATCAAGTTTCTGTGATCAGATCGTGGAGGAGAATACTTGAGTCACGAATTTGGCACACACTTAAGAAAATGTGGAATAGTTTCACAACTCACACCGCCTGGAACACCTCAGCGTAATGGTGTGTCCGAACGTCGTAATCACACTCTATTAAATATGGTGCGATCTATGATGTCTCTTACCGATTTACCGCTATCTTTTTGGGGCTATGCTTTAGAGACTGCCGCATTCACTTTAAATAGGGCTCCGTCGAAATCCATTGAGGCGACACCGTATGAATTATGGTTTGGGAAGAAACCTAAGCTGTCGTTTCTAAATGTTTGGGGATGCGATGCTTATGTCAAGAAACTTCAACCTGAAAAGCTCGAACCCAAGTCGAAAAAATGCGTCTTCATAGGATACCCTAAAGAAACTATTGGGTATACCTTCTACCTCAGATCCGAAGGCAAGATATTTGTTGCCAAGAATGGATCCTTTCTAGAGAAGGAGTTTCTCTCGAAAGAAGTAAGTGGGAGGAAAGTAGAACTTGATGAAGTGTTACCTCTTGAACCGGAAAATGGCGCAACTCAAGAAAACGTTTCTGAGGTGCCTGCACCGACTAGAGAGGAAATTAATGATGATGATCAAGATGCTTCTGATCAAGCTCCTACTGAAATTCGTAGGTCCACAAGGACACGTTCCGCACCAGAGTGGTATGGCAACCCTGTCTTGGAAATCATGTTGTTAGACAACGGTGAACCTTCGAACTATGAAGAAGCGATGGCGGGCCCGGATTCCGACAAATGGCTAGAAGCCATGAAATCCGAGATAGGATCCATGTATGAAAACGAAGTATGGACTTTGACTGACTTGCCCGTTGAACGGCGAGCCATAGAAAATAAATGGATCTTTAAGAAGAAGACAGACGCGGATGGTAATGTGACCATCTATAAAGCTCGACTTGTCGCTAAAGGGTATCGACAAGTTCAAGGGGTTGACTACGATGAGAATTTCTCACCGGTAGCGAAGCTAAAGTCCGTCCGAATCATGTTAGCAATTGTCGCATTCTACGATTATGAGATATGGCAAATGGACGTCAAAACGGCATTCCTTAATGGTTTCCTTAAGGAAGAATTGTATATGATGCAGCCGGAGGGTTTTGTCGATCCTAAGAATGCTGACAAGGTGTGCAAGCTCCAACGCTCGATTTATGGGTTGGTGCAAGCTTCTCGGAGTTGGAACATTCGCTTTGATGAGATGATCAAAGCGTTTGGATTTACGCAGACTTATGGAGAAGCCTGCGTTTACATGAAAGTGAGTGGGAGCTCTGTAGCATTTCTCATATTATATGTAGATGACATACTTTTGATGGGAAATGATATAGAACTCTTGGACAGCATTAAGGCCTACTTGAATAAGAGTTTTTCAATGAAGGACCTTGGAGAAGCTGCTTATATATTAGGCATCAAGATCTATAGAGATAGATCAAGACGCCTCATAGGTCTTTCACAAAGCACATACCTTGATAAGATATTGAAGAAGTTCAATATGGATCAATCTAAGAAGGGGTTCTTACCTGTGTTACAAGGTGTGAAATTGAGCTCAGCTCAATGTCCGACCGCGGCAGAAGATATAGAAGAGATGAGTGTCATCCCCTATGCCTCAGCCATAGGTTCTATTATGTATGCCATGCTGTGTACCAGACCTGATGTAAACCTTGCTGTAAGTTTGGTAGGAAGGTACCAAAGTAATCCCGGCAAGGAACACTGGACAGCGGTCAAGAATATCCTGAAGTACCTGAAAAAGACTAAGGAAATGTTTCTCGTTTATGGAGTTGCCGAAGAGCTCGTCGTAAAGGGTTACGTCGACGCTAGCTTCGACACAGATCTAGATGACTCTAAGTCACAAACCGGATACGTGTATATTATGAATGGTGGGGCAGTAAGCTGGTGCAGTTGCAAGCAGAGCGTCGTGGCGGGATCTACATGTGAAGCGGAGTACATGGCAGCCTCGGAGGCAGCACATGAAGCAATTTGGGTGAAGGAGTTCATCACCGACCTCGGAGTCATACCCAATGCGTCGGGGCCAATCAAACTCTTCTGTGACAACACTGGAGCTATTGCACTCGCCAAGGAGCCCAGGTTTCACAAGAAGACCAGGCACATCAAGCGTCGCTTCAACTCCATTTGTGAAAATGTTCAAAATGGAGACATAGATATTTGTAAAGTGCATACGGACCTGAATGTAGCAGATCCGTTGACTAAACCTCTCCCTAGAGCAAAACATGATCAACACCAGAATTCCATGGGTGTTCGATTCATCACAATGTAACTAGATTATTGACTCTAGTGCAAGTGGGAGACTGTTGGAAATATGCCCTAGAGGCAATAATAAAAGCATTATTATTATATTTCCTTGTTCATGATAGTTGTCTTTATTCATGCTATAATTGTGTTATCCGGAAATCGTAATACATGTGTGAATAATAGACACCAACATGTCCCTAGTAAGCCTCTAGTTGACTAGCTCGTTGATCAACAGATAGTCATGGTTTCCTGACTATGGACATTGGATGTCATTGATAACGAGATCACATCATTAGGAGAATGATGTGATGGACAAGACCCAATCCTAAACATAGCACAAGATCGTATAGTTCGTTTGCTAGGTTTTTCCAATGTCAAGTATCCTTTCCTTAGACCATGAGATCGTGTAACTCCCGGATACCGTAGGAGTGCTTTGGGTATACCAAATGTCACAACATAACTAGGTGACTATAAAGGTATACTACAGGTATCTGCGAAAGTGTCTGTTGGGTTGACACGGATCGAGACTAGGATTTGTCACTCCGCTTGACGGAGAGGTATCACCGGGCCCACTCGGTAATGCATCATCATAATGAGCTCAATGTGATCAAAGTGTTTGATCACAGGATCATGCATTACGGTACGAGTAAAGTGACTTGCCGGTAGCGAGATTGAACGAGGTATTGGGATACCGACGATCGAATCTCGGGCAAGTAAAATACCGATTGACAAAGGGAATCGTATACGGGATTAATTGAATCCTCGACATCATGGTTCATCCGATGAGATCATCGTGGAGCATGTGGAGCCAACATGGGTATCCAGACCCCGCTGTTGGTTATTGCCCGAGAGCCGTCTCGGTCATGTCTGCATGTCTCCCGAACCCGTAGGGTCTACACACTTAAGGTTCGGTGACGCTAGGGTTGTGAGGATATGTATATGCAGTAACCCGAATGTTGTTCGGAGTCCCGGATGAGATCCCGGACGTCACGAGGAGTTCCGGATTGGTCCGGAGGTGAAGAATTATATATAGGAAGTGCAGTTTCGGCCATCGGGAGTGATCTGGGGGTCACCGGTATTGTACCGGGACCACCAGATGGGTCCCGGGGGTCCACCGGGTGGGGCCACCCATCCCGGAGGGCCCCATGGGCTGAAGTGGGAGGGGGGACCAGCCCTTAGTGGGCTGGTGCGCCCCCCAAGGCCCACCCCCTGCGCCTAGGGTTGGAACCCTAGGGTGGGGGCGCCCACTTGCCTTGGGGGGCATTCCACCCCCCTTGGCCGCCGCCCCCTCTGGAGATGGGATCTCCAGGGGCCGGCGCCCCCCCCCCCAGGGGGCCTATGTAAAAGGGGGGAGGGAGGGGCAGCCGCACCCTTGCCCCTGGCGCCTCCCTCCCTCCCTGCTACACCTCTTCCTCTCGCAGTACTCGGCGAAGCCCTGCTGCTGTGACGCCCTGCATCCACGACCACGCCGTCGTGCTGCTGGATCTTCATCAACCTCTCCTTCCCCTTGCTGGATCAAGAAGGAGGAGACGTCACGCTGACCGTACGTGTGTTGAACGCGGAGGTGCCGTCCGTTCGGTGCTAGGATCTCCGGTGATTTGGATCACGTCGTGTACGACTACCTCATCCCCGTTCTCTGAACGCTTCCGCTCGCGATCTACAAAGGTATGTAGATGCATCCGATCACTCATTGCTAGATGAACTCATAGATGGATCTTGGTGAAACCGTAGGAAAATTTTTGTTTTCTGCAACGTTCCCCAACAGCGGTGTAACCCCTCTTTTACCCGCTGTAATGTCTACTTAAACAAGGTTCTCAACGCTATATATTATTTCCCAATGATGTATGTCTATCCTATGATGTTTGAGTAGATCCGTTTTGTCCTACGGGTTAATTGATGATCGTGATTGGTTTGAGTTGCATGTTTTATTATTGGTGTTGTCCTATGGTGCTCTCCATGTCGTGCAAGCGTGAGGGATCCCCGCTGTAGGGTTTGCAATATGTTCATGATTTGCTTATGGTGGGTGGCGTGAGTGACAGAAGCATAGACATGAGTAAGTAGGTTGTTTGCGTATGGGATAAAGAGGACTTGATACTATAATGCTATGGTTGGGTTTTACCTTAATGATCTTTAGTAGTTGCGGACGCTTGCTAGAGTTCCAATCATAAGTGCATATGATCCAAGTAGAGAAAGTATTGTAGCTTATTCCTCTCCCTCAAATAAAATTGCAATAACGATATCGGTCTAGTTATCGATTGCCTAGGGACAAATAACTTTCTCGTGACAAAAAGCTCTCTACTAAAACTAATTTAGTTGTGTCTTTATCTAAACAGCCCCTACTTTTTATTTACGTGCTCTTTATTATCTTGCAAACCTATCCAACAACACCTACAAAGTACTTCTAGTTTCATATTGTTCTAGGTAAAGCGAACGTTAAGCGTCCATAGAGTTGTATCGGTGGTCGATAGAACTTGAGGGAATATTTGTTCTACCTTTAGCTCCTCGTTGGGTTCGACACTCTTACTTATCGAAAGAGGCTACAATTGATCCCCTATACTTGTGGGTTATCAGCCTCCCAACAAACGCTATTGTTTAACGCCCTTAGCTAGTCATAAAAACACGAATAGATCTAAGTATTATCATCTTTGGCATGTAATCCATAAGTGGCTCTCATAATAGACTCATAAGGCAATTTAATTTTATTTCTTGGAAAGTGTTCCATGCCTTTCCTTAAAGGAAATTGAAATCTAATGTTTCCTTCCTTCATATCAATAATTGCATCAATCGTTCTAAGGAAAGGTCTACCAAGAATAATAGGACATGTAGGATTGCAATCTATATCAAGAACAATGAAATCGACGGGCACATAATTCCTATTAGCAACAATAAGAACATCATTAATTCTTCCCATAGGTTTCTTAATAGTGGAATCGAGAAGATGCAAATTTAAGGAACAATCATCAAATTCACGGAAACCTAACACATCACATAAAGTTTTAATCGTGGAAACACTAGCACCCAAATCACACAAAGCATAGCATTCATAATCTTTAATCTTAATCTTAATAGTGGGTTCCCACTCATCATAAAGTTCTCTAGGGATAGAAACTTCCAATTCAAGTTTTTCTTCATAAGATTGCATCATAGCATCAATGATATGTTTCGTAAAAGCTTTGTTTTGATTATAAGCATGAGGAGAATTCAACATGGATTGAAAAAAGGAAATACAATCTATTAAATAACAATTATCATAATTAAATTCCTTGAAATCCAAAAGTGTGGGTTCATTGCTACTTAAAGTTTTGACCTCCCGAATCCCACTTTTATCAATTTTTGCATCAAGATCTAAATACTCCGAACCATTGGGACACCTTCTAAATAATGTTGACTCATCTCCAGTCCCATCTTTATCAAAATTTACATTGGAAAACAAGGATTCAATAGGAGTCACAACAATCACTTTAAGATCTTCATCATTATTTTCACGGAAACTAGAAGAACATGCTTTTATAAACCAATCTTTCTTAGCACGCATCTTAGCGGTTCTTTCTTTGCACTCATCAATGGAAATTCTCATGGCTTTGAGAGACTCATTGATATCATGCTTAGGTGGAACAGATCTAAGTTTCAAAGAATCATCATCAAGAGAAATTCTATCCACGTTCCTAGCCAAATCATCAATCTTAAGCAATTTTTCTTCAATAAAAGCATTGAAATTCTTTTGCGAACTTATAAATTCTTTAACACTATTCTCAAAATCAGAGGGAATATTATTATAATTTCCATAGGAATTGTTGTAGGAATTACCATAATTATTAGAGGAATTACTCGGGAACGGCCTAGGATTAAAATTACCTCTGTACGCGTTATTACCAAAATTGTTCCTCCCAACAAAATTCACATCCATAGATTCATTATTGTTTTAAATCAAAGTAGACAAAGGCATATCATCAGGATCAATAGGAGCACTCTTGCTAGCAAATAATCTCATAAGTTCATCCATCTTTCCACTCAAAACATTAATCTCTTCAATTGCATGCACTTTTTTACTAGTGGAAGATCTTTCGGTATGCCATTGAGAATAATTAACCATAATATTATCTAGGAGTTTATTAGATTATCCTAAAGTAATTTCCATAAAAGTGCCCCCCGCGGCCGAATCTAAAAGATCTCTAGAAGCAAAATTCAATCCAGCATAAAAAAATTGTATAATCATCCACAAATTCAAACCATGAGTAGGGAAATTTCTAATCATCAATTTCATCCTCTCCCAAGATTGTGCAACATGTTCATGATCAAGTTGCTTAAAATTCATAATATCGTTCCTAAGGGAGATGATCTTAGCGGGAGGAAAATACTTGGAAATAAAAGCATCTTTACACTTGTTCCATGAATCAATACTATTTTTAGGCAAAGATGAAAACCAAGTTTTAGCACGATCTCGAAGTGAGAACGGAAATAGCTTCAATCTAACAATATCATTATCCACATCTTTTTTCTTTTGCATATCACACAAATCAACAAAATTATTAAGATGGGATGCGTCATCTTTATTGGGAAGGCCGGAAAATTGATCTTTCATAACAAGATTCAGCAAAGCAGTATTAATTTCACAAGATTCTGCATTAGCATCGGGAGCAATCGGAGTACTAACAAAATCATTGTTGTTGGTATTGGAAAAGTCACACAATTTGGTATTATATTGAGCCATCGTGACAAAGCAAGCAATCCAACACACGAGCACACAAGAGCAAGCGAAGAAGACGAACGGAAGAAGGGCGAAGAAAAGGCGAATCTTTTCGAAAATCGTTTTAGAAGTGGGGGAGAGGAAAACAAGAGGCGAATGGTGAATAATGTAATGCGAGGGATGAGAGTTTATAATGGTACTTGGTATGACTTGGCTTGGTGTAGATCTCCCCGGTAACGGCGCCAGAGATCCTTCCTACTACCTCTTGAGCTTGCGTTGGTTTTTCCCTTGAATAGGAAAGGGTGATGCAGCAAAGTAGATTAAATATTTCCCACAGTTTTGAGAACCAAGGTATCAATCCAGTAGGAGACAACGTGACAAGCCACCGAATACCTGCACAAACAAACACCAACTTGCACCCAATGCGATAAAGTGGTTGTCAATCCCTTAACGGATATTTGAAAAGTGAGATCTGATATAGATGGATAAACGGTAAAGTAATATTTTGGTATTTTTGGTTTGTGGAACGAAAAGTAAAAGATTGCAAATAAAGTAAATCGGAAAGTTGTAAGATGGAAAATAGAAGATTATATGATGGAAAATAGATCCGGGGGCCATAGGTTTCACTAGAGGCTTCTCTCGAGATAGAAATTATTATGATGGGTGAACAAATTACTGCCGAGCAATTGATAGAAAAGCGCAAAGTTATGATGATATCTAAGGCAATGATCATGAATATAGGCATCACGTCCGTGTCAAGTAGACCGAAATGATTCTGCATCTACTACTATTACTCCACACATCAACCGCTATCCATCATGCATCTAGAGTATTAAGTTCGTAAAGAATGGAGTAACGCCTTAAGCAAGATGACATGATGTAGAGGAATTAATTCAAACAATATGATGAAAACCCCATCTTTTTATCCTCGATGGCAACAATACAATACATGTCGATTCCCCTTCTGTCACTAGGCTCGAGCACCGCAAGATTGAACCCAAAGCTAAGCACTTCTCCCGTTGCAAGAAAAACCAATCTAGTTGGCCAAACCAAATCGATAGTTCGAAGAGACTTGCAAAGATATCAAATCATGCATAAAAGAATTCAGAGAAGATTCAAATAATATTCATAGATAAGCTGATCATAAATCCACAATTCATCTGATCTCGGCAAACACACCGCAAAAGAGTATTACATCGAATAGATCTCCAAAAACATCGAGGAGAACTTTGTATTGAGAATCAAAGAGAGAGAAGAAGCCATCTAGCTACTAGCTATGGACCCGTAGGTCTGTGGTAAACTACTCACGCTTCATTGGAGAGGCAATGGTGTTGATGTAGAAGCCCTCCGTGATCGAATCCCCCTCAGGCAGGATGCCGGAAAAGGCCCCGAGATGGGATCTCACGGGTACAGAAGGTTGCGGCAGTGGAAAAGTGGTTCCGTGGCTCCCCTAGATGCTTTTGGGGTATAAGAGTAGATATAGGAGGAAGATCTAGGTCAGGGGGTCACCAAGGGGCCCACAAGGTCGGGGGGCGCGCCCTCCACCCTTGTGGCCGCCTCGTGGCTCTTCTGACTTGCACTCCAAGTCTCCTGGGTGTCTTCTGGTCCAAGAAAAATCATCGCGAAAGTTTTATTGCGTTTGGACTCCGTTTGGTATTCCTTTTCTGCGGAACTCTAAAACAAGGGAAAAACAGAAACTGGCACTAGGCTCTAGGTTAATAGGTTAGTCACAAAAATCATATAAAATAGCATATTAATGCATATAAAACATCCAAAATAGATAATATAATAGCATGGAACAATCAAAAATTATAGATACATTGGAGACGTATCAAGCATCCCCAAGCTTAATTCCTGATCGCCCTCGAGTAAGTAAATGATGAAAACATAATTTTTGATGTGGAATGCTACCTAACATATTTATTCATGTAATTCTCTTTATTGTGGCATGAATGTTCAGATTCGTAAGATTCAAAACAAAAGTTTAATATTGACATGAAAACAATAATACTTCAAGCATACTAACAAAATAATTATGTCTTCTCAAAATAACATGGCCAAAGAAAGTTCATCCCTACAAAATCATATAGTCTTGCTATGCTCCATCTTCATCACACAAAATATTCAAATCATGCACAACCCCGATGACAAGCCAAGCAATTGTTTCATACTTTTGATGTTCTCAAACCTTTTCAACTTTCACGCAATACATGAGCGTGAGCCATGGACATAGCAATATGGGTGGAATAGACGGTGGTTGTGGAGAAGACAAAAGAAGAAGATAGTCTCACATCAACTAGGCGTATCAACGGGCTATGGAGATGCCCATTAATAGATATCAGTGTGAGTGAGTAGGGATTGCCATGCAAGGGATGCACTAGAGCTATAAGTTTTTGAAAGCTCAATAGGAAACTAAGTGGGTGTGCATCCAACTCGCTTGCTCACGAAGACCTAGGGCATTTTGAGGAAGCCCATCATTGGAATATACAAGCCAAGTTCTATAATGAAAAATTTCCACTAGTATATGAAAGTGATATCATAGGAGACTTCCTATCATGAAGATCATGGTGCTACTTTGAAGCACAAGTGTGGCAAAAAGATAGTAACATTGTCCCTTCTCTCTTTTCCCTCATTTTTTCTTTATTTTTGTTAGGCCTTCTCTCATTTTTGGCCTCTTTTTATTCTTTTTTTTTGTCCGGAGTCTCATCCCGACTTGTGGGGGAATCATAGTCTCCATCATCCTTTCGTCACTTGGGACAATGCTCTAATAATGAAGATCGTCACACTTTTATTTACTTACAACTCAAAAATTATAACTCGATACTTAGAACAAAATATAACTCTATATGATTGCCTCTGACGGTGTACCGGGATGTGCAATGAATCAAGAGCGACATGTAAAAATGATGAACGGTGGCTTTGCCACAAATACGATGTCAACTACATGATCATGCAAAGCAATATGACAAGGATGGAACATGTCATAATAAACGGAATGGTGGAAAGTTGCATGGCAATATATCTCGGAATGGCTATGGAAATGCCATAATAGGTAGGTATGGTGGCTATTTTGAGGAAGGATATGTGGTGGTTTATGGTACCGGCGAAAATTGCGCGGTACTAGAGAGGCTAGCAATGGCGGAAAGGTGAGAGTGTGTATAATACATGGACTCGACATTAGTCATAAAGAACTCACATACTTATTGCAAAAATCTATTAGTCATCGAAACAAAGTACTACGTGCATGCTCCTAGGGGGGTAGATTGGTAGGAAAAGACCATCGCTCGTCCCCGACCGCCACTCATAAGGAAGACAATCAATAAATAAATCATGCTCTGACTTCATCACATAACGGTTCACCATACGTGCATGTTACGGGACTCACAAACTTTAACACAAGTATTTCTCAAAGTCACAACTACTCACTAGCATGACTCTAATATCACCATCTTCATATCTCAAAACAATCATAAGGAATCAAACTTCTCATGGTATTCAATGCACTTTATATGAAAGTTTTTATTATATCCCTCTTGGATGCCTATCATATTAGGACTAATTTTATAACCAAAGCAAATTACCATGCTGTTCTAAAGACACTCAAAATAATATAAGTGAAGTATGAGAGTTCATCAATTTCTATATAATAGAACCACCGCCGTGCTCTAAAAAGATATAAGTGAAGCACTAGAGCAATTTTGCCTAGCTCAAAAGGTATAAGTGAAGCACATAGAGCATTCTAATAAATGGTTTTAGAATCCTATCTCGACCCTTAGATCTTGCCTGATTCAGATGAGTGCACCAGAGCCTGCGAACCCCTCCGAATGGGCTCCGGCCCAAGTCAACATGTTTCTGTATTTGGCTAGGAAGGCGTCCGAAACCATCTCGTTTGGTCTAGGAAATGGTTGCACATATAGATTGACCTGGAGGGCGTAGATGGTTTCACACTTTTAGATTGCCCCAAATGGTGTCTTGAGTTTCTAGGTGAACTCATGGCGAGCTGTCATCTTGTCGCGATTCGCCAGAGGGAGCCCGAAGCCTGCACACGGTATCCAGGCAAGGTGTTGTCAACAAATTGTTTAGGTACCATTTATCAAGTTGTATCCGTTAGTTGATCAAATATAAATGCAACTTAATTTAAAAGAAAAGGTCGATCTCGAACTAATTAATTTGTGTCTTTTGTTTGTAATGTCTAGTATGTCCTTGTTTTCATTAGGTTTTCCTTCCCTGGCGACATCAGCAAGGTGGCGACGATGATGCGCTGAAATAAGGTCTCTCCAGCCTCTCACTACCGCAACTATGTCGATCCGGCGCTGACAAATGGCTAGGCCCTTGTTTCCATTAGGTTTTGCTTCCCTGGCGACATCGGGAAGGTGCTGCCAACGACGATACGCTGGAATAAGGTCTCTCCAACCTCTCCCTACCACGATGATGTTCGATCCGAAGCTAATGAAGGGCTTGTGAGTGTAGGGGCTACCAAATATATTGGCCCTTTTTGGATCTTGGCAATTGATGTATCAATCAAGAGAAGTAACTATCTGGCGTTTGGTGTGGCGACTTTGACTTTTTTTTCTATTTGCTTTGCGGCATAGTCGGTTTCTCCAACCCTTGAACTGATGATGAATGATCACAATTTGCGTTACGTGGGAGATGCCCCAGCCGACGTTCCTTCATCTGTTATTAGAGATCTCATTTCTAGTAGTGAGTGGCTATTGCGTTCTCTAAAGCCTTGTATGCGCGTTTGCAGGCGCCTCTTTTCATTATTGTTAGTTTAATACAATTTTCAAGATTCACTGGTGTGTCCATACATATGTCTATATATACGGTGGAACTCCAAGTGAGTACGAATCAAATGAATGATGCCCCAAGAGCTCAGGTGCATTTCAAAATGTTCTATTCCTCCCACATTCAGCCAACTGGAGTATCCTGCTCTCCCTTCTAGAGGTTCTACAGTTCAATCGCTATTTTACAAGTCAGGTGCTTGCATTCTGTTGTATCAAGATGTGTAAATAGTTAGTAAGTTGTCTGCTGATTACCAAGTTCATTGACTTATGAAGGAACTCTAACTCGCGAAAGTCTACATGGAATGAGTTCTGTAGTTCTCATATATTTTTTACTAAAAGAAAAATGAATTTACTTAGTTCATCTTTTTGTTCTGTAGTAATCGATCATATCATATAGTTTTGAAGGATCTGACATTTTAAGTTGTCTATAAGTATGCATGCTTGGGACAAGGATGGATGAAATATCAATTGGGATTAGTAGGGTGTATTTTTACTTGGTGTGTCCACGCGTATGTTTGTTACTGATCATACCAATATATATCTTCTAGAACTTATGTTGAGTTGTATGTTACTCTGTGTTGTGTACAATGGATTCTTTCTTGCCTATTTTCCCTGTCATGACAAGGTTTCAATAGCGTATCTCCCGTAGCAACGCACGGGCGAAGGAGGCAGTTGTCACCGACGGCGGGGCCGGATGTGTCGGACGCGCGCACTCACCCGCAGTCAACGCAGACATACTTAGCGACCGTCCATGGCGACCAGCGGCTCCAGGGGGTGGCTACGGGGTTGGGTGGTTCAAGCGGCCACTTCTGCAGCTACATGGGATTTCTTCAGGACCATCAGCAGGTACGAGATTTCTTCAGGATGATGACTCAGACCATATCTGCATGCAGATAACACATATGAACTTCTCCTGAGATTGTGACTCAGTTACATGGTGATTTACTGTTAAATTATATGTTGAGGGATTGTGCAATGCGACTAAATGAAAACTGGCTGTGAATGGATATGCGCTTAAAAGACTGTAAAAACTGAGTGTTAGCATCAATGTAGATGTCTAGGAGTGATTTAGTAGGATGTCGAATCTAAACTACAGAAAACATGCATCCGATGGAGAAGTGTTGTTCTATGGCCCTTCATGAAATAATATATTTGACATGTTCCCATTGTGCTTTGCAGAATTGTTCATGGAAGCGTACCGAGCAGGCCATATATTCAACAAACCTCTGTAACGATGCACTCTGTCTTTTCTTGAACACGCACCAGGTACATCTCAAAACCATTTTCTGTAATCGTGGAACCAAGTTTGGAGCTGAAATGTTTCCAGTTATCCAGAGACAAAAAAAGGGCAGAATTGAGTGTACGTGCTTGTAACTATGAGCCTTCTTCGGTATAAAGATGTACACTACACACACATACTATACAATTTATTAGAAGACAATTCTTCTACTCACTTTGCACCTCGCCGCTTTTTTAGGAAGAATGTAATCTGTATTGATCTTTTGCACACATCATAATTTTCTCTACCGACCAGATAAATTTAAAGAGCGACCAAATTTTGATTTGTACATTTTATTATGAATAACGATTCTCGATGGTACACTAAACTTTTCTTGCTACGGTAAATCCAAAAAAGATGGAATTGAATAGAGCAAAGACAATAAGCTGCTAATAACTCAGCAGAGCCATCCGAAGGAGAAACGAACCAGGAAAATGTTATAATACAAAATGCTACACACACATATGTTGGGAACCACATATAGGCTTGTGTTATAATACTGAGGTTATGTTGGAGGGGCACACATAATTTCTGCTAGACCTCAATGTACGCCTCTCTGCTGTGACCGGACACAATTCAAATGTTGTTTGGCCGTGTTGACGGATACTTCAATGGATATGTCAATATCTCTCCCGTTGCAACGCACATGCATATCTTTCCCTAATACTAAAGCATGTGCCCGTACATTGTCGCACATTTTGCAGAAAAACCTTGTGTTTTCAGTAATTAATCCCGCAGTCCTATTTTAAGTGAATTGACTGAGATCTAAGAAAATGTTTCGTTTATGCAAAGAAAAAACACCATGGTACAACACAAGTGCCCCTCCGCCCGTCCGCTGCATCTGGTACACCTCAGAAAAAAGAACTAATCTGATATGCTTGTGGTGCAAAACAAGGTTGTTACTGCAATAATATTCCCACCTCGCTCTTCCTCACTCAATCCCATCAACTTTTATACTACATCCGCGCCTTGATGCATCATAAGTCAACAAAGAGAGAAGGGAAACATAATAATGGAATTAATCCTGGAAGTAGGAAGAAGAGCAAAGGAATAAACAACTTTGACTTAATTGGCTCAGCTACATATCTTCGGTGAGGAAAACCGAGATGCAGATGAGATAGAGTGAATGCAAAGAGAGTAGTCCTGGTCACCGTCGCTCTAGCCAGCGACGACCGGCTTGGCCGCTCGGCGGCCCACGATTCATTTGTTCCATTTTCAGGGTGGAGAAGAAGTAATTAAGGCATGTGCACCATTCATTTGTTCCTTCATTTGATCCTCCCTTATTTCACTCAACTTAGATTCATTTACTTTTGCACTTACCCATGGTTGACGAATCAAGAAATTTAGTTACATTAATTGCAATGAGAAATATCATATATCCATAAAACTCAGATACTTTTTCAATAGAACATGATCATGATGAGACAGTAAGATTTTTAATTTTTAAAAAGCTCGTGGCAACGCACGGGCAGTCTACTAGTTATTGTTAGTTTAATACAATTTTCAAGATTCAGTGGATGGTGCACAGTTGAACGAAAAAAACGATCAGTATGGTTTCCATTGTACTATTAGTTTTTAGTTTTCAATAACTATATACTCCAGTTATAGATGCTTGACCATTTTGCCCATGTGCACCCGAACGCAAAGTAAGTTCCGGCCGCACCAATCCCTTCACACGAGTCGCAACTCACAACCAGTCTCCGATCCCCGCCGGCGCCGCTCCCAGCCCCGGCCGCACTACTCCCGGAATCCTGCCGGCGGTATGCCACGCAGCCGCGACGAGCCGGCCGACGTGCGCGTCTACACAGTATGCGACGAGTCCAAGTACCATTTCCCAGCCCTACCCCGGCATCTCCTCCTCCGCAGCACTGTCGCTAATCCAAAGAATCCTTCTCCCTCCCCACTCGCCGCGGGACCCAAACCAACCGCAGGTACCTCATCGTCCGGAACGTGCCTTCGCTCGGGTGCGGCGACGAGCTCGGCACCCTGTTCTCCTCGTACGGGCCGCTGGAAGAGTGAGCCCTCCTTCAGCGACCTGAAAATTTACTTATTCTTCATGCTAATTAACTTTTTTTGTTCAGTACCTTCCGAGTTTCGCTCTCACCATTTTTCTATTCCTTCCTGAGTGGTGCGTTTGTTTTGGTTCAGGTGCAAGCCCATGGATGCCGAGGACTGCGAGGAGTACACCGACGTCTTCTTCATCGAGTTCTCGCAGCTCAGCAATGCGAGGTGATCACTAATATCTTTTTTCGTTCAGGTGTAGTACTTTTTGCTCCTCTGTGGTGAATTGGTCATCAATTGGCGTCTATTGTTTACCGTTCTAGTCTTGTGTTTGTGGGCATGGTTTATTTGCTCCTTCCTTTTTAACTGTATTCTCTGCTTGCTACCGCTCTCTCTGTAAACTAATGTAAGATGTTTCTATGGCTCAAATTGAACTGCAAAAACGTCTTATATTAGTGTACGGAGGTTGCATTATTTATCTGATGGTTAGGCAGTAATGTTTCTGAATATGTACTGAAGGATGTAAGTAGCATGTTGAATTTGTTGGACTGTCAGTGTTTCGTGCTTATGCAATTGAGTGAAAAAAACAGAGGCTTATTATTCAGCATAATTAATGGAATGAACTGAGGAAAGGTGACTTGGGTAGGCATTCCAGAAGCAAAATTTAATAAGATACTAGTATACTTTGATGCCAGTATGTGTGCCTTTACTTGTGAATTGGGATTACCAAGATGTTAATCAAAGGAAGGGTTTGACTATTCCTTGGACCTTCTTTGAGGGCATGATTTTTAGTTCAGGTATTCTGCTTCAGTCTTTGGCACTTAGGGTAGCAAATCTGGAGCCAATAGTTTTAACAACCACCTGTTTCCTATCTTTTCTTTCATCAAAATTCATACTTCCTAATACCTAATACTTCTTTAGGTGAGGAATTGGCGCTGTAATTTACTCATTTTGCAGGTTCGCAAAAAGGAAGTTAGATGAGTCTGTATTTCTTGGCAACCGGCTGCAGGTGTCATATGCACCTCAATTTGAGAGTATTTTGGATACCAAGGAGAAACTGGAAGTCCGGAGAAACGAAGTCCTCGGCCGAATAAGATGTATGCCATTTTTTACGAAGATATATTTTCGTCTTAGAATTTATTATTGTGATGACAGTATTTATTCCTTGGTAATTCAATTGTTTGATTTATATATTGCTTGCTTCAGCCTCTGTTGGAAGCAGATCAGAACGGTTAACTCAGTATTCTCCAGGGCAGGGATCTTCTAGTGGGAACTTGCATCATCATATGAGCCCCAATAAGAGGTTACTATTTCACATGTTGTCATTTGTTTCCGCTCTTTATTTAGTTCCGCGGTGTACAAATGATAATTAAAAGTTGGTCATAATTTGCTTGTCATATGATATTACATGCAGTTACTTCTTCCATCAAGTTTTTCTGGTCATGCTTTCCCTGAGCTTCTATGCATTTTCTTCTAGAACAATCAATGTGAATATTCAGACCTAGCAGTATCATCCAAACTCAAGACATGGATTCTTTTTTCTAGGGAATAGATCATATACAATCTTATTTTGTCTGAGGATTTGTACTACATCGCTTATACCTAATAAAAGGCTAGAGGTCCAGAATACAGTGTGACTGTTCTCCAAGAAAAAGGTGAACACTTAGGTGACTGCTCGTCTAAAGGCTCATCTTATCATCTTCAGGGAATACACAAAGACACTTCATGCTTCTCATATCGAAGATGTTCGTTTCAGTCATGTGTCCTCTAATAAGGTATGTAGTAGTAATACAATTTTCAGGCTGAAAACCAAGTTGCCCATCGATGGAAATTGGGCCATTTAGTAAGCAAACTAGATCGTGCTTTAAGGGAATTTTATTTTTAGAAAAGCTAGGGAGAAGCTCTGGTCAACTAAGATGCATTACTGCTAGAAAGACAGCATTAGTGCGCTTGCTCATGTGAAGTACTCGGCGAGGGCAAAATCCGTAACTACTTGGAATTGTGGATATCCTGCTGTGTGCAATCTAAATCTAGCTCAGCTCATTAGTGCAGCACATCATCCATTAGGATTTTCCAACAAACCCCTTTTTACCTTTTCATGGCTTGTGATTTTCTTTCCTGTCATGAAATGCCTTTTGATCAATTTGTGGTGGACATGCCTTTTGATCGCAGGACTATTTTCCATCCGAGTCGATGAATGCAACTGTAAATCTTGTGAGGCAGAAGCTTGATAAGGTAAAAGTATATATGTGTTACTGTTATCTATCGCTTAACAGGGAACAACCACATGGATAAGCTAAGAGTTCCGTTTTTTTTCTTTTCTTCAAAATAACAGATACAGTCTGGCAGTGATGGTTCCAATGCTGTAGCTCCGTCCAAGAAACCAAGGGTCGATAACCGTAGGCGCATTTGAATCATTGGATGACGCTACGCCATAGGAATTATGGCTTACTCCCACTTTGTAGGCTTCGCTGTGTGCGTTGGATTTCTTACCTGATACTCGGTGTTTGTAAAGAAAGAAAAAATCACTGAAAACTAATGAAGCGATAACGATGTGGTTGAGGCATTCTAAACCAAACTCTAGTGGTTGATTATTTAGTTTCTTCCTGGATTAGAAACAACGAGATTATAAAAATGGTCCTCCAACATCCATGACTAGGGGACTTGAGGTGAACTAAGCCTAGCTTACATGGTTAGGTTCCTTGTGGTGGAACCAGACCACTTGGGTGCATGTTCTAGACTTGACACATATGCTCACATATCTTTTGAATTTATTTTGGCTTCTTCCCGCTATTCGTTTAGTACTTTAGTGGCTCAGTGTGTTCGTCATCTACGAGGTGTTTGTGGTGACCTCGGCAATCTCAAGATCTAATGACTCAATCTCTAGAGGTGTTAATAAGGGTAAAGTTATGTGTGTATGTGTATGTTGTGATCGTCTGCGTGTAGTAATGTGTTTGGAAAAAAAAGTCCATAACCTGAGAGCTTACAGAAAAAAATAAAACACGCCAAGCAGCCGAAGCTAAAGCCCGTGTCTCTCTATTATGGCCCACCTCGTAGGAGAGAAGCCAACTTGGGCCGAACAGCGCGCAGGAGCCTCTCCTTCCTCTTCTCTCATCCGGCCCAGTCTTCCTCAGTATCCAGAGCCCCCAAACCTAGCGTGCCGCCGTTAGCTCCACCGCCGCCGCCCGCGAGCCCCTCCCCCCCGACGAGCGACGCACCCGCCGACGTTCAGGCTGTCGCCTCAGTCCCACACACGCCTCCACCACCCAGTAGACGACCGTCAACCCGCCGACCGCCACCCATGGCAGAGACCACCGAGAACGAGCACCACACCGACGAAGAGGAAGACATGGTCGGAGAGGGGGAAGGAGGCACCGGGAGCGAAGGCGAGGAGGTTGGAGTGGCCGGCAAGAAGAGGAAGCGGCCTCTGAAGAAGAAGAGCCTGGACGGCTTCAGCAAGCGCGGGGTGTGCTACCTCAGCCGCGTCCCTCCCCACATGAACCCGTCGCACGTCCGCCAGATCTTCTCCAAGTACGGCGAGGTGCAGAGGATCTACCTCGTCCCCGAAGGTAATCCCCCGTCATGGACCGAATTGGTGGCTGCGTTCTGTATGTTTAATTTGTGATGATACGGTACCAAAGCTAAGCCTCCATTTGAGGAAGGAACACAATAAGCTGAAAGCCCTACTTGTTTTCCGTGCGAATATGCAGAGGGCAATGCAATGATGTTAGCTAGCCTAGAAAAAACAAAGAGAACGAGCCATATATATTCATCTGATGTTCAAGTCTCCCTTGGATGATCAAGGGAGATGCGTGTAATCCCGTGCAGAGTTTCTGCTGCAAATAACATGCCTCAACGTGTGTAACAAGGCTGTATTTCGGTAGCAGAAGGCTGTTCATGGAGTCCTAGGTTTGTTTGTCTTGCTTGTATTTGTGAAAACATTCTTCATTTCTTCTAGGGGAAGGGGGAAATTGAAATAGAGCATGTCATCAAATGATAATCATGTTTTGCATGCTGATTGCACATGTTGCTGCGGCAGTATACCGTGCAGCGACAGTGAGTTGTTTTTCCTGTCCCTCGTGGTTATACGTCTTAGGATGTGAAGTGCTCTACTGCTCTTTATAATACTTATTACATATTTGTAAATGAAAATAACCCAACTTCTTAAATGTTATGTACTAATGTCATCTCTTTCCTCCAGGTCAAGGTCATCGCAAGCATAGTAACGTAAAAGCGAAGGCTTACTCCGAAGGGTATGTTATGAAAATACACAGATGAGCTGCTTTGGAGAGACTTGCTAGATCCCATTTTTCGGTTTTATGCTGAAAGTCAAACATGGAGCAATACTTACCATTGTCTACTCATTGCATTTCTGGAGTAGTCATGTAAACATATGGTAGATGATGTGTTGTATTTCACAATTTTGACATATTTTTATTATTGTATTTCTATTTGTATGGCCTTAATAATGTTCTTAAAATCTTTGTAGGTGGGTTGAATTTGCAAAGAAAAGCGTCGCCAAGAGGGTGGCTAATCTGCTTAATGGTGAACAAATAGGTGTGTTCGATGTTCAATGTGTTTTATTCTTTCTATGTTACCATTGGTTTACATTTAGATATACTGAACATGGATGATCTGTTCTTCCTTTTTATTGCTCAACCCTCAAACCCCTCAATTTTTTGGCCTCAAAAGGGTTGCTTTTGTCGGCTCTGTCATTTTTGAAGAGCTATACAATGTGTGCTAGAGAGCTCAATTATTCTTGTCGGACAATTATTGATGACCATCTGTGTTAATGATGTATTTTATTAGGTGGGAAGAAGAGGTCGTCATTTTATTATGACATCTGGAACATAAAGTATCTCAGGAAGTTCAAATGGGATGATCTGGTTGGTGAAATAGGTATGCCTAAAGTACAAAACTGTAAAGTAGCTATAAACTTGTCAGTAATGTGAACTGATTTGTTCGTAGTCTAATCCTTGGAGTTTAATGCAGCTGAGAAGACTCATATCAGGGAACAGAAATTAACATTGGAGATAACAGCTGCGAAGAAACAACGTGATCATTATCTCTCTAATGCTGAAAAGTCTCGCACACAGAAATTTATTCGTGAGCGCATAAAAAAGGTATGCTCTATTGTTTAACATACTTCTGCTAGCATAATTCATGCTGGGGATTTTCTTTCTGTCCTGTGCCATCTTTATTTTTGATTACCAGACACTTGGTGGCACATGGTTTGGTTATAGTAGGAAAAACTTTTCAGTTACAAGCTAGCTCGAACACTCGATATTTTCTCCCCTATTTTCCCGTTCACTGCAAGTTTCATTACTAAGATCTCCATATACCTTGGTGACATCCTTGAAACAGAAGCAAAAGCCGGAAGGAAAAGAATCCAATGATGTTGGTGGGACGAATAACGATCGTCCAATTCCTCGACAGAATAGAGCAGTTGAGGAGAGAGGCCCTAATAAAAAGGCAAAGCTCTCAAAAAATATTCTGGCCGGAGTAAGTGTGCAGCCCTCTTGCAGTTTATCTGGTGGTGCTTTTATGTTAGCTAGCTAGTCATTTGACCTGCTTTCATCGCACTTGCAGGTATTCGGTGGTTCATCATGATCGATTTTGATTCCTGGTGGATTGGAGCATTGGAAACTGAATGTTCTAGCACAAGATCATTGCTGTCTTCACCATCTGCTCCGCCTTTGTAGATTAGGCTGTCATTTTTTGTAATGGAGGGTGAATGGGTTTGGTCGTTTGGTGATTGCGGATTGCCAAATATGTATTGCTTCTGCTGTAATACTGGGATGGATGTACACTGTTGTTAATTTGAAACAGTTAAGTAATATTACCCTATTGGCCATATGACTGGGAACATTTCAATTCTATTATACTAAGAAACCCATTTTCTGTTCACAAGATTCGCACACTTTGGCGAGATATATTTTGACTTTCAATTATACCAATATATAAGTCGGGCGGCATATAAGTTTAGTCAAAGTTTATTTTATTTAGTCAAACTGACGGTCAAAGTTGACCACAAAATGTGTATAAGTCCTTGTAGCACTATTTTTGAACTGGCTGCATTCGGCAAAATCGATGCTCATTTTCAGGCTTCATCCTGTCTCTAATTAATTTTCTCCGAGTGCTTCAGTGATTAGAAATAAAATTATGAAGTGCCCTGACAGCAAACCCTTGGATATAAAGATCAAAATTTTGCAACGCAAGAAATACCAATAGCAGACAAGCTCTACAATGTCCTGAAGCACAACGGGAATGCACCAAGTGGTGGGGGGCGCCATGTCCTCCTGCAACCAGAAGGCCTACCTACCTACCCAACCTAGCAAACTGGCAAAAAGATCTATATGGCCCTTCTATTCCATGAAAATAGGTACTCCCTCTGTAAACTAATATAAGAGCGTTTAGATTACTATAGTAGTGATCTAAACGCTCTTATATTTGTTTATGGAGGGAGTATTATGTTATCCAGTCAGGTGCCTCGCTGACCACTTCAAGTACAGAAAGGAAATTACAAAAGCCGGATGAATGATTATTAACAAAGAATTTCTTAGTGTTTACATTATTGTACACACACCATCGACCATCCGATGGAGATGCCGTGGCTTCTGCAGAGTTCAAGATCATAACCTCAAAGCTGAAGGCATCAAGATGAAGGCAAAAAAAGGGCATCATGCTCGTCTCGCCTCAAGAGAAAAATCACGGGCATCAATCGAAAGATTGGAACTGATGCAAAAAAAAAAGAGTAGTGGCAGCTGGGGCACCGCACAAAAAAAAATAGTGGTAGCTATCTCAAGCATGCCTGCGCTCCTGTATCGTTCCTAGCTATCTCAAGCATGCCTGCGCTCCTGTATTGTATAATACACAAAATATTATTGGAGGAATGACCAAACATTGAAAAAAATAGCATCAAAATTCTGAAGGAGTAGCTAGAATGAATAATATAGCCACACACGACAATGGCATACAATCACAAACGGCATATATATCAGATAAAGGTTTCCCTAATACTGTTTCTAGTACTGGTACTGTTGAATAATACGGCATTAAATTGCTGGGCTTATGTGATAATTTATGTTCCAGGCTGATGTTCTGATAATAATTTCAAATGCAAGTGCTTCAATGGAACAAAGGCATCGATTGTACTCCCTCCGTCCCATAAAATAAGATCGTTTTGCAAGATGTTTTAGCTTGCAAAACTGTCTTATATTATGGGACGGAGGTAGTAGTAAATTAAGACGAATCGCAAATATAAGAAGCATATTAAACATTACTCCCTCCATTCCTAAAAGTAAGGCGTATTTTGTTTCGTTAAGACATGCATTTGACCAATAATTACTCCATAATACAAAGTTATATGACATGAAATTTGTGTCACTAGATTCGTATATAAAAGTAGTACTTTGTTATGACAGTGATTTTGCATCACATAATTCAAATATTAAAAGAGTAATTGTTGGTTAATTGTCTTAACGAAACGAAATATGCCTTATTCATCGGAACGGAAGGAATACATAATATTGAGAATCAGGCAAATACATACTTGTCTGTATGGACCCTTTGCCTAATCCTCTGCCAGGATCAGCTTGTGCCAAATGAGGTGCAATGAGGGCATCCAATTTGACAACCCAGAGTGCAACTGCAGACGTCGTTTGTGGCATCGTTTGGAAGTATACAGTAATATCATCCAAATATGAACTAAGGCTTACTGCTGATGAGCTTTGGTACAACCAATCCTCATCAATTGCCCCAACAAAATCAACAAGAACCTGCAGGGAAGAAACGTGGCAAAACAAAAGACAGTACATACTGTATAAATTACCTGAAACTGAATGAATGTTCTGATATTACGATGTGAAAAGGAAAAAAGATACCGACCTGCAAAAGCTCGGGTAATGATGATGTTCGTCGCAGCCGCTTAACCCACAGGTTGTGCGAAGACTTCATCCACAAACCAGCAAAAGCTGCCGTAGGCATGTGTGCCTACATCAGAGCACACAAAATGAGGGGGGAAATATGATTGAGAAGCTGCTATGAAATACATAAGCTTTTTGTGACCAAACAAGTGACTGGCGATCCAATACAGAAACATAACTCAACTTTGAGTCACCATGTATCATTGTTTCTTAACGTAGATCCAGAGAATAAACTCTGCGTAGAACAACCATTTTCTAATACTCACCTCAATAGCATGAATGGCTGCTTTAAGTGCCTGTAGCTGCGAAGGAAGAACTTTATGATTTGGCACATCGTACAAATCCTCAGGCTCCCTGCATGTTGCCACATGTATAGCATATCTTTCTTCAAGATCAAAACCAACCTCAAAAGTAGAGTGGCATATTCTACAATGTTTTTCATCTCTCCAATACAGATCATGACAACTTTCACAATGAACGAGTGATTCCTTAAATGATCTCTTGCCACACTTAACAGCAGTAAGGGAAGAATAGAAAGAAGTCCAGATCCATTTATCTAACGCTTGCAACCTTTCCCACTTTGACATCTTCTCATCACTTCTCCTCCCAACTTCAATTCCTATTGCAGATGATGCACTTTGAAGATTACCAGCTAGATATGTTGGAACAGAAGCACTGTCAATGTCTGATAGGGGTGAAGCTCCATCTCCACTACTCGGCATGGGTGAATATCGGTTTCCACTGCTTGTCTCGGAACGAGAAGAATCAGATGATGCTGTGAGCGCAACTACACACCCATCTTCCAAGTGTTTTTTCATGCCTTCAAAAAGACATGATTGCCTCTTTTTCATTGATGCAAGAAGATGAGCTTCCCTGGTGCCTCTGATGTCTAGGACAGACAATAGCGAGAGTAAATCCTGCAATGCAAACAAAAACCGAGCCGGTAACTTTATTTGTGGAAGTTTAACCTCAAGTGATTAAATAAGAGGCAAATTTAGATACTACGCAAATTAAGCAGGTGGGCAACCTGTGGTGAATCTATCACTTCCCAGTGACCATCTTCTGAGGACTCAAAGTAAACCCTACGGTGCCCTGGATCATCTGCTCTACAAGGGCCAAGGAAGAGCCAGTAATTGTTATATCTGCGATCTGATCCTAAGAGAACAATTTGTGGCTGATGTGCAAATCCTGTGGGTGATTCGTTAGCTCCAGAGTCGGCAATGTAATCCTGACTCCTCAGGCTTCCTGATTGTCCTTGCATAGAAGAATCAAAACTGTGCGAGCTTCCTGGTCTATTTAAGTACTCATCACTAGATTGATAAATGGTTCTTGTACACTTCTTTATCTTCCCACCTGAGGCATGCGACTGTGCTCTCTGTATGTTAGACAGGACGCTTTGTGGTTCCTATGAAAGGTAGAAAACAATAATATAAGATTCTGCAGCTTTCCAACAGGGCATACAAACACAGAATAGAACATTTGTATGAAGGCTGAGATTTAACTTGGAACATGAACACAACAAAGTTATCCAAGATTAAGTTTCCAAACAACTGAGAAATGGCTATTGTATGTATTTTCACTTTGAATACTTCAAATGAGTTATACGGTAACCTAAGGCAGGCACTATCCACTTAAGATGTTCATATACATATCCTATTGAAAGTAGTATCTACTTAAAATGTCCATTTCTCTTAACTCTGCCTAAGCCGTAAGGAGACACAATCATAGTATAGTTAGGAACTTAGGATAATCAATTATAAGTGCGATCATTTGTGTTAGTTGTGGAGAAGTGAATAAAGCACATCAACAGAAGAAGAAAATTCAGCAGAGGTAAATTTGCATAAATGGTTCATGGGTTTGGATGATTTAAAAGAAAAATGAACTGACATAATGCCATAATCTTCTAAAAAATGAGACCTTGCTCTCTTAACTCATCTGATCACTTCTAAGAACATTACCAAGACAGAGCACTATAGTCATCTAGCAAACTTCATACAGGGCAACATTAACAATAATGAAAAAGAATAATGATCCTTCAAGTCCTGGATGGTCGTTTTGCAAGTTCAGTACTCCCTCCGATCCATAACAAGTTTTGCAGTTTTGAACTAAGGTTGAACTAACCTTAGCTCAAAACTGCGACACTTATTTTCGATCGGAAGGAGTAAGGTTTAAGCAATGATGCCTTGAACAAAGATGAGATGTTGCAATTGAAATATACCGGAAGAGAGTGAAGGTTACCTCAAGCCTTGGAACAGAACCAGCACCAGAAACAACATCTATCAAAGCAACCAAGCAATCCAGCTTCTCATCGATGCTTAGGTCTGAGTACTCGCCTTCCATCAACCCCAGAAGCCATCGTTCTCCAGAATAACTTTCATCAATTTCACTGCATTTATTCATATTTTTATGTACGTTTTTCTGTCTCCACCTGACAATTCTACTTTCATGCTCAGGATAGCTCTCTTGTGGACCATCGGATTCATCACCACTGCTGCTAGCATCCCTATCATCATCAACAGTTCCAGAATCCTCGGTATCTGATCTAGGATCTTCTTTTCCTTTAATCCGAGGATCAACACGGAGACGATATGCAGAAGGCGCAATCTTCTCAAACAATGTGATGTCACTAGAGAGAGTTGAGAAAATAAGCTGCTCTACTTCTGATGCGCCAGAGAGATTAAGACCAATAATCTGAAGAGAATAATCAAGTAAATGCCACGGAGATACTCAACCAAAAGTATATACAGAAGGCCAGCTATCATCAATATGAACAGTTTATTTCTGAAACTACCTGTGGTGATTTGGCAAGTTCAGCAACCTTTAACCCGCCGCTTCCTTCCTTAGACAATAGTGCAAACAATTCACCTTTCAGTGTACAAGGACGTAACCCATATTTAACCATTTGATTTTTTTCCTATAATTGAATAAAAGGATACATGTTACTTTGAAACATAATAGAAGTACTTGTAGGGGGGATCCATTGCTACAGCATATATACAAATATTGGTAGCTGTAACCTGAAAGGCATGCACACCCACATACTAGTGTAAGATCTAGAATAATGAGGTGTCTCATTAAGTACCTTGTTAAAGAAATTCCGATTCAGCATATGATGATCTGAACCAAAACCTGAAGCAACCAGAACCTGGCGTAGTATTTCAACCCAAGTAAGAGAATTCAGGGATTTGATCCAAAAATTCACATCGAATTCTTGTTCTCTAACCTGAAAGAGAAACATAGAGGCAAACCATTTAGCTATTGCATTTTTCAGATTAAGTTCTTCAAACAGGAAGCAGGTATGCAGGATGACAGTTCTCTTATGCATTCATTCAAGACATTCGCCCTAATGAAGCAGCATCAAGTAGTCTGACTTCTATCTAGTTACCTCCTATCGAATCTATAAGAAAAGAAAGCAAGACAATTACTAGCTCAGTGAAACTCAGACTCTGGTCCGCATTCTATGGGAAGTATGACAAGACGAACACCTCAACTGAAACATAAGTTTGGTGCTGCAATTGACAAAGTCATGGAACTAAATAAATGTAAATATGAGAAGAATAGCATAGTCAGTTTCTTCACACAAAGTAGTATGATTTATCAGACCATATAGAAAGATAAGGATCATGTTGATTTCACACTTATTGGCTATTGCACGATCACTGTTACTCAATGTAATGAATTACGATGAACACAAGCAAGTAGCCTCGTGCTACTAGAAAACAAAGCCGATTCATCCTACGCTGTCACTTATTAGACCCTGTAGGCCCATATTGTTCTTCAAGGAAATCATTAACTTGATATCCAGAGTAGACTGGAACAGGAGCATAACAAAAAAAAGTGCATTGTAATGAAACGGCTCGACAAATTGCTCAACTCCAGCACTAGTCTAAGACCATGTACTTTGACTTCCGAATGCAGCATCATTTTCGAACTATAAACTTTACACAGTGTGCAACAAACTCGCCAATACTTCTGCCAACATAAATAAATATACCCAACAAGGTACAATCAAACTGAAGAAAACTAATAAAATGAACCTACTACTAAGTTCTCCACTCATTCAAAATTCATCTGTGAACTGTCCGACAATGCTGAAATGACGCCACAGCATAATAGCTCTAGAATAAGCACAATGTAATTCTACCTTGGAAATGAACTAAAGTGTACAGCACATTTCAAAACTCACAAAGTTCAGGAAGCTTAAGAATCTGCTATCTTTAGATGATCTTGGAACAAACACACTGCCGCTGCCCCTTTCTGTGTTTAACATAAGTAGCTTGAGAAGACTGACATGTACTTTCCCCAACAACGAGGAGTCCTGGAGGTCACATTTGCACAATAAGAAAATAATACAGCAAATTATACCAATTTCAGGGAGATTTAACAAAATTTGCACCTTGTCATGGAATGCTTGTGCAAACTCATCAAACGTAAAGGGATGAACATCCATACTACCAAAATGTGTGTAGACAAACTGGACAACCTGCCAAGAATATTTTTGAATTAACAGATGCTGGCCACAGTTTCAACATGAAAACTAGTAGAGAAAAGGTGGGCGCTCTAAAATCTACAAGCACGGTAGTAACACAAACAATAGGTGAAGGAAGAAAGAATTTTTCAGTTAATCAAGTACATATGGGCTATTGAGATTTTTAACAACATGCTTAGGCCATTAATGTTCCAAACAAAATAACCAAATACATTATAGCAGACATGTCTAACATTCCTGCTGCCCAGATGCAACTAAATCTGGTAAACTACTGGTTGGATTCATGAACAAAATTGGTAACAGTATGGAAAGATTATTGAAGCCAGTCTTGTTCCACAACCAGCATAAGACATGTACGATCATTCACTAATCACTATGCAGTAAATTCCATAAGTTAATATAGAAGTTGGACAGACTGATCATGAGCTTTTTTCCATTTCATGTAATGTAAATTCCATTAATGATGATAATACTACTCATGTATTCTCAAAGTAATGTGTTGCATTTAACCTGGAAGAGCTTTTTCACCATTTCAGGTGATGACTCCCAAGGTTTTGTGGGAAATGGTTGTTTCATCCTGACACTTGGTGGAGGAAACCTGGCAAGTAAATCTGCAAGAGAAGCACTAATACTTAAGTAAATTGGCTTATATTAGAAAAAATGAGAACAAAGAGGTAGAGGGTGATATTGCAAACCTTTACAAAGGGGGCAGCCATGTCTCCCAGTGGAAGAAAGATGAGCTGAACATCTTAACGGATTAGGACCTGCTTGTAACTCACTGAGCTCAAGCTCCTCATCATCAACTAAAGTAGCCTGTTCGGTTCGTAGTTCTGAGGATTCTGATTCATCAACTGAAAGATGGCACTCCACTGGAGGATGCTCCGACAAATCAGTAACTCTGCCACATGGCACCTAAAATAGCGAGAAATCACCATTAGCATACTACACAAAAGGCAGATTAAGTTCCATTTAACCAGATTAAAAAGGTCAAATTGCAAATATATATTTGACGGGTGTAGTTACACCCATGTCCCATATACTACCATGTGGTAGTATATATAGTACTTTATCATTTTTAGTATGTTCATATACTATAACTAAGATACTCCAAAGCAAGTTATATGAAAAAATTGCAAGTGGGCCCTTAGTTTTTATTATATTTGTGAAATACGTACATATTTGTACTTAAAAGGAAGTATGCTCAAAACATGGTACATACTACCTAAAAAGTAGTATATATAGTAGTACCTAAACATCCTTATATACTACATACTACGCGTACATATACTCCGATATGATAGATAGTTAGATACTACCTAGAACATACTAAACAAAAGTGGGAGTAACTATACCCAGTCGTAGAAAACATTTGTCCTATATATATACGCGTAATAGCTTTACAGGTCTAGATTCTCATTCTAGAGGACTAGAAGTTAGCTCATTATCTCCGTATGTGGACTTCTCCAAGTAATAAAGCTTACCTTTCTTTTACTCGGTGGAGGTCTACTCTTTTTGTTTACTTTCTTCCATGGCAAAGTTTGTCTCTGTACCTAATAAGGTTAAAAGGAGGAAATTTTGAGTTGCTAATTCAGAATATACAACTACTAAAGTTTCAAATAACATAGGCTGTATCAGATCAAATTACATAAGCAACTTTACTTGGGCAAGCTTTCCACCACAATCTTCGAATGGTCTCAATGACCTCAAGCAACCACTTTCATCAATGAAACTGGAGCAATCTTGAATTTCTGCAGTTTGGGAATACATTGCATGCCACACTGTCATTAGACCTTTGCCCTTTCCATGCTTCCTCACAGGATCATTGTTCTCAAATGGCAAAGTGGATCTCTGAGCAGTAGGCGACATGATCTGCAGATGAACATTTTTTTAGAAAGGTAGGCACCTGATGTTAGAGGTCTCAATATAACAAACAGAAACAAATTAACATGGATTACAATTACAAAAAGGGACAATAAGCACAAAAGGTCAGTTTAGCTGACAGCATCTTCATCTCGGGCACTAAAATAATTTGCCAATCAGCAACTGGCAAAAGAACACAAGAATTTTAAGAAACAAATACGGTGGATCTCTAATCTTACATCTAACCAAATAAAAATGAACATTAGAGTGCCTTCAGAAAGACTGTTATGGCAAATAGCTAAATAGAAGTGATACTAAGGCAGGAACTGTAAATCTTTTATACCAATTCAAATGTGGGGCCATCTCTTGGCCCACAAAATACATGGGATTTCTTATTGTATATCCTGACACAAAAGTTTCCAGAAACCATTGTTCTAATTACAAATAAGAGGCTGATAATAAAATAAAGACAATGCTGGATCAGACTGACTACCAGCAGTCCAGCACAGAAGATGACACTAGCTCATGATCATGATGGCACTGAATGGTATGGCAACAACCAGCAAAACAATGATTAACACGGGGAAAAAATATGTGCTAGAAACGACAATGAAAATGTGTACTTAGCCTAAATAGTGAGTTAGTGACTATGCTTTCCTAAAAGGCTCTGGTACTGAAAACCAAAAATTATGCTTGACCATACTGACTATAAGCACCAGTCGTCATTAGCCACACACAGTGAGACAAGGCATGGCACCAACAGTAAACAAAAGCTGTGCTAGAAATGAAAATGAACACTTGAGCAGCCTAAGCAATACCTTTCTCTTCTTCAAAACGCTTTGATCCTGGTAGGAATGACGTCCTATGGTATCTGCAATCAATTCAACATGATATTGTGAGGGTATTAACCGCATCTACAGAATGCAATTCGAACATTAAGAATGCAAAATATGTTAGCAGCATTAGTGTTAGAAAAGATCAAATGGGGATTGAAGGTGCTTGCAGATCCTGCTAATTCTACTCTCCTTGTTTACCCAGAAGTCTAGTTTAGTGCCATTACAAAGCAACCACAACTTGAAGCACAAATGAATAGGAGGAACACAATCAAGCACAAGCTGCTCGATACAATCTCCGTATTATAAATGAGTGAAGCCCGACGAAAAGGTTAGGACTTCCATAGCATGCTAACTCGTTAATACAATTAGTATTATTTTGAGATGGACACAAGAGTGAGGGAATGCATGGCCGAAAGAGAAGGATGAAACTTACATAGCATGGTAAATAAACAATTACAGTAAATAGCAGAGTTTTGAGATGGAACATAAGAAGTGCTACACTTACCAAACAAACAATGAGACAATTACCAGAGTTGTTAATAGAACTGTGTGGTTGATTAAGCTTCAAATCAGGTCTTTTGCATGGTTAACCTACTGGGACACATAGATAGAAAAATATGTCTATGATGATAAATGACTTTCTCAGTAAACTTTAGTGCTACTAGAGACAGACCCCTGACATGGACATGTGCCCTTTCAGGAAGGGGATCGAAATCACCCCCAAGAGATGGACCATCCTTGCGGAAGACTTTCCTCAGAATATAATCCTTCGGAAATAGGACTTGTGATCGAAGTGTGTGTTTCTCTCCTACAAGGCTCATACTCCTACGGTCCTGCCAAGAGTAATGTCATCCTCGGGCTGCAAACCCGCAATACCTTGCATTGGAGATTGACTTGAATTGGAAGACCTGCTGCTGCTACATCTAGGCCAATTTGATCTTGCACTAGCTTGTGTTATCATGTGAACCTCTGCAGCTTCCATGTGCCTCCTCTCTTTCCGCCTCTGATCTTTGAACCATATTCTGACCTGGTTGTAAGTCAAACCAACAGATGCCGCATACTCTGTCACGTCCTCCGGCTTCGGATATTGTACCTCTGGAACGGGAAATTTTTAGCCACAGCACAAAAAGTTGAACAAAAAAATATAAACATGACAGCAGGAAAAGAGCTTGAAACACTGGCACATGTTTACCAGAATAAAAACTCTCCAGCATCTGGATTTGCAGGGGAGATTTCTTTGTCCCTGCATTATCGCTCTTGGCTAGAAATCCTTTGGCCATCATCTGGAGAAAACCATAATTAGGTATCAGCGCACAAAGCAGGCGAGTGACAGTAATCACCATGTTACAAACCACTAAGGCCCAGTTCTTTTCAGCTTTTGATTCTCCAAAATCAGCTTCCCACAAAATCAGCCATCAAGTTCTTTTCTAAGATTGTGTCTGGGATTATGGGATGAGTTGTGTGCTGGAATATCTGTAATGTCCCTGAACTAAAACTGGGTGTTGATAGTACCATTGTCGATAGCATTCACATTAAAAATAGCATTCAAATTATTAGCACATAGAAGATGCAAAAAAAAAACATTCACAGTTGCATTGAGTAATCACAGTAGCAATTTTTTTAACCAAGTCATCTTCCCTTCACAGTACCATTGAGCATTCACAGTAGCCAAAGAAATTACATGCCTGGTCCATGCATCCATCCATCTACGAAAAACCTAGCACCATTGATCCATCCATCAAGCAAATCATGTACTACTAAGCATCTACATACATCCATCTTATCCAACTTGCATCGTTCCGTGTACAGGAGAGGAACTGGAACAGAAAGATGAATGAAAACCGAAGGAGAAGAGGCTCACCAGGCAGCGGTGCAAGGAGAGCTGCAGCCGGCGGGTGGGCTCGTTGGGGACGGCGGGGGAAGGGAGTGGCCGGCGGGATGGGCGCGTCGGGGCCGTGGGGGGCGGAGGAGTGCAGGGCCGTCGGGAGGCGGGGCGGAGGAGGCGGGACGGGTGAATTCTTGGGACGGCGGGATGGGCGCGTGGGGGGCGCGCTCGCCGGCTCCTCCAGGGCGGCGGTCGTCGGAGGGGGGAGGGAGGAGGAGAGGTAGGGGCGCAACCTGGCGGCGGGGAATGGAGGCGGCGGGAGGGAGAGGGGAGCGACGCCCAAAACCCTTACTGACGAGTGGGCCGCCGTTTTCCCTTAAACCCTTGGAGAAGGGGAATGGCCGAAGGGAATGGTTAGTTAGGAGAAATATCTGCGGTGTGCTCTTCTTCCACGTCGGCCCCTGCAGGTGTGTTGTGTTGTCACTGTTCCCAGAATTTAAGCTCGTGAACACAAATTGAGATTCGTGAAGCTACCAATTCCCGGGCCTTTTAGGAGGTGTTTGGTTCGCCATTTTGTATCGTAACCTGATTACAGCGTTAATGGATACCGTCAGATCTTGTTTGTTTTGGTTGCTCCGTAACCCCATAACACGGTATTAGATCCCAGCCTAGTACAAATCTGTTACTGGTCAAAATCGTCCGTAATTAAAGCCGCTACAGCCGTCTCTCCCCTCGCTATCTCCTCTGCTATTAAAGCGTCGTTGTCGCGACCAGCCGTCCACGCCTCCGTGCGCCGCCGCAACTAGCCGCTGCCGGCTCCGTCCGCGCTGTCGCCGTCGTTCCACCGGTCGCCGCCCCCGTCGTTGCATCCGCCGCCGCCCTCGTCGTTGCATCCGCCGCCGCCCCAGTCGCTGCATCCGCAGGCGTCGTCGCCGTCGTTCCACCGGCCGCCGTCTCCGTCGTTGCTAGCGTCGGCCTCGCTCTCAGGACCTCGGCCCCAAGACACGAATGATGTTGGTAGGGAAGCCACGCCGGCATGCTTCCAACCGGCGATTCGTCCTCGACTGATACATCCGCAACTCCGGTATTCATTAACGTTACAGCGTATATCCAAACAAGATATGACTTTTGCCCATACCGTTTACATTGACGGTGTAACCCATTTACGTTTGCGTTTGCGTTACCATTTTGCAACCAAACACCTCCCAGTGTTTACTGTCACCCGCCTGCTTTGTGCGCTGAGACTTATTTACCTTTTTTATAAAGAGAATATATTAATTTCGCGGAGATATCAATTACACTCAGCCTCTGCAGCAAAAAAATGTGAGTAACGACATTCAGGATGCACATACAGCCTGAAAGAGAAAAAAAGAATTTTAAAAAAGGCCTCGCGACGGTAATCAACTCCTCGCAGCAGCAACCCGACAAACTACCGCCAAAGACAGCACCCAGAATACAAAAAGGTTCTCCAAAGGCCATGCCTTCAAAGGAGGGAAACAGTGCACAAACGTCGCTCTTTCCCCATCAAAGATCTTAAGTTTTCACCCTGGAGAAAGTATGAGCTCTCAAAACGATTCCTTCAATAAGGCCATGGCCAGACACAACCAATAACGATGAGACCTTAGGTTTTCACCATGAAAGTCAAGACTCGGCACTCGAGGAGCGCCACCAAACTTGAATTCCTCCAGTGCTGCCACCCCCACTTGTCAAGACTGCTCCTTCAAATCATCAAACACCGGGCCCATAGTTACCAGATCCAAAATGGATCATCAGCCCTCGTGAAGCAAAATCTTCAGCGCGTCGAAGGTCCCCTCTGCCAACACTGGTCCTTCAATCTCAGCCACCATGACCTTCTCCACCGCAGTGTACACCATATAAATTGAGATGCCGACATGTCCCATGGTTTCGACAACAAATCGAAGCTTCGCGCTGCACCATCGTGAAGCCACCCGGGCGAATATGTGTGTGCACGACCGGATTCCATCCTATCCAGATATCCAGGAGCTTCATATGCCAATCCGAGAAGATCTCTGGTACAAGATCCGGAACACACCTGATGGCCAGATCGAAGATGAGCAGACACGCTAAACACTACCTTGATGCGAGAAGAATGCCAGGACCACCACCATTATTCTGAAGACTCGCAAGCCCTCATGTCGCGAGTCACGACCAAGCAGGAACGACAGAAGAGGAGAGGGGCAGCCCAGCTCGCATCTGCGGGTCATCACCGGCGTGCCCAAGGCCACAACCAGCTTTCCCCGCAGCACAAGCCTTGACTGGGCCGCAATGGCCTCGGATCCCTGCAGCCCAAATCGAGACCCAGTGCCTAGATCGCACACCACTATATCTGGCCATGGACCGGGCCGGGCCTGAAAAAGCCCATGGCAGAAAACTAAGGCCCAGGCCCTCCCAGGCCCTACCATCGGGCCTACTTTTCAAGCCCAAGCCCGACCCATATGGTAAAAAGCCCTTAGAGCTTAGGGCCATGGGCCGGGCCTCTTCCTTAAAATGCCAATGTGCCAAGCCCAAGCCCGTCCAGGCCCTGCTGATGGGCTCAAAACTCAGGCCCAAGCCCGGCCCACGGGCAAGCCCATCGGGCCTAGGCCCCAGATTTTGGGGCCGGGCCTGGGTGGCCGGCAGGGCCGGGCCTGAGATGGCCAGGACTACACACCACGCAAGCCGAAGACAGCCACGACAGCGACGCACCACCTCCCCCTCACTCCGACGGGGTCCTCAGGCACCGGCCAAGACAACAGCGCGCCCCATGCCCTCAAACAACGGCCCACCTCCTCCTGTGTGATGCTGTCGAGGAAGCACCTTCTCTGCCCCACCGTCTTCGACGGGGTGGACGGTGGCAGCACCGGCAGGAGACACAGATCGAAGGAGTTACTAGGAATCAGTGGGGAAGGGCCTCTGGAGCCGCCCGGGAGGGGAGCGACTCGTCTACTTGGCTTCGACCATTGCTAGTATCACTACACAACAAAAATAGGCATCCAAATGCAAGTATCATACACATTAGTTAATTATAAAAAAATCAGAACTGTATAAGAGCAAGCATTAACTAGATGGCATGCATGGATAAGCTTTCTTCTTTAACAACAAGCATTAACTAGATAGCAGCAAGCATAAACTATACCCATCGGGTAAGCCGGGCCGGTACGGGTATGGGCCTGATGGGTATAGTTTTTTTCATTTATAAATTCATAGGTAATTTTTCTCCCAAACCCTTACCCTAACAGGGTTTTTACCCGTCGGGTTCGCGGGTAGCGGGTACCCATTGCCATGTTGACAAATAGCCCTCCCCTCAACACTTTGTAGGGTTCACTTCACTCCTCCTTTTTTGAAAAGGAGATTTTTTTTTTCTTTTGAAAGGAGATTGGCACGGTGGTTTGCTTTGCCAAACCTACAAACCTTTTTTTCACAAACACAACATAGACAGAGACGCTCACATGCTCATTTCTATGAGCGCACGCATGTACATCACATCCTATCATTTATGAGCACCTCCAAAAGGCAGAGTCGGGATCAACAAAGTCAACAAAGAAGTCTCGTTATGTGAAATGCTAGTAGACCATAACCAAAATTACCCACCGCAAGATGGCCAGACTTACATGGGAGCGAGTATTAATGAGGCCTTCCCCCTCCCCTCATCAACAATATGTAATCACTACAACATCACCGCCATATAAAAATGAATTGAGTCACCCTAGTCGCACAAGCAAGATGTATTGCTTTGTGTCTAGTTATGCTTAGTTGGGTTATTCTTTGAGATAAATTCCTTACAGAGATGTTGCACAAACATCTTCATTTCTTATTGATATTTTAGTTTTCAAGTAACATTCTCGGTTGAGTTGGGCTAGAAGGTATGGATCTTTTAGTTTGCAAATAAACCTTGCCGGTTTGAGTTGGACTATAAGGTGATTTTGTGTGGGGACTTGCGAGAAATATTACATGTTTTTTCTTGCGTACTAGTCCCTCTAGCTTGTTTTTTTCAAACAACTCTATGTTCAACACGTTCACAGTTCACCCAAGGCCCACAAATAAGAAAGAACACAGTGTGTTGTCTCAGATATTAAAAGCATCTTTCCTGTTCCTGCCATGGATGAGAACTTCACCCACCTGGGATACCCTTTGATTCTCCCTGCCAAGAATAGAACTATTGCTTACAATTTTGTTCTGGATAAATTTATGGCTAAGCTTCCTTGTTACAAGGCTAATATGCTTTCTTATGCGGCTAGATTGGAGCTCATTAGATCTGTTTTTTGGCCATTCCGGTTTATTATATGTCTAATATTTTGTTCATCAAGAAATTTATTGCCAAACTTTCTGCTATCATTAGAACCTTTTGGTGAACAGGAATCAGAGAAGATAATCCTACTAGAAGTCTTTGTCTCAGGGCGTGGAAAGACATCTGCACGTCCAAAAAAGAGGGTGGTTTGGGAATAAGAAACCTTCAAGCCATGAATCAAGGTCTTATCCTAGCCTTAGCTTGGAGAATTGCCAACTCTCCCAGCTCACATCTGCATCTTGTTCTTAAGTCCAAATATTTTTGGGACTCTTCTTTTTGGACTGCCACCTCTAGCGCTCCAAAATCGGCCTTCTGGTCCCCCATTCTCAAGATGCTCCCTAAACTCAAAGCTCACTCCTTCTATCAGATCACTCAAGGAAAAATTTCCATTTGGAGTACTCCCTGGTGCCCAGCTTGGACTGATATCTACAATCATCTCATTATTCAACCTACAAGCTTTACTTATCCTGCTCAAGTCAAAGATCTTTGGCTCCAAGGACAGAAAGCCTGGAACAATGTTCTCATCTATTCTCTTTTTCAAGAACCCACAAACTCTGTTATTACTCAAACCAAGATCATTCAAGATGACTGTGATGATATTCTTTGCTGGGATCTCACGCCTAATGGTAAGTGTAACACCAAAAGTACTTACAAACTGTGCTTGCAGGACATTCAAAGCCAACCTAGAAATCAGCCTACACAGATTTCTCACCTTGTGAAAGATTTGCTTAATCAAGTCTGGAAGCAAAAGCATATGGTGCCAAGGGTCCAAACATTTGCATGGAGACTTCTTAGAAAAGCCCTTCCTACAGGTTGCAGAGCTAGCCGTTTTTCTAGGCATATTACTAAAGCATGTTGTGGTTGTTCGCAAGATGAGGATGAAATGCATCTTTTTTTTCCTATGTCCGTTTGTGAGAGCATCTTGGTTTGCTCATCCTTGGTATCTTAGGACAGATCTTCTTACAGAGAATCATCATTCTATGCAAAATATTATTTATGCTTTGCTCAATATGAATCACCCTTATGCATCGATCCTAAACGTTTTCAACTTCTTATGGTGCATTTGGAAATCAAGAAATGATTGTCTTTTTGCTAGGAAATGTACTTTCCCTCATCAGGTACATCTTGCTGCGCTGGCCATGGCTGAATGCAACACTGTCCAAGAGGCTCCTCCTGACAATCCTAATTCTACTCTCCATGCTCATATTAATAGGGACAACCGTTTCGTGCTACAACAGGGCTGCACCATTAGGTCTGATCTTCTAATCTCAGGAGCTAAAATATTCTCTGACGCTTCTTTCAAATGTTCAAAAATTCCAGGTTTATCAAATGGAGATGCAGCTACGGGCATTGGAGTTTTCCTCAATTTTTTGCAGGATAATAGAAGTATCCAAGTTCAGATTCAAGCATCCGCACCACTAACTTCATCACCTCTACAAGCAGAAGCACAGGCTCTTCTTCTTGCTGCCAAAGCGGCGCAGATCTTACAAGTCGAGCAGCCGACGTTTCTCACCGACAATCTTTCTCTTGCCAAGGCGGCGGCGAACAGGAATGTAACAGTAGATTCCACTCCTTGGGTGATTAGAGAATCTCTTGCTGATTTCTACAGGACTACCCAATATCTACAGCCGCAGGTGTTCCATATATCTAGAGAACCCAATATCTACAGCCGCAGGTGTTCCATATATCTAGAGAAATAAATGGGATTGCACACAATGTAGCTCATCAGGTTCTTAGTCGCTCTTTGGAACCTGTCTATAGTTGTTTCGGGTCAGCTCACAAGAACAGAATATGCCCTGTCATTTCTACTCTTTCTACCTTAAATTTACAGGGTTTTGTACTCCATGCTGTACACTGTTTTTGAGTTGAATGAAATTGGCGCTGAGGGCGCCTTTCCCTTTCCAAAAAAAACAACAACTCACGCAAGATTTGCAATCTCTAATCAAGATGCAAGCGGGCGTCCATGAAAACTAGCGTACAGGTATACCAAAAAGTCAACCTAATGCAATTTTGTTCATTAATATAAAATTGACTTCAAAATGACTTATATGTTGGCTACAAGGGAGACCCACTCTCATGCTTATATATATGTGTGATTATCCGTACATGAAACGGTGCGTGTTCACCGTCCATAATCATCTCTCAGAACCAGAACACCAAGATACATTACCACCGGCTACGTGAATAGCAGCAAGTTACCGAAACAAAGTTTATACAGAACCTCGTCAAAACAGCTTCCAGATTTTTCACACACAGACAACCAAAGACGAGACAAATGTTGTCCGTGGATCAAAATGATATCACCGAGCCAAAACAAAACTAGCAGAAAAGAGTAAGTTTTAGTCGCTATCATCTTCGTCTTCTCGCGTTTCAAGCTGGGAAACAACCTTTTCTATGAACTTCCTGCGAACGCCTTCCATGACATTGTTACGGGATGAATCGCCACCACCTTGTCCATCATTCAGCACTGGGTCTGAATGGCAAAGCGCCAATGCAACAGCTGAAATAAACAGAATGAAAGTCTAGCATAAAGAGTGGAGAGACCGTGCATGACACTTAAAGATTCTGTGTGCTCACATCAGTCGGTGTAATTTAAGTGAATAAGAAAAATCCTTTTCAAAAAACTATGAACTATGCCACTGTGTGGCAGTTATCTAAAATTTGTTCCCTCGATATTTTTTTTTCGTTTGCCATATGATGCAAGGCAAACATACATCATCAGGACCATATATCCACCGTAGACATGCCTGTCATAATGAATATGTTTTCCTCTTAGTATGAAAGGAAAAAACCTCATCCTAAGGTCAAAGATTATAGTCACGTTAAGCCATCTAGATTGTAATATCCACAGAAATTGTGAATTGTATCCTGCTAATTGCAACTTTAAGATAGTCGCACACACACACTGTTCACTGGTGTGTACTGACAATATTTTTGCCCAACCAACTAAAGAAAGAAGAGTAACTTGAACTAACCTCACAAAAGAAAACTTGAACTAAGATAATGGAAACTGATTGTGTGGTACAACTTACATTCAGGTGTGCATTTCTTTCCACCGAACTTCTGTAGACCAACATAAGTCCCTTTGACAGCACTGTTGTTGTACACCAGTATTGTAGGAACATTCCTATCTGGGTAGTTGGGAATACAGTCTGTGGAGATAATTTTAACAAACTTGGTTTCTGCATATTTTGTTGCCAGTTCCTCCAGGCAAGTCTCAAGCAGCCCACATTCTGGTATCCTGCGATAAGATCCATAGAAGCCTCAGACAATGAACAGTTCGAGGCAGAACTTCTTCCTAAAGTCATTTCTGTATTATAACTTTATAAGCACCTCTGGGAAACAGTTAAACAGCATATAAAACAGAAGCACTGCAAACGTCTCACAGAAGCATAGGGCATAATGGCCTAAAATCCTACAGTTTCTAGTCAAAATGAGTATAAATCAAAATACGAGCAAAGGGCTTTTCGTAGGCTGCTGCTCCGTGCAGTTAAAGATGGGATCCAACCTGTTCTGTTTGTGAAGAGCGTGTGGAGTAAATTGAAGTAAAAAAGAAGAGGAAAAATATCATGGTTTGCTAAGCTAGGTTATCTTGTTTATTCTGAAATGTTCAAAAATCACGCATACAAAGTCAGATTTTGCCAGAACCATTTCAACACAATTATATCTCTGGATAACAAATTCCAAGAACCATAGTAGATAATACTCCTTTTCAAGCTGCCATAGCTAATTTTCCTATTTTTAATCAGCATAACAAATACTCCCGCTGTAAAGAAATATAAGAGCATTTAGGTAACTACTTTAGTGATCTAAACGCTCTTATATTTCTTTACGGAGGGAGTATGTATACTTAGACACTTACACGAATAAAGTTCTACATACATGCCCATAAAAAATTTAGCTGTTTCTTGGTGTAGTTTTTGACAGAAGAAGGGCATCATATTGTAAATAGGACGAATTTCGCCTTACGCATCCTTGTAGAGGAAGACCACAACCCAGACATCCGGTGGAGCCTGCGAAACCTCACGCACAAAATCAGAGCCTGTGATTGGCTGTACTGCGCCGAATCTGGCAGTTTTAGCTGCATCCTTGAGCTCTGCAAGTCTCATCCTCCTGTAAGCACACCACAACAGCAAAACATCAGACAATTGGTGGACATGGATTTCTGGCTCCATGGATCAGAACGACACTTCTCGCAAGTGGTACCAGAACAACTGAAATTGTACAGTAGTGCCCCGAGTCCAGATAAAAAACAACCGAAACAGACCAGATTTCTGTGGAAATCACACGAATTACCTCCATCCTACCGTGTAATTCGGGTCAAATCAATCACGAAAAGCACTAGTGGAACACATCTCATGGATCACCAGACGTGCGGGAGACTAGATCGAGGCCGATGGGGAGAAGAGAGGGGGCGCACCTGTACTGCTCGAGGAAGCGGTCATCGTCGAGGTCGTCCTCGAGCTCCTCGAGCTCGTCCGGGTCGCGCGCGTCGAGCCACTCCTTGGACTTGGGCTGCTCGTCGGCGTCGACCCTAGGGGCGAAGGGCGGCGGCTTGAAGGGCTTCGGCTTCTCGGGCAGGTTCCCGAGTTTGCGCTGGATGTCGTCCCACTGCGTGGTCGCCCCCTCCACGTCCTTGTACACGAAGTGGTAGTCCGCCATGGCCGAGCCTCGAACGAGCGAGCGAGCGAGCGAGACAGGAGAGATCGGGACAGCAGAAGCGGATCCCGAACGCAACGGCCCGACCTTGCCCATGGGCCGGGGCTGGGCCTAGATTTTGAGCCCAATGGTCGGGCCGGGCTGGGTTGGGCTTGTTGTATTTGCAATTTAAGAAAGAGGCCTGACCCAAGGCCTGATGAGCTTTTTGACTGATGGGCCGGGCTTGGGCCGGAATACTAGGCCTGACGGTTGGCCCATGCCTAGGTTTTCTGCTTTGGACTTTGTTAGGCCCGACCCGGCCCGAGTTATGCCTAGGAATGCCGAAGGGGAACGAGGAGGCGAGAGAATGGGAGAGATCGGCTGACAGGTGGACCCAATGTACTCGCGCTAGACGCTATCGCGCATGGGATCCGGATCCGCGTGTGGCAGGTTGGGCCCGCTTGTCATTCAGATAGAGGCTTTCCGCTGGATGAGACGGTGCCACTGATTGCGAAACAAAAACTGAGGAGAGGAAGCAAAGAGGGAGAAGATCATTCTTCGGGGCAGCGGAGATGACGGTTGGTCATCTCGCCAATGATACCATCCTCTGAGGCCGCGAAGGCACGGTGAGCTCCTCCTCCTCGTCTTCCCTTGCCCTCTTCTCCTTCGATTTGCTCGTTGTTGTGTTTGCGGCTCGAGATATATTTTTGTTGGTGGAATGTGGGGGTTGGAGGTTAGGGTTCTTCGTGGTGCGGCTGCTGCGGCGAATTTGGAAGATTTGAGGTATTGTTTACTGCCAAAACAGAGTAGTGTTTGGTTGCAATAAAAAAGTGTGACCACAAAAGATGGTTAGCACAGAATTATTCAAACACATATCAAATTGGAAGGAATATTCAAAGTAAGAGCAAAGCTGCACCATTTTTTTACGCGTCAACGGCGGGCTTACACTGAACCATATATTCCAAGACGAAAACAATTAAGGAGAGGAGCAGAGGAGTACAAGAGGGGGGGGGGTAACAAAAGTTCAGAGAAAATAAAAGAAGTTTAAAGGAAATACATAAGGCCTCATGGCCAGGTGGAACAACATTGATCCCCAGTTTTTGAGAACATTGATCCCCAGTTTTTGAGCAGAGATTGTCTTTGAGCATTCTTGCACCGATGGACGAGAGCATTAGATCGTCCGCTGCAACTCGACCAATGCAGTGTATGCCCCAAGTTTCATTTCTAAATACTTTTGCATTCCGCCTTTTCCAAGTATTCCCGAACACGACGATGATCACACTAGAGCACACTTTGTTGGTGGTTGCACCCAGCTAAACATCCAGCAGACTATCTGGCCGTCCATCATGAAGGCTCTGGAGTTCATCCCGCAGAGGTAACAATAGGTGGCATTGAATAAGAAGGTGAGTGATACTTACGCAAGCACCACAGAATGGGCACACATCTGAGGTGGGGATTGATCTCCGTAAGCGTCTCTCATTGGTGTACACACGGTCCTTGCATGCAAGCCAAATGAAAAATCTGCTTTTATTAGGCGCATAATTCCTCCAAATGGCAGGAGCGAGCTGGTCGATCGGTTGTGCTAGCCAAAGCATCGAATAGGCCATTTTGGTTGTAAGAGGTTTGCCTCCCTATTTTTCAATCCTCGTGTCCTGTATCTGCAAATTCAAGTTAACTGTTGCCAAAATAGCACGCAATTCTCCCAGATCACGTTCAGCCGCATGAGATAATCGATTTGTGAGGTCTAGGTTAAGTTCCGTAGAAGCCAGCACCTGAGCCACAGAGGCGGACTGCCGCTTTGCAGTGTGAGAAAAGGGATGGGGAACGAACCGCCAGGGTGTTAGTGGAGTTGGGTAGCCAAAGGTTGGCCAAGAAGGAGGTGGACTGACCATTACCCACATAAACAATGTGATGGATCGGAAGAAATCAAGGCCTTTGAATATGTCCCGACAAGTAGGAGTGGAAGATTGACTGCAAGGGCCCAAGTCATGAACTGGAGACCATCCGTTTTTTGCTAAGGAGGTAATCAGGAGACACCTGATTGCCTTGACCGCGGAGTTTCGACAAGTGCTTAAGAAACATACACATATGTTTATCTAAAAAAAGCAGACACATATTTAAGTATTTAAGGGATGAAAAACCCAGACTGCCGTTAGCAAAGGGGGCACACAGGAGATCCCAAGCCACCTTGCACTACCCTCCCATGATTTCTTCTTGCCCCAACCAGTAGAAAGTTCAGTAACGTTCGTCGATCTCCTGGACCGTCCTTATCGGTAGCAACAAAGCGCCCATGGCGTAGATAGGGAGTCCATGAAGGGATGCCCGCACCAGAATTGCCAGGCCAACCTAGGAGAGAAGTAGGCCGCGCCAACCTGCCATACGTTTATCCACTTTGTCGATGATGAAGAAGAACGCTGGGAGATTCAATTTTGAAGTAGACAACGACAGGACAAGGTATAGTTGGTGTAACATCCCAAATTTTCAATTTGGAATGTTATACATAGGTCATTCGTGCATATCATATTTTATTGCATTTTCGTTTCGCAATCCTCAAAATCCTAAGCAGCTCAAGGACCCTCGGAGAGAGTTGGGGATTTCCCGGTTATCATATTTGATTTTTATCAAATAGTGAAACGAGGATTTGTGATTTTAATTATTTTTCTCTCCAAAAAATATTTCATATTAAAATATATGAGAGGAGATAATATGACTTCTCCAAAACAATTGAAATATTAGAGGAAAAAATATTAAAATCATTTATTTGATTTTATTTGCATTAGAAAAATTGCACATTTTCAAAAGATTCAATTCCATTTTCCCCCTAATCTTGCCACAGTCTCAGCTTTACCCCTAAAAAAACATGTGCTCAACTTTGCCCCTCTTCCGTCTGGTGCCACTTCAGAAATACCCCTCTGCGCCGTTTCCGTCCAGTCAAAGTGGTTTGACCGTTTTCGGGACAATTTTGGGACAAGTTTGCCCTTACTTACATGTGGGGCTGACCGAACAGTTATCTCTCTCGGTTTTCTTCTTCCTCCCGACGCTAAGAACAAAGTGTAGGAGGAGGCGGTTGCTCAGGCGATTTCGACAGCTCGGTGCTGGAGAGCTAGGAAAGGAAGATGGCGTCCATGTCCTCGACGGCTCAGTGCTTGGCGACTTCAGCCGCGGAGGACGAGGTTAGTAAAGTCTACATATTTGGGGATTTCAGATCTAGGGTTTGTGCGGATTTGGGATTTTTTAGCCATGTGCATCCGATTTTGTTTGTAGGTGGATGGTTGTGGCATTGTGCAGTTTAGTTCAGAGCATTTCATTCCCAATCCCATCTTCTGTGGCCTTGAGGAGCGCTCGAAGCGTAGATGCCCAGGGCATGGGCTAGTTCCGGCTCGCGGTGTAGCTTGGGGAGGAGCAAGCACTGGTAGACGTTTTTTGGGTTGTCCAGTTGATGTAAGTGCTATATTTCCCTCAATTTGATATATTTTTTTGTTGAATTGATGCTAAGATTTCAGTTTGACATTATTTTTGAACTATGCTTTTGCAGCTTCCCGATGAATGTGATTGGGTTGTATGGATTGACCCCCCTCCTACTGACTATGTTGGGCTTGCTTTTGAGGATTTACATGCTGCCCTTGAACACAATTGGATCAAAGCAAGCAATCTGGAGAGGAGGGTTGTGGATCTTACCACTAAAAACAAGAAGTTGAAGCAAAAGTTGAAGAAAAAGAGTGAGCTGATGGAAACAATGTGCTTTGTCATTGTTCTTGGCATAAGCATTGTGGCTAGTCTTGTTTCTGTGTGGTCAAATTAGGCTATTGAAGTGTTTGCTGATGTAGGTTATGTTGTTATGTTCTGGAGCCTTTATGTAATGGAGCCTTTATATAATGGTGTGAACTATGAAATTGTAGTAGATGTTCTGGAGCCTTTATGAAATGTCCCTTTATATAATGGTTATGTTGTTAATGTGGTTTAAATCCTGTATGAATGCACATTGAGGTACTTTTTGGCTAGTGATGTTTCCATGTGGTAAATATGAGCAGAAATATATATCAATCCAGGGGCAAATATGAGCACACAAATATAGCACAGGGGCAAATATGAGCACACGAGTGTAGCACATGAACAAATAGGAGCACAGAAGTGTAGCACAATGACAAATATGAGCATAGAAGTCACATGGCAAATATGAGCACATTACACAGAAGTGCTGCTTCCTTTCCCTTTGGCTTCTTCCCTATTACAAATTCAGGATGCATTAATTCATCCTCATCATCTGTTGGTACATCATCAGGTTGTTCCTCTTCTATGATTGGATCAGCATCTGGTTGCTTGCTACTGCTAGGACCTGGTTCATGCACAACACTAGTTTCTGAATTTCTTCTTCCACCTGAACCACCTCTGCCACCTGAAATCCTTCTTGCACCTGAACTACCTCTGCCACCTGAATTCTCTCTTGCACCTGAACTACCTCTGCCACCTGAACTCCCTCTTCCCCTTGTTTGACTGCACCTAGCTTGAGAACTGTGAGCTTGAGATCTACTTCCTCTCCTCTCAGTCTCTCCTCTAAGCCTTTGTATCACATTAATTTCTAAATCTACTGTCTTAGTTTCAGCATTGGTTGCAAACATAATTCCCAATTCATCATCAGACTGCACGGGCACCCAATTAGTATTTCCCATGTCCCAATACCTAAATTCTACAGCATCATAGAGGCCCCATGGATATTTATCTGAGATTGCAGATCTAAACTTCACAAATGTTGATGTGCAATCAACTACAGGACGAAAATTAAACCCTGTGCCAGATCCTCTTGTACCAGAAGTGCCTAACACGGCGGTTTCCATCCTACAGTTGAGATAGAAAGCTCTAGCTGGATCCATCCTACGGTAAATGTTGAGAAAAATTAGAGGAAGGCAAAGACAGTGAGCATAGCAATCGTGCGAGTAACCTAATGGAGGAACTTACCCCGTTGGAACAGTCGGTGTGGTCGCCGCTGTGGTCTGAGAGCTCTCAGCTCTGCCGCTGCCGGCGCCTCTTCCACGAACGGCAGCCATCCGCGAAATCCCTCGGTGAAGAGGAGCGGCGGGTCAGATCCAGCCGCCGCGCATCTCAATCCCCACGCTATCCCTCCACGGCGGCCGACGGCGAACCAAATCGTGGGCGGGCTAGGGTTAGGGTTCAAGTCGCCAGAGAGAAGAGAAGAGATGAGAGGAGAGGATATCTGTGAGTGAGTGACTCTGTTCGAAGGGCCCCACATGTAAGTACCAGGGGTAAATTGTCCGAAAGGTGTCTCCTGCACGGTCAAACCACTTTGACTGGACGGTAAGGGTATGGAGGGGTATTTCTGAAACGGCACCAGACGGAAGAGGGGCAAAGTTGAGCACTTGTTTCTTTTAGGGGTAAAGCTGAGGGTGGGGCAAGATTAGGGGGAAAATGTAAATGACCCTTTTCAAAATTGCATTTTAGGGCCAAGAAAATGTTCATCTCGTTCTAAATATTTTATTTAGACTGTAAAAATTTGTTTTGGCATTTTTAGTTTTTTATTTTATTTTCTAGGATTTATTTTCTGTTCGGCGGATTTTTTTTTAAAAACTTCCAAGCATCGACTGGGCCGAAACCCAGCCGGGCCGGCCCAACCACCCGACGTCGTCTCCTGCGCGGAGCCGCGCGCGCCGCCGCCGCCGACTCGGACAGAGTCCGAGCTGGATTCCTTCACCGCCGCTGCCTTGCCCCCTCCCCAAGCCACCCCGCCCCCGCCCTTTATATACGCCGCCCGAGCCCCCGCCACCACCTCAACCCATCGCCGCCGCAGCCCCGCCCCTGAGTCGCGCCGCCACCTCCCGCCGCACGCGCCTCACCGCCGACGCTGCAGTCGCGCCGCCGCCGCCTCGCCGCGCCGCCCCGCAAGCCCGCCGCCCCGCCGCCCGAGCCCCGCCTCGCCGGAGGTACCGCGCCATTTCACCGCCGCCATTTTTTTAAGAAAACCGATTCGTTTTTTTCTAGAAAACCCTAGTTCGTTTTTTTAGATCGGTTCACCGGTTTTTTTCCGGTTCTGCTATTTAGCGGACGTTCGTCTGTACGTTCGTTTTAACGAACGATTTTCGCTTGTTAGTTACAGATAACGAACGCTCGTTCGTTAGTCTGTTAGTCAGTTTTCTTTTTATCGGATTTTTCCGCGATTATTCTCGATCGTGATTTCTGATTCGATTTTCGTTTCAGTTTATCTTTTCGCTTGTTTATCGGAATCAGGCGATTCAAGCACCTAGATCTTCGTCTCGAGACCCTCTTTCTGTTTAATCAACTTAAACAAGATTTTGGTACAGTAAAATTTGACTTTAGTTCAGATTAGTAAACGGGTCTTGTTTCTTTCGCCGTTCAAGTTTCGTTGCTCCGTTTGATTTGATTCTTTTTGCAAACCGGAGTTCTTAAGTTGAACTTTCTGGTCAATCTCTCTTATTTGAGTTTTGCCCGTGCATCTTTGCTTGTTACTTATGTATGCTGTTGTTTGTTTGCGATAGAATTCCCGGAGTGCGAAGCGTGCTACTACGAGTCCCTAGGTTCTGCGGATCGTCAGCAAGGCAAGTAACACATTGATCATACTCTTTCCATAGCCAGTTTTTATGCATTAGTTTCAATCCTCAAACATTGCATGATTAGGATGTGATTAACATGTGGGTTGGGAAGTAGTTGTTGAGGTAGAATCTATTGCCCTGTTATATTCAAACCCTTGGGAGTTACTTCTACGCGTTGCTTATATTGCCATGCTATGCTCATAGACGTGGTTTGGGTTTGAGTGAAATCCATGACAGATGTGAGATTGTTAATTAATGGTTCAACTTAAGGTGGCAACTTAAATACACATCTGGGTGGATTGAGGCACCTGGAGAACCCAGTGTTGCCTGTATTTTTGGAAATCCCGGGGTTCCGTGTGATTTTCCTATGGACCGCCACCCAGGCTCAAAGGGAACTGAGATGATTCATGCTAGAAACTTCCATGTGCAGCCACAAGCTATTATGGGCTCTAGCATAGTTGAGTAAGTTACGTGAAGCTCTTGAAGAGGTAGATCAGCAGATAGTGGGTTTGTAGGTTTGGTATGGTCTACCCGGAGTAGAGAGTTAATGTTTCTGAAAGACTATGTTTCGGTCATCCGTTTCTCAAACACCATGTAGTGCGAGAAATCCAACGGACGCGATCGAGTCTTGTGGGGAAAAATGCGCAAACCTCTGCAGAGTGTACAATCTAATCATGGTTAGCCGTGTCCCCGGTTATGGACAATCTTGAGTATCTAGTACTTGGAGTATCTTAAGTATCTCATCACTCTTAATTAATATTGTTAGGTTGTTAATCACTTTAATTGGGATTGAGTTGGAGGAACCGTCTCAATGATGTTTCAATCACCATGATAGTTAAATTAAAATCTATTCCTTTGTTGTAGGAAAAAATTGGCTTTTCGCAAAAACTATAACCATAGAGCTTTCCACCAGCAAAATATGCATGTAGTGATAGTATTATTCTGTTCTTGCTCTTCTGTGTTATATTGCCAGCATATTCCATGTGCTGACCCGTTTTCGGGCTGCAACGTATTATGTTGCAGACTTTTCAGACGAGGAGTAAGGTTCGTTAGGTCGTTGCCGTGCAGCTCAGCTATGCCGTTGGAGTTGATGGACTCACTTTATCTTTCAAGCCTTCCGTTGTTATCGTATTAGATGGCCTTAAGCCATATTTATTGTAATAAGTTCTCTTTTGAGACATTCGATGTAATAAGTGTGTGATTGCTACTCTGTTATAAATCCTTTGAGTACTGTGTGTGTCAGCATTACCGATCCAGGGATGACACTGAAGCACAGAGACTTGATTGTTTGAGGTCAGGTCGTTACAAGATGGTATCAGCGCACACGCTGAGTGTAGGACACGACCACTAACATAAAACCATAGGTCACTCTTCTCTACTCATTTCTGACTCCTCTCCATTTTCTACTCTTTAGGATGGCGGAGTTGAAGAACAAGTTTGCACAACCGGATGAAGACACCCCTTTTGGACGCCACTTGAAGGAAGTCACTAGGTACTTGAACATTGGAATACCAAGTTTCACCGGGACGTACAATGCCACCTCACCAGAAGAGGAGCGCTGGATGATTCAAGTACAAGTTCCAGGAAGGACGTTCTCGCCAACCTCTAAACCCATAGAGTTTTCTTTTGAAGCACCCACCTGGAGTCTAGGCAAGAGCATGGCAGCCCACATTACCATGGGACGCATTGGAGAAGTCTACAACAAGGATCTTAAGGAAACTATCTACCAGATATGTGGGCTCCGAGACGAGCAATGGGAAGTGATCAACACCAAGAAGGATAGATCCATCGCAGCTTTCATCCAGGAGTTAAACCAGCACATTCGACGTCAGGAGAACCAGATGTGCGCAGACATGATGGACTTGAAGAAGGCAAAGACTAGGATCATCGAAATGGAGGAAGAACTCAAGTTTACACGCGATGGATATGAGGAGGAAATTAAGACACTACTGGAGAAGAATGACGACCTGGTTAAGAAGATCGGAGTATTCATGGGAGATCCAACAGCGGGAGGAGAAGACGATGATTCCACTTGCTCGGACAACTACATCATCATCGGCGACACTGATTCTGATCCTAGTGATGATGACTTTGAAGACAGAGCTGGAGCAGATATCATGGAGTCTTCCACCGATCAAAATTTCTAGATGACCACCACATATTAGTAGTATTCCCCCATGTATTTAGTAGTAGTTGAGCACTTTTGTGATAGTTCTAGACCGCTTGTATGCCCTTGCTTGATTGATTGAGTGAAATGATTGTGTTTGTCTCATGTGCATATGGGTAGTGCTTTCTCACTAGACCCCTTTTTCTATTCTGATCTCTTCCATCTAAACCCATCAGATGCCTCCGAGACGTGACACCGGTTTTGCCTTCCCGCCGGAGCTCACTCAGTTGATCCAGCAGCAGAACACCTTGATGCAATTGCTAGTTCAGAACCAGGGCAACAACAACAACAACAACAACTCGCCGCCAGTGGACAACCTAGCCCGTTTTCTAAGGTTACAGCCGCCGGTGTTTTCCAGTAGCACCGAACCTATAGTTGCTAATGATTGGCTACGCCGTATTGGAAGGGAGTTGACCACCGCAGGTTGCACAGATGCTGAGAAGGTGCGCTTTGCCGCACATCAATTGGATGGACCAGTAGCCTCATGGTGGGAGAATTACACGGCCACTTTTCCCATAGCCAACGTCACTTGGGACCAGTTTCAGCAAGCTTTCCGCACAGCCCATGTCTCAACTGGAGCTATGAATATGAAGAAGTGCGAGTTTCACAACTTACGCCAGGGGATTCGTACTGTGGCTCAGTACGTGGATGAGTTTAGCAAGTTATCTCGCTATGCCCCTGACGATGTGGCCACAGATGCCGCGAAGCAGGAGAAGTTTATGGAAGGGCTGAATGATGAGATGAGTATGAAGTTGATGGTAGCAACCTTCAACAACTACCAGGAGTTGGTAGATAAGGCTCTTATGATTGAAGGGAAGCAGCAGCAGATTGAGAGCCGTAAGAGGAAGTATGGACAAGGGAGGTATAACTCAGGAGCTCAGCAGAAGCCTTGCCTAACCCCGAACTTGGGAGGACTTGTTCATAACCATGGAGGTCATAACCACACCAGAGGAGGATCGCATAACCACAATGGTTCTAAGAATGGGAATGGGAACGGAGCTAACAAACAATCAGAACCGCCCCAATCCAGCCACACCCGCCAAAAGAGACCTAAGTCACGTTACTTGCTTTAAGTGCGGGAAGACTGGACACTATGCCACGGAGTGCCCTGAAGGGAAGAATGGAAACGGAAATGGGAGTGCTGGGAAGAAGCCCAATCCAGTCAACAAAGGACAAGTGAACCACGTTAACGTGGAGGAGGTTGAGGAGCAGCCAGACGCGGTTATAGGTAAGTTTTTGGTTAAGTCATTTATCGCTCTTGTTCTTTTTGATACTGGTGCATCACATTCATACATATCAAGGGGATTCGTGGATAAGTTTAAACTACCAACCCAAACCCTTAGGACCCCTCTCTTAGTGAGTTCACCTAGAGCAGAGTATATGGCTAGTCTATGGTGTGACCAGATACCCCTAATCATTGGTAACCATGTTTTTCCGTCCGACCTAATTATCTTGGAGTCACAAGGATTGGATGTGATATTAGGCATGGATTGGATGTCAAAGTATGGAGGAAGCATTGACTGTGCTAGTAAGTCGATTTATCTCACCACCCCGGAGGGAAATAGGATTAAGTATGTATCTAGGCATGTGCCTAGGAGGAGCCAAGTGAATACCCTCACGGGAGTTGTTCAGGAGGAAGTGCCTGTAGTGAAGGATTACGCGGATGTTTTTCCATAGGAGTTACCAGGCATGCCACCGGATCGAGACAACGAGTTTTTGATAGAGCTATTGCTAGGTACAGGGCCAATATCCAAGAGACTCTATCAGATGCCCGCGAATGATCTGGAGGAGATTAAGAAACAGATCAAGGAGTTATTGGAGAAAGGTTACATTCGACGAAGTTCATCGCCATGGGGAGCCCCAGTGCTTTTGGTTGAGAAGAAGGATAAGTCCCTAAGAATGGTTGTTGATTATTGGGCCTTGAATGAGGTGACGATCAAGAACAAATACCCACTACCGATGATCAATGATCTGTTTGATCAGCTGCAAGGAGCTAAGGTGTTTTCGAAGATCGATTTGCGATCAGGATACCATCAGTTGAAAATTTGAGAGAAGGATATACCAAAGACAACATTCACCACACGGTATGGACTGTATGAGTATACTGTCATGTCGTTTGGACTGACTAACGCCCCTGACTATTTCATGAGCATGATGAACAAGGTGTTCATGGAATATTTGGACAAGTTTGTTGTGGTGTTTATTGATGATATTATGGTATACTCGGAGAATGAAGAGGAGCACAAAGAGCATTTGCGTTTAGTCCTCGAGAAACTCAGGGAACATCAGTTGTATGCCAAGTTCAGCAAATGCGAGTTTTGGTTGAAGGATGTCAGATTCCTTGGACACGTTATATCAGGAGCAGGTATAGAAGTAGACCCCAGCAAGGTTCAGTCAGTCACTGAATGGTTGGCACCCACTTCAGTTAGCGAGATCCGCAGTTTTCTTGGACTCGCAGGATACTACCGGAGATTCATTGAGAATTTTTGCAAAATTGCGAAGCCAATGACAGAGTTATTGAAGATGGATACAAAGTTTAAATGGACGGAAGATTGCGAGGCAAGTTTCCAAGAGTTGAAGAAACATTTGACTACAACCCCAGTGCTGACACTGCCAGATATACGTAAGGATATCCAAGTGTATTGCGATGCCTCTCGCTTAGGACTTGGAAGTGTGCTTATGCAGGACGGAAAAGTTGTTTCGGATGCCTCACGACAACTAAAACCGCACGAGTTGAATTATGCCACGCATGATTGGAGCTAGTAGTCGTAGTGCATGCGTTGAAGACTTGGAGACATTACCTTATTGGAAACCGTTGTGATGTGTACACAGACCATAAGAGTTTGAAGTACATCTTCACACAAAAGGAGCTGAACCTTAGGCAGAGGAGATGGTTGGAGCTTATAAAGGATTATGACATGAAGCTGCACTATCATCCAGGAAAGGCCAATGTCGTAGCAGACGCCTTGAGCCGAAAGAGTTATGCTAATATCCAAGAGAGTACGGGATTGCCAAAGGAGTTAGCAAAGGATATCATGGAACTTTGATTAGAGATTGTTCCTAGAGGTTTTGTTGCAACAATGGAGGTTCAGTTGACATTGTTGGGAAAGATTCGGGAAGCTTAGAAGAATGACAAAGAGATTGCCGAGATAAAGGAGAAGATGAGCAAAGCAAAGGCCAAAGGTTTTCGTGAGGATGAGCATGATACCTTATGGTTTGAGGATCGAATTTATGTGCCCAATGACCCAGAGATTAGGAAGTTAATACTTCAGGAGGCTCATGACTCACCATACTCGATACACCCCGGAAACACCAAGATGTATTTGGATTTGAAGGAACATTTCTGGTGGACGGGTATGAACAAGGATATTGCCGAGTATGTAGCCGTATGTGATGTATGTCAGAGAGTGAAGGCAGAGCATCAAAAGCCAGCAGGATTGTTACCGCCTATGCCGATACCTGAATGGAAGTGGGATAAACTTGGCATGGATTTTATCACCAGATTGCCTACGACCAAATCAGGATATGATTCTATATGGGTAGTAGTTGATCGCTTGACCAAAGTGGCTCACTTTATCACAGTAAAAACCACTTATACAAGTGCGAAGTTGGCCAAGATATATATGTCCAGGATCGTATGTCTGCATGGAGTTCCGAGGGGCCATCGTATCAAATAGAGGAACACAGTTTACCTCAAAGTTTTGGCATCAGCTGCACCAGACTTTGGGAATGAGATTGGAGTTCAGTACAGCGTTTCACCCGCAGATGGATGGACAGACAGAGAGAGTCAATCAGATTATAGAGGACATGTTGAGAGCTTGTGCGCTAGATTATGGATCTAGTTGGGATGACAATTTGCCTTACGCAGAGTTCTCATACAACAATAGCTACCAAGCCAGTTTGAAGATGGCACCATTCGAAGCCCTGTATGGACGAAGGTGCAGGACACTGTTGATGTGGGATGAAGTAGGAGACCGACAGTTGTTTGGACCAGACTTGATCAAGGAGTCTGAAGAGAAGGTTAAGCTGATTCGTGATAGACTGAAGATTGCTCAGTCCAGGCAGAAGAGTTATGCGGATTTGAAACACAAGGAGGTAACCTACGAAATTGGAGATAGAGCATATCTGCGAGTACCACCCTTGCGAGGACTGAAACGTTTTGGAGTTAATGGAAAGTTAGCCCCGAGATTTGTAGGACCGTATCGTATTTTGGAACGGATGGGAGAAGTTGCCTACAAGTTGGAGTTACCTAAAGGACTGTCAGGAGTTCATGATGTGTTCCACGTTTCACAGTTGAAGAAGTGTCATGCTGAGATGGCCGATATACCGTTAAGAGATACAGTACCCTTGGAGGCGATTCAGTTGGACAGTGATTTGACTTATGAGGAAAAACCAGTTAAGATTCTTGAGTTTGCCAGCCGAGTCACCCGCAACAAGGTTATCAAGTTTTGCAAAGTTCAGTGGATCTAGAGGGGGGGCGGCGGCCAGGGAGGGGGGACTTGCCCCCCAAGCAAGGGGGGCGCCCCCTTTAGGGTTCCCCCCCAACCCTAGGCGCATGGGCCCTTGGGGGGGAGGCGCACCAGCCCACTTTGGGCTGGTTCCCTTCCTCATAAAGCCCATGAGGCCCTCCGGGAGAGGTGGCCCCTCCCGGTGGACCCCCAAAACTCCTCCGGTGGCCCCGGTACAATACCGATATGCCCCCGAAACTTCCCGGTGTCCGTATGACGACTTCCCATATATAAATCTTTACCTCCGGACCATTCCAAAACTCCTCGTGACGTCCGGGATCTCATCCGGGACTCCGAACAACATTCGGGTTACTGCATATACATATCTTCACAACCCTAGCGTCACCGAACCTTAAGTGTGTAGACCCTACGGGTTCGGGAGACATGCAGACATGACTGAGACGGCTCTCGAGCAATAACCAATAGCGGGATCTGGATACCCATGTTGGCTCCCACATGCTCCACGATGATCTCATCGGATGAACCACGATGTCGAGGATTCAATTAATCCCGTATACGATTCCCTTTGTCAATCGGTATTTTACTTGCCCGAGATTCGATCATCGGTATCCCAATACCTCGTTCAATCTCGTTACCGGCAAGTCACTTTTCTCGTACCGTAATGCATGATCCCATGATCAAACACTTTGATCACATTGAGCTCATTATGATGATGCATTACCGAGAGGGCCCGGTGATACCTCTCCGTCAAGCGGAGTGACAAATCCCAGTCTCGATCCGTGTCAACCCAACAGACACTTTCAGAGATACCCGTAGTATACCTTTATAGTCACCCAGTTACGTTGTGACGTTTGGCACACCCAAAGCACTCCTACGGTATCCGGGAGTTACACGATCTCATGGTCTAAGGAAAGGATACTTGACATTGGAAAACTCTAGCAAACGAACTATGTGATCTTATGCTATGTTTAGGATTGGGTCTCGTCCATCACATCATTCCCCTAATGATGTGATCTCGTTATCATTGACATCCAATGCCCATAGTCAGGAAACCATGACTATCTATTGATCCACGAGCTAGTCAACTAGAGGCTTACTAGGGACACGTTGTTGTCTGTTATTCACACATGTATTACGATTTCCGGATAACACAATTATAGCACGAATAAAGACAATTATCATGAACAAGGAAATATAATAATAATGCTTTTATTATTGCCTCTAGGGCATATTTCCAACAGTCTCCCACTTGCACTAGAGTCAATAATCTAGTTACATTGTGATGAATCGAACACCCATAGAGTTCTGGTCCTGATCATGTTTTGCCTTAGGGAGAGGTTTAGTCAACGGATCTGCGACATTCAGATCCGTGTGCACTTTACAAATTTCTATGTCTCCGTCTTGAACATTTTCACGAATGGAGCTGAAGCGACGCTTGATGTGCCTGGTCTTCTTGTGAAACCTGGGCTCCTTGGCAAGTGCAATAGCTCCAGTGTTGTCACAGAAGAGTTTGATTGGCCCCGACGCATTGGGTATGACTCCGAGGTCGGTGATGAACTCCTTCACCCAAATTGCTTCATGTGCTGCCTCCGAGGCTGCCATGTACTCCGCTTCACATGTAGATCCCGCCACGACGCTTTGCTTGCAACTGCACCAGCTTACTGCCCCACCATTCAAAATATACACGTATCCGGTTTGTGACTTAGAGTCATCCAGATCTGTGTCGAAGCTAGCGTCGACGTAACCCTTTACGACGAGTTCTTCATCACCTCCATAAACGAGAAACATTTCCTTAGTCCTTTTCAGGTACTTCAGGATATTCTTGACCGCTGTCCAGTGTTCCTTTCCGGGATTACTTTGGTACCTTCCTACCAAACTTACGGCAAGGTTTACATCAGGTCTGGTACACAGCATGGCATACATAATAGAACCTATGGCTGAGGCATAGGGGATGACACTCATCTCTTCTATATCTTCTGCCGTGGTCGGACATTGAGCTGAGCTCAATTTCACACCTTGTAACACAGGTAAGAACCCTTTCTTAGATTGATCCATATTGAACTTCTTCAATATTTTATCAAGGTATGTGCTTTGTGAAAGACCTATGAGGCGTCTCGATCTATCTCTATAGATCTTGATGCCTAATATATAAGCAGCTTCTCCAAGGTCCTTCATTGAAAAACTCTTATTCAAGTAGGCCTTAATGCTGTCCAAGAGTTCTATATCATTTCCCATCAAAAGTATGTCGTCTACATATAATATGAGAAATGCTACAGCGCTCCCACTCACTTTCTTGTAAACGCAGGCTTCTCCATAAGTCTGCGTAAACCCAAACGCTTTGATCATCTCATCAAAGCGAATGTTCCAACTCCGAGATGCTTGCACCAGCCCATAAATCGAGCGTTGGAGCTTGCACACCTTGTCAGCATTCTTAGGATCGACAAAACCTTCCGGCTGCATCATATACAATTCTTCCTTAAGGAAACCATTAAGGAATGCCGTTTTGACGTCCATTTGCCATATTTCATAATCGTAGAATGCGGCAATTGCTAACATGATTCGGACGGACTTCAGCTTCGCTACCGGTGAGAAAGTCTCATCGTAGTCAATTCCTTGAACTTGTCGATAACCCTTAGCGACAAGCTGAGCTTTATAGATGGTCACATTACCATCTGCGTCTGTCTTCTTCTTAAAGATCCATTTAGTTTCTATGGCTCGCCGTTCAACGGGCAAGTCAGTCAAAGTCCATACTTCGTTTTCATACATGGATCCTATCTCGGATTTCATGGCTTCCAGCCATTTGTCGGAATCCGAGCCCGCCATTGCTTCCTCATAGTTCGAAGGTTCACCATTGTCTAACAACATGATTTCCAAGACAGGGTTGCCGTACCACTCTGGTGTGGAACGTGTCCTTGTGGACCTTCGAATTTCAGTAGGAGCTTGATTAGAAGTATCATTAATTTCCTCTCTAGTCGGTGCAGGCACCTCAGAAACGTTTTCTTGAGTTTCGCCATTTTCCGGTTCAAGAGGTAACACTTCATCAAGTTCTACTTTCCTCCCACTTACTTCTTTCGAGAGAAACTCTTTCTCTAGAAAGGATCCATTCTTGGCAACAAAGATCTTGCCTTCGGATCTGAGGTAGAAGGTATACCCAATAGTTTCTTTAGGGTATCCTATGAAGACGCATTTTTCCGACTTGGGTTCGAGCTTTTCAGGTTGAAGTTTCTTGACATAAGCATCGCATCCCCAAACTTTTAGAAACGACAGCTTAGGTTTCTTCCCAAACCATAATTCATACGGTGTCGTCTCAACGTATTTCGACGGAGCCCTATTTAAAGTGAATGCGGCAGTCTCTAAAGCATAGCCCCAAAAAGATAGCGGTAAGTCGATAAGAGACATCATAGATCGCACCATGTCTAATAGAGTGCGATTACGACGTTCGGACACACCATTACGCTGAGGTGTTCCAGGCGGCGTGAGTTGTGAAACTATTCCACATTTTCGTAAGTGTGTGCCAAATTCATGACTCAAGTATTCTCCTCCACGATCTGATCGTAGAAACTTGATCTTTCTATCACGTTGATTTTCAACCTCACTCTGAAATTCCTTGAACTTTTCAAAGGTCTCAGACTTGTGTTTCATTAAGTAGATATACCCATATCTACTCAAGTCATCAGTGAGGGTGAGAACATAACGATAGCCACCGCGAGCCTCAACACTCATTGGACCGCACACATCGGTATGTATGATTTCCAATAAGTTGGTTGCTCGCTCCATTGTTCCTGAGAACGGAGTCTTGGTCATTTTACCCATGAGGCATGGTTCGCACGTGTCAAATGATTCATAATCAAGAGACTCTAAAAGTCCATCTGCATGGAGCTTCTTCATGCGTTTGACACCTATGTGACCAAGACGGCAGTGCCACAAATATGTGGGACTATTGTTATCAAATTTAACTCTTTTGGTATTCACACTATGAATATGTGTATCATCACGTACGAGATTCATTAAGAATAAACCATTAACCATCGGAGCATGACCATAAAACATATCTCTCATATAAATAGAACAACCATTATTCTCGGATTTAAATGAGTAGCCATCTCGAATTAAACGAGATCCAGATACAATGTTCATGCTCAAACTTGGCACTAAATAACAATTATTGAGGTTTAAAACTAAGCCCGTAGGTAAATGTAGAGGTAGCGTGCCGACGGCGATCACATCGACCTTGGAACCATTCCCGACGCGCATCGTCACCTCGTCCTTCGCCAGTCTCCGTTTATTCCGCAGCTCCTGCTTTGAGTTACAAATGTGAGCAACTGCACCGGTATCAAATACCCAAGAGCTACTACGAGTACTGGTAAGGTACACATCAATTACATGTATATCACATATACCTTTGGTTTTGCCGGCCTTCTTGTCCGCTAAGTATTTGGGGCAGTTCCGCTTCCAGTGACCACTTCCCTTGCAATAAAAACACTCAGTCTCGGGCTTGGGTCCATTCTTTGGCTTCTTCCCGGCAACTTGCTTACCGGACGCGGCAACTTCCTTGCCGTCCTTCTTGAAGTTCTTTTTACCCTTGCCCTTCTTGAACTTAGTGGTTTTATTCACCATCAACACTTGATGTTCCTTCTTGATTTCTACCTCTGCTGATTTCAGCATAGCATATACCTCAGGAATGGTCTTTACCATCCCCTGCATATTGTAGTTCATCACAAAGCTCTTGTAGCTAGGTGGAAGCGACTGGAGGATTCTGTCAATGACCGCTTCATCCGGGAGATTAACTTCCAGTTGAGTCAAGCGGTTGTGCAACCCAGACATTTTGAGTATGTGTTCACTGACAGAGCTATTTTCCTCCATCTTACAGCTAAAGAATTTGTCGGAGACTTCATATCTCTCGACCCAGGCATGAGCTTGGAAAACCATTTTCAGCTCTTCGAACATCTCATATGCTCCATGTCTCTCAAAACGCTTTTGGAGCCCCGGCTCTAAGCTGTAAAGCATGCCGCACTGAACGAGGGAGTAAACATCGCAGCGTGACTGCCAAGCGTTCATAACGTCTTGTTCTGCAGGGAGAATAGGTGCGTCACTCAGCAATGCTCGTAGGACATAATCTTTCTTGGCAGCTATGAGGATGATCCTCAGGTTCCGGACCCAGTCCGTATAGTTGCTGCCATCATCTTTCAGCTTGGTTTTCTCTAGGAACGCGTTGAAGTTGAGGACTACGTTGGCCATTTGATCTACAAGACATATTGTAAATATTTTAGACTAAGTTCATGATAATAAAGTTCATTTAATCAAATTATTTAATGAACTCCCACTTAGATAGACATCCCTCTTCTAGTCATCTAAGTATTACATGATCCGAGTCAACTAGGCCGTGTTCGATCATCACGTGAGACGGACTAGTCAACATCGGTGAACATCTTCATGTTGATCGTATCTTGTATACGACTCATGCTCGACCTTTCGGTCTTCTGTGTTCCGAGGCCATGTCTGTACATGCTAGGCTCGTCAAGTCAACCTAAGTGTTTGCATGTGTAAATCTGTCTTACACCCGTTGTATGTGAACGTTAGAATCTATCACACCCGATCATCACATGGTGCTTCGAAACAACGAACCGTCGCAACGATGCACAGTTAGGGGGAACACTTCTTGAAATTATTATGATGGATCATCTTATTTACTACCGTCGTTCTAAGTAAACAAGATGCAAAACATGATAAACATCACATGCAATCAAATAATAGACGTGACATGATATGGCCAATATCACATAGCTCCTTTGATCTCCATCTTGGGGCTCCATGATCATCTTGTCACCGGCTTGACACCATGATCTCCATCATCGTGTCTCCATGAAGTTGCTCGCCAACTATTAGTTCTACTACTATGGCTAACGCGTTTAGCAATAAAGTAAATTAATTTACATGGCGTTTCTCAATGACACGCAGGTCATACAAAAAAATAAAGACAACTCCTATGGCTCCTGCCGGTTGTCATACTCATCGACATGCAAGTCGTGATTCCTATTACAATAGCATGAACATCTCATACATCACATATAGATCATTCATCATTCATCACAACTTTGGCCATATCATATCACAAAGCACTTGCTGCAAAAACAAGTTAGACGTCCTCTAATTGTTGTTGCAAGTTTTACGTGGCTGAATTAGGGTTGTAGCAAGAACGTTTTCTTACCTACGTCAAAGCCACAACGTGATTTGTCAACTTCTATTTACCCTTCATAAGGACCCTTTTCATCAAATCCGCTCCAACTAAAGTGGGAGAGACAGACACCCGCCAGCCACCTTATGCAACTAGTGCATGTTAGTCGGTGGAACCGGTCTCACGTAAGAGTACGTGTAAGGTTGGTCCGGGCCGCTTCATCCCACAATACCGCTGAAGCAAGATAAGACTAGTAGCGGCAAGAAAGTTGACAACATATACGCCCACAACAAATTGTGTTCTACTTGTGCAATAGAGAACTACGCATAGACCTGGCTCATGATGCCACTGTTGGGGAACGTTGCAGAAAATTAAAATTTTTCCTACGGTTTCACCAAGATACATCTATGAGTTCATCTAGCAACGAGTCATGGGAGAGAGATTGCATCTACATACCACTTTGTAGATCGCGAGCGGAAGCGTTCAACGAACGGGGATGAGGTAGTCATACACGAAGTGATCCAAATCACCGGAGATCCTAGCACCGAAAGGACGGCACCTCCGCGTTCAACACATGTACGGTCAGCGTAACGTCTCCTTCTTCTTGATCCAACAAGGCAAAGGAGAGGTTGGGGAAGATGGTTCCAGCAGCAGCACGACGACCTGGTGATGGTGGAACTATAGTACTCCGGCAGGGCTTCGCCGTGCTCAACGGAGGAGGAGGAGGTGTTGGGGAGGGAGAGGGAGGCGCCAGGAGCAAGGGGTGCGCTGCCCTCCCCTCACCCCTCTATTTATAGGGGAAGGGGCAAGGGGGCCCGGCCCCTCTAGGTCGGATCTAGAGGGGGGCGGCGGCCAGGGAGGGGGGACTTGCCCCCCAAGCAAGGGGGGCGCCCCCTTTAGGGTTCCCCCCCAACCCTAGGCGCATGGGCCCTTGGGGGGGGGAGGCGCACCAGCCCACTTTGGGCTGGTTCCCTTCCTCATACAACCCATGAGGCCCTCCGGGAGAGGTGGCCCCTCCCGGTGGACCCCCAGAACTCCTCCGGTGGCCCCGGTACAATACCGATATGCCCCCGAAACTTCCCGGTGTCCGTATGACGACTTCCCATATATAAATCTTTACCTCCGGACCATTCCGAAACTCCTCGTGACGTCCGGGATCTCATCCGGGACTCCGAACAACATTCGGGTTACTGCATATACATATCTTCACAACCCTAGCGTCACCGAACCTTAAGTGTGTAGACCCTACGGGTTCGGGAGACATGCAGACATGACCGAGACGGCTCTCGGGCAATAACCAACAGCGGGATCTGGATACCCATGTTGGCTCCCACATGCTCCACGATGATCTCATCGGATGAACCACGATGTCGAGGATTCAATTAATCCCGTATACGATTCCTTTGTCAATCGGTATTTTACTTGCCCGAGATTCGATCGTCGGTATCCCAATACCTCGTTCAATCTCGTTACCGGCAAGTCACTTTTCTCGTACCGTAATGCATGATCCCGTGATCAAACACTTTGATCACATTGAGCTCATTATGATGATGCATTGCCGAGAGGGCCCGGTGATACCTCTCCGTCAAGCGGAGTGACAAATCCCAGTCTCGATCCGTGTCAACCCAACAGACACTTTCAGAGATACCCGTAGTATACCTTTATAGTCACCCAGTTACGTTGTGACGTTTGGCACACCCAAAGCACTCCTACGGTATCCGGGAGTTACACGATCTCATGGTCTAAGGAAAGGATACTTGACATTGGAAAACTCTAGCAAACGAACTATGTGATCTTATGCTATGTTTAGGATTGGGTCTCGTCCATCACATCATTCCCCTAATGATGTGATCTCGTTATCATTGACATCCAATGCCCATAGTTAGGAAACCATGACTATCTATTGATCCACGAGCTAGTCAACTAGAGGCTTACTAGGGACACGTTGTTGTCTGTTATTCACACATGTATTACGATTTCCGGATAACACAATTATAGCACGAATAAAGACAATTATCATGAACAAGGAAATATAATAATAATGCTTTTATTATTGCCTCTAGGGCATATTTCCAACAATACATAGGTCATTCGTGCATATAATATTTTACTGCATTTTCGTTTCGCAATCCTCGAAATCCTAAGCAACTCAAGGACCCTCGGAGAGAGTTGGTGATTTCCCGTTTTTCATATTTGATTTTTATCAAATAGTGAAACGAGGATTTGTGATTCTAATTATTTTTCTCTTCGAAAATATTTCATATTAAAATATATGAGAGGAGATAATATGAATTCTCCAAAATAATTGAAATATTGGAGGAAAAATAATATTAAAATCATTTATTTGATTTTATTTGGATTTTATTTGCATCAGAAAAATTGCGCGTTTTCAAAATTGCATTTTAGGGCCAAGAAAATGTTCATCTCGTTCTAAATATTTTATTTAGACGGTGAAAATTTGTCTTGGCATTTTTAGATTTTTTATTTTACTTTCTAGGATTTATTTTCTGTTCGGCAGAATTTTAGAAAAAACTTCCAAGCGCCGAATGGGCCGAAACCCAGCCGGGCCGGCCCAACCGCCCCGCCGCCGTCTCCCGCGCGGCCCGCCGCCACCGACTCAGACAGAGTCCGAGCCGGACTCCTCCACCGCTGCCACCTTGCCCCCTCCCCCAAGCCACCCCGTCCCCGCCCTTTATATACGCTGCCCGAGCCCCCGCCACCACCACAACCCGCCGCCGCCGCAGCCCCGCCCCCGAGCCACGCCGCGCCGCAAGCCCGCCGCCCCGCCACCCCGCCACCCGAGCCCCGCCTCGCCGGAGCCGCCTCGCCGGAGGTACCGCGCTGTTTCACCACCGCCGTTTTTTAAGAAAACCGATTCGGTTTTTTTCTAGGAAAACCCTAGTTCATTTTTTTAGATCAGTTCGCCGTTTTTTTTGCGGTTCTACTATTTAGCAAACGTTCGTCCGTACGTTCATTTGAGCAAACGGTTTTCGCTCGTTAGTTACAGATAACGAATGCTCGTTCGTTAGTCTGTTCGTCAGTTTTCTTTTTATCGGATTTTTCCGCGATTATTCTCGATCGCGATTTCTGATCCGATTTTCGTTTCAGTTTATCTATTCGCTCATTTATCGGAATCAGTCGATTCAAGCGCCTAGATCTTCGTCTTGAGACCCTCTTTCTGTTTAATCAACTTAAACAAGATTTTGGTACTGTCAAATTTGACTTTAGTTCAAATTAGTAAACGGATCTTGTTTCTTTTGCCGTTCAAGTTTCGTTGCTTCGTTTGATTTGATTCCTTTTGCAAGCCGGACTTCTTAAGTTGAACTTTCTGGTCAATCTCTCTTATTTGAGTTTTTCCCGTGCATATTTGCTTCTTACTTATGTATGCTATTGTTTGTTTGCGGTAGAATTCCCGGAGTGTGAAGCGTGCTACTACGAATCCCTAGGTTTCGCGGATCGTCAGCAAGGCAAGTAACACATTGATCATACTCTTTCCATACCCAGTTTTTATGCATTAGTTTCAACCCTCAAACATTGCATGATTAGGATGTGATTAACATGTGAGTTGGGAAGTAGTTGTTGAGGTAGAACCTATTGCCCTGTTATATTCAAACCCTTGGGAGTTACTTCTACGCGTTGCTTATATTGCCATGCTATGCTCGTAGACGTGGTTTGGGTTTGAGTGAAATCCATGACAGATGTGAGATTGTTAATTAATGGTTCAACTTAAGTTGGCAACTTAAATAAACATCTGGGTGGATTGAGGCACCTGGAGAACCCAGTGTTGCCTGCATTTTTGGAAATCCCGGGGTTCCGTGTGATTTTCCTATGGACCGCCACCCAGGCTCAAAGGGAACTGAGATGATTCATGCTAGAAACTTCCATGTGCAGCCACAAGCTATTATGGTCTCTAGCATAGTTGAGTAAGTTACGTGAAGCTCTTGAAGAGGTAGATCAGCAGGTAGTGGGTTTGTAGGTTTGGTATGGTCTACTCGGAGTAGAGAGTTAATGTTTCTGAAAGACTATGTCTCGGTCATCCGTTTCTCAAACACCATGTAGTGCGAGAAATCCAACGGACGCGATTGAGTCTTGTGGGGAAAAATGCGCAAACCTCTGCAGAGTGTACAATCTAATCATGGTTAGCCATGTCTCCAGTTATGGACAATCTTTAGTATCTAGTACTTGGAGTATCTTAAGTATCTCATCACTCTTAATTAATATTGTTGGGTTGTTAAGCACTTTAATTGGGATTGAGTTGGAGGAACCTTCTCAATGATGTTTCAACCACCATGATAGTTAAATTAAAATCTATTCCTTTGTTGTAGGAAAAAATTGGCTTTTCGCAAAAACTATAACCATAGAGCTTTCCACCAGCCAAATATGCATGTAGTGATAGTATTATTCTGTTCTTGCTCTACTGCGTTATATTGCCATCATATTCCATGTGCTGACCCGTTTTCGGGCTGCAACGTATTATGTTGCAGACTTTTCAGACGAGGAGTAAGGTTCGTTAGGACGTTGCCGTGCAGCTCAGCTATGCCGTTGGAGTTGTTGGACTCACTTTATCTTCCAAGCCTTCCGCTGTTATCGTATTAGATGGCCTTAAGCCATATTTATTGTAATAAGTTCTCTTTTGAGACATTCGATGTAATAAGTGTGTGATTGCTACTCTGTTATAAATCCTTCGAGTACTGTGTGTGTCAGCATTACCGATCCAGGGATGACACTGAAGCACAGAGACTTGACTGTTTGAGGTCAGGTCGTTACAGTTGGGGGGGGGGGGGGGAGAAGCAACGGGCACCCAAGAATAGTCGCAAGATGAGCGGAAGTTCTTGATCCACATGGATAGGAGCGAAAGTACTCTTGTGAAAGTTGATAGTGAGACCGGTAGCAGCTGAGAACTGCGTTAGCAAGCCTTTCAGATTATGAAGTTAGACTGGATTAGCAGGGAGGACAGTCAGGGTGTTGTCCGCGTACTGAAGCACGAGGCAAGGAAGGGCTTGGTCGTGTTGGTGAACGTAGTATTTCAAAAATTTACCTACGATCACGCAAGATCTATCTAGGAGAAGCATAGCAATGAGCGGGGAGAGTGTGTCCACGTACCCTCGTAGACTGAAAGCGGAAGCGTTTATCAACGCGGTTGATGTAGTCGTACGTCTTCACGATCCGACCGTTCCTAGCACCGAACGTACGGCACCTCCGTGTTCAGCACACGTTCAACTCGATGACGTCCCTCGTACTCTTGATCCAGTTGAGGTCGAGGGAGAGTTCCGTCAGCACGGCGGCATGGGAACGGTGATGATGAAGTTACCGGTGCAGGGCTTCGCCTAAGCACTACGACGATATGACCGAGGTGTGTAACTGTGGAGGGTGGCACCGCACACGGCTAAGAGAAACTTTGATGTGCTATTGGGGTGCCCCTGGCCACATATATAAAGGAGGGGAGGGAAGAGGTGGCCGGCCCAAGGGGGGCGCGCCAGGTGTGGGGAATCCTACTAGGACTCCCTAGTCCAAGCAGGATTCCCCTCCTCTTTCCTATTCCTAGTAGGAGAAGGAGGGAAGGAGGAAGAGGGGAGAAGGAAGGAGGGAGCGCCACTCCCTCCTAGTCCAATTCGGACCAGCCCATGGGGGCGGCGGCCACCCCTCGAGGCCCTTCTCTCCTTTCCAGTATGGCCCATTAAGGCCCACTACTTCCCCCGGCGAATTCCCGTAACTCTCCGGTACTCCGAAAAATACCCGAATCACTCAGAACCTTTCCGACGTCCGAATATAGCCTTCCAATATATCGGTCTTTACCTCTCGACCATCTCAAGACTCCTCGTCATGTCCGTGATCTCATCCGGGACTCCGAACTATCTTCGGTCATCAAATAACATAACTCATAATACAAATCATCATCGAACGTTAAGCGTGCGGACCCTACGGGTTCGAAAACTATGTAGACATGACCGAGACACATCTCCGGTCAATAACCAATAGCGGAACCTGGATGCTCATATTGGCTCCTACATGTTCTACGAAGATCTTTATCGGTCAAACCACATAACAACATATGTTGTTCCCTTTGTCATTGGTATGTTACTTGCCCGAGATTCGATCGTCGTATCCTCATACCTAGTTCAATCTCATTACCGGCAAGTCTCTTTACTCGTTCCGTAAGGCATCATCTCGCAACTAACTCATTATTCACATTTCTGGCAATGCTTATAGTGATGTGCATTACGAGAGGGCCCAGAGATACCTCTCCGACAATCGGAGTGACAAATCCTAATCTTGATCTATGCCAACTCAACAAACACCATCGGAGACACCTATAGAGCATCTTTATAATCACCCAGTTACTTTGTGAAGTTTGATAGCACACTAAGTGTTCCTCCGGTATTCGTGAGTTGCATAATCTCATAGTCATAGGAACATGTATAAGTCATGAAGAAAGCAATAGCAATAAACTAAACGATCATAGTGCTAAGCTAATGGATGGGTCTTGTCCATCACATCATTCTCTAATGATGTGATCCCGTTCATCAAATGACAACACATGTCTATGTTCAGGAAACATAACCATCTTCGATTAACGAGCTAGCCAAGTAGAGGCATACTAGGGACACTCTGTTTTGTCTATGTATTCACACATGTACTAAGTTTCCGGTTAATACAATTCTAGCATGAATAATAAACATGTATCATGATATAAGGAAATATAAATAACAACTTTATTATTGCCTCTAGGGCATATTTCCTTCAGTCTCCCACTTGCGCTAGAGTCAATAATCTAGTTCCCATCGCCATGTGATTTAACACCAATAGTTCACATCACCATGTGATTAATACCCAAAGGGTTTTACTAGAGTCAATAATCTAGTTCACATCACTATGTGATTAACACCCAAAGAGTACTAAGGTGTGATCATGTTTTGTGAGAGAAGCTTAGTCAATGGATCTGTCACATTTAGAGCCATATGTATTTTGCAAATTTTCTATGTCTACAATGCTCTGCATGCAGCTACTCTAGCTAATTGCTCCCACTTTCAATATGTATCCAGATTGAGACACAGAGTCATCCGGATCGGTGTAAAAGCTTGCATCAGCGTAACTCTTTACGACGAACTCTTTGTCACCTCCATAACCGAGAAATATTTCCTTAGTCCTCTAAGGGTAATTTTGACTACTATCCAGTGATATACTCCTAGATCACTATTGTACTCCCTTGCAAAACTCATGGTGAAGTTCACAATAGGTTTGGTACACATCATATCATATTTTATAGAACCTATGGCTGAGGCATAGGGAATGATTTTCATTCTCTTTCTATTTTCTGCCATGGTCGTGTTTTGAGTCTTTACTCAACTTCACACCTTGCAACACAGGCAAGAACTACTTCTTTGACTGTTCCATTTTGAACTACTTCAAAATCTTGTCAAGGTATGTACTCATTGAAAAAACTTATCAAGCGTCTTGATCTATCTCTATAGATCTTGATGCTCAATATGTAAGCAGCTTCACTGAGGTCTTTCTTTGAAAAACTTCTTTCAAACACTCCTTTATGCTTTCCAAATTTTTTTACATTATTTCCGAGCAACAATATGTCATTCACATATACTTATCAGAAATGCTGTAGTGTTCCCACTCACTTTCTTGTAAATACAGGCTTCACCGCAAGTCTGTATAAAACTATATACTTTGATCAACTCATCAAAGCGTATATTCCAACTCCGAGATGCTTGCACCGGTCCATAGATGGATTGCTGGAGCTTGCACACTTTTGTTAGCACCTTTAGGATTGAAAAAACCTTCTTGTTGTATCATATACAACTCTTCTTTAAGAAACCCATTAAGGAATGCAGTTTTGACATCCATTTGCCAGATTTCATAAAATGTGGCAATTGCTAACATGATTCGGACAGACTTAAGCATCACTGTCGTGGATTTGTCACGGCAGATGTCCTGGCAAAAGGACTTAGTCGTGGAGCCATCACAACGGGTTAGTTTGAAGGGGTTAGAGCGGACGCAAGGACACAGAGTTTATACTAGTTCGGCCCCTTCAATGAAGGTAAAAGCCTACGTCTAGTTGTGATGGGATTGATGGGTTTCGAGGGCTAGGGAGCGATAAGCTTCGCCTAAACCTCGAGTTGTTGTTCTCTCTCCAAACCGCCGTCGGGTCGTCCCCTTATATACACGGGTGACGCCCGTCCGTCTGCAAAGTCCCGACCTCCGGTTTATAAACGTGCCCGGGTCGGTCTCTCTATTCCTAACTTACAATGCAAGTTTACCTCAGGCCGGTTTACGCCGTAAACCTCTAAACCGATTATAGGCCTTGGGCCCTTCTATTTCTCCTTGGGCTTTAACATCTCGGGTCCATTGACGGAGCTAACCCGGGCCCTGTAGGCCGGTTTACCTCAAATAGCAATATCCCCAACATTAGGCCCCAGATTGATTTGAACAAGTTCATGTCAATCCTTAATAAGAATTTCTGTCTTCAAATGTCTTCCAGTAACTGTTGAACCGCCGTTTCTTCGTCTCCTTTTGCTGCGGTAAACCGATATGACGTCAGTGCAAAGTTACCGTCTCCTTTTGCTAATCCGCAATAATCAGGGTGACGGCTGGGCTCCCGAAATCTCCGGCCCCTGGATTCGCGCGCCTGGCACGCGCGCTGCGCCTTATAAATAGGACTTGAAGGCCATCTTCCTTTCCTCCCTTTCGCCCCCTTCTTCGTCTTCCTCGCGACCCAGACCTCGGAGCTCCGCCGCCGCCGTCAGCTACTGCATCAACTCCGGCCGCTGCATCAACCTGATCGGACCAGAGCACCGCGGCGACCTTTCACATCCGTTTGGACCCCGGTAAGGCCCCTGTTCTTCTTGCTTTTAGATCTGTTCTAGGGTTCGTCATCCTGCCACTGTTTCTTGTTCATCCCCATAGCAGCTTTGACGCTAGGACGACATCGTCAGTTCGATACCCGCTGAGAGCTTTTGCGAACAGATGATGATGCTATGTACTCATCTCTATAAATCTGTACTCATCTCCTTAGATCCCACTCATTTCCCTGCTTGTCGAACTTATGCTGTTCTGCTGTGAGCCAAACCTCATATTTTTACTTCTTTTTCGCCCTAGCTGTAGATCCATTGCTTTGAAAGATTCTGTATGGGATCTGTTTCTGCTTTCATATTCACAACTGTTAGATCTGGTCGGTTTAACTTCCAGCAGAGCGAGCAACCCAATCCATATATCCATTAGTCCCCTTGATGAACCGTTAGATGATATCATTGCCCATAACTTCACTCTAAAAGCATCCTCGGTTTACAATCACACTTGTTCTCAAACCGGAATACCTTTGTCTTGTAGATTTCCTCATGGCAAAACAGGTGTACGAATGCAACTGGGTTCCCTCTCGCGTCACTGAGACCCAATTAAACAACTTAGTTCTGACTGGCGCTTTGAGTAGCAAAAATGCCATCCATTGGAGGGTTCCAGGGAATGAATGTCCTCCTACCCCACAGGAGGGAGAAGTGGTGGTGTTTGCGGATCACCTGGACCGGGGTTTTAATCCACCCGGTTCAAAATTTTATCGGGACGTCCTGGCTAACTTTAGGCTGCGCCCACAAGATGTTGGACCAAACTCAGTCACGAATATCTGCCATTTTCAAGTGCTTTGTGAGGTGTACTTCCAGGAGGAACCTACTGTAGAGCTGTTCCGAGACTGTTTTCATTTGAACCGACGTACTGAATTCACCGACGGCCCTAATATGGAACTGGGTGGTATGACGATTCAAAAGAGGAAAGAAGTGACCTATCCTCATGCCAAGTTGCATAGTCATCCGCAAGAATGGAATCACACTTGGTTCTATTGCAAGGATACTTCTCCTGCTGAAGAAAATCCTCTGCCTGGTTTTCGTCCAGAGAGACTTAGCAATACACACCCCTTCCCCCCAAGACTAACCGCCAAAGAGAGGAGTAAGTATGCCCCTCAGCTGTCCAAGCTCAGAGCCTTCATGGCCAACGGTTTAACGGGGGTGGATCTTGCCCGTTGCTGGATTTCATGGAGCATCCTGCCCCTTAGCATTCGCTCCGGTTTAATGTGCCAGTACACGGGCCGGGTTGATGATCCTTTGAGGCACTGCAACATTCAGCTGACGGAAGACGAAGTTACTGAAGCTGTGAAAAAGATGCTGAATGAACCGGAATACATTTGCGCCTGAACTGGCCTGCTTCCCTTTTGTGCTATAAACAAACCACCTGCTGTAAGCATCTCACCTCTGTTTGTTATAGAAGTTATGATCTCCTTATATACATTTTGTTAACTCCAGTCTTTTCTGAGACAGGGAGATGATCCGTTTTGGAGCAAGAAGTTTCAAGAGCCGACCGAAAAGGTAACCCGACCCAAAACCAGGGTGAAGAAGCCCGCTCAGAAGAAAAGGAACACCGCTTCCTCTACCCCGGATTTAGAGGAGGATGATGTGGGTAATCCGGACCTTGGGGTAGACCTTGATTCAGTTGGCTTACTTTTTATACGTCTTATTGATGACGATATTTGTCAGGACGACGCTGAAGCGAGTAATGCTGAAGGCCCAGAGGTAACTATTCTTTCTTCTGATGCAATTCCTTTGCCTTTGAAAAGATCTCGCCAAGCAAACCGGAAAATTAAATTTTCTCATCCTCTTGCTTACTTGGATCCCAAATTTCTTGTGAAGACCCAGCAACATGAAGCTCGACGCACCACCCGACATAGCGGCCAGGTAGTTACCTCCGCCGGTTTACCGAACAACCCGGTTCGGAAACGCCGCTCAGAGGTCTCCGATTTATGCGCTAGCTTTCCTCCTAAAGCAGGTTTAACTCGTCAGCCTCTTAATCCATCTGACTCCGATTATCAGGTCACTTCCCATTCATCTTCTGGTGAATCCTCAGCCACTCAACTGCCACCGCTAAAGACGGTTATCGGGTAAGTTGGACCGATCACAACATATTTCTGTATGAGTCTCTTAATCCATCTTACACCGTTTTTTCAATCTTTGGGTTTTTCCCAGGGCTAAACCTAGACCGAGCAAGAAGGCTCGTCTGGACAACCCGGCCGAAGGAACCGCCGCTCCTGAACCGGAGAAAACGCCTGGTTCTGACGCTCTGGGTCGTGAAGATGTTCAGAATTATCTATCTCCACAAGATGACACCTGTGTTGAAGAAAGGCCTACCAACCCTGCCAGCCGTACTGATCCGCCTGCCAGTCCTGTTCGGGTTGAGGGATCCATCCCCCCTTCTGGAACTGTTGATAAACCGACAGGCCAATGCAGAGCAGTGACTCCAAGGATGATGATGTTGTGATTACCGGCATTGGTCGCTCTGAACCGGGGAACACTGCCACTTTAGCCAAGCATACTGCCAAGGACGAAATCTCGGCCATAAAGGGCAAATGGGATGTTGACTCCTCAACATACGCCGCTTTAAGCGCCCAAGATCTTTATTCTGGGTACCTGAACCGACTGTACACCAGTCGCGATTATGAAGCTGGTATGATCAGGATGATGAAAGAAAAACTTGAGGTAACTCTCTTGTGCTTCCTATTGTTGCACCCTAGCTTATCAGTTTGATCCAAATCCGAGATGGTAACCCGAATCATGCTACCTTGACCACTAAGATCCAGAAATATCGTCAAATAACCATTAGCCCCCAAGTGCCAAGTTTAAATACTTGTATTAATCTTGGGACTTTTTGTAATGGAAAACATGCGTTAAAATCAAGTATGCATTAGCCCCCAAGTATCGAGCACATAACTTGCTTGTGTGGTTGATACTTCCAAACCGTGCAATATTTTCTGAACACTGTTGACGACCTGCTGCAGGGGGATCTGAAGACCAAAGCGAAACAAGTCTCGGACCTTCAGGAAATCTTAAAAACCCAACAGGCTGAAACTGAAAAAGCGAAGGAGGAATTGACCAATGCCTTAACCGTTATGGAACAGCTGAAAGAAAGCCGCAAAAAGGAACAAGCTGATTGGGCTACTGAAAAAGCTCTTTTGACGAAGAGGGCTGAAAATGCCGAAGCTGCTCTTAAACCGGTGGTTGATGAATTATCCACCGTGAAGCGACAGATACACTCCATGACCTCTGCCGTCTTTGGTAAATCTCTTTCGATGCCCTTCTTCTAATTTGTACCTTGTCTGCTATATCCTATGTCCGGTTTGTAATCCATCTTGAAACACTGCAGGCACACGTATTGGACACTTGGGTTCTGATGTGCGGGTGAAACTCAAAGCTGCCTATACTCTGATTGAACAGTTGTACACCGGAGCACAGAGAGCTATCACCACTGCATCGCATAACAACCCTGCATCGTCTCTGATTCAAGACACGTTAAAGAGGCTGTCCATGCTTCCAGCCCGGATTGAAGAGTTGAAAAGATCAGCTGCTCGAACTGGAGCCATCACTGCCTTGATCCGGGCCAAAGCGTGGGTACCAGATTTCGATCCTGTCGAAGCGGCCCAAGGATACCCCAGCTTGAAAGAAGACGGTTCAGACTTTGGTGAAGATGATTTGAGGGCGATAAACCGGGCGGTGCGCCCCCTAGCTTGTCAATTGGCTGAGGAAGCAGATCTGTCACATTACCAAGCCCAATACGATAACCAGAACAAACGAGTAGCTGCCCCGGTCCCTGAAGCGGGAAACCTTATTCCTCCAATACGTAAGCATACCTACGCCCCTGACATTGAACCGTCTTTGCTGATTCACGAAGAAGCTGTCTTTCAAGCGCTAATGGGAATCGACTGGACCACTGCTGATTTCCAGCCAATGGGTAACCAAGATAGAGCTGAAGCGGCGCAAGATGATCCACAGCCTTCGAACCGAGGCGGCGAACAGGCGTAATCCACGCTCCGATTCACCTTGGTTGGTGACTTTTAATCCGTCAACAAACAATATATTCAGGCACTACGCTGCCTTGTAATAAGATAGTTTAATACCTCTGCGTTTGAATGCGCCTTTGCGCACGGGTACTAATGCCCTTTCCAACGACTTTTTCCAACTTATGTTTCCTGTCTTTACTGAGTACACAAGGTGATCTTTCGACCACCTGAACCGTGCTGCGCCTTTGCCAAACCGGGCAACTTGCCTCCGGGTTAAAAAACGGACCAGGCTGTGTCAGCTGAATCGGTTTAAAAGTACTTGACGTTTCGAAGAACAAAAAACACCACAATAAAGGCAGAAAACAAAAACCAAACACGAGAGGATAATGCGATAGCAAAACGCATGCAAATAGTGGTTACTATGAACCGTTCAGAAGGCGTGACCGTCGTCGAGACAAAAGAAACCAAGCCCCCAAGAGGTGTAGCTACGGTTCAGGTCGACTAGGTTCCTAACTGAATCGTGGCAAATATGCCGGTCAAATGGCATTGCATTGGTTCAGATTCGACCAAGCCCCCAAGTGACTCAATGGCCAAGGGCCGATCAAGTGGCATTGCGTTGGTTCGGACACGACCAAGCCCCCAAATGTTTCATTGGCTAAAAAGCCGACCAGAAGGCATTACCATCATCAAGACATGACCGAGCTCCCATAAGGTGTAACTACGGTTCAAGTCGATTAGGTCCCCAACTGATTCAGTGGCAAATGTGCCAGCCAGAAGGCATTACCATCGTCAAGGCATGACCAAGCTCCCCGGAGGTGTAGCTACGGACCAGGCCGACTAGGTCCCCAACTGACTCTAGTAGGATAGCTATGTTCTCTTTGGTTCGAATACGACCTATGTTTGAACAGGAAGCCTCATGTTTGAGCCGCGCATCACGTCAGCAGTTCCTCTTCCGTAACCTTTAAGCTTTCGGCAAGAGGTAAAGTTTTCTTGAACCGGGATATTGAACCGGATATTAAGAGCTTCACAGCTTTGTGGGAGACATCTTCCCTTGAACCGGCTTTTAAACCGGAATCTTTAATTTGATCTTCTATGAAGCGACCTCAAGGGGAAGAACACGCATGATGTGAAGAACAGCAGAGACCCCGCTTTACTCGAGGCTCCGGTTTATTGTATTAATCATAATATATACATGGTCATGATATGTACATAAACAGAGCCCAAGGCTCATGTATAATAAGGTCGAAGATGAGCTATGTTCCACGGCCTGCTGGTCTCCTCCTCTGATGTGCGTGAATCCTTGCGCTCTCGAATATCAATCAGGTAGTATGACCCATTATTCAGATTCTTGCTGACCACAAAAGGTCCCTCCCAAGGCGGGGATAATTTATGCTGATCAGACTGATCCTGGATGAGCCGAAGCACCAAATCCCCCTCCTGAAAGGTTCTGGTCCTAACCCGACGGCTGTGGTAACGGCGAAGATCTTGCTGGTAAATCGCTGAACGGGCAGCTGCTAAGTCACGTTCCTCATCCAACAAGTCAAGAGCGTTCTGCCGTGCCTGCTCGTTGTCCGTTTCAACATACGCTACCACACGAGGTGAGTCATGCCGTATATCACTTGGGAGAACCGCCTCTGCTCCATAGACCATAAAAAACGGCGTAAACCCCGTGGATCTGTTGGGCGTGGTGTTGATGCTCCATAATACAGACGGTAGCTCCTCCACCCAACAACCCGGCGTCCTTTGCAAAGGGACCAGAAGCCGGGGTTTGATACCTCTCAAGATTTCTTGATTCGCTCGTTCTGCCTGACCATTAGATTGTGGGTGAGCTACCGAAGAAATATCAAGCCGTATATGCTCCCGTGCGCAGAACTCTCTCATGGCCCCCTTGGATAGATTGGTACCATTATCTGTGATGATGCTGTGTGGAAAGCCAAACCGGAAGATCACCTTCTTTATAAACCGAACCGCCGTGGCAGCATCACATTTACTGACAGGTTCTGCCTCCACCCACTTTGTAAATTTGTCAACCGCCACCAGTAGGTGGGTCTTCTTATCTTTGGAACGCTTAAAAGGCCCAACCATATCGAGCCCCCAAGTCACAAACGGCCAAGTGATTGGAATCATCCTCAATTCTTGAGCCGGTATGTGTGCTCGTCTGGAAAATTTCTGGCAACCATCACATAACCTGACCAGGTCTTCTGCATCGGCATGAGCAGTTAACCAGTAAAAACCGTGGCGGAACGCTTTAGCCACCAATGATTTTGAACCGGCGTGGTGGCCGCAATCCCATTCATGTATCTCACGTAATATCTCGCACCCCTCCTCAGGGGATACGCACCGTTGTAGTGCTCCTGACACGCTGCGATGATGTAGCTCTCCTTTAAGGATGGTCATGGACTTGGACCGCCGTACTATCTGTCGAGCCAAGCTTTCGTCTTCTGGCAACTCACCCCGGTTCATATATGCCAGATAAGGGAGCGTCCAATCCGGGGTGACGTGAAGAGCCGCCACTAACTGAGCCTCCGGATCAGGAACAGCCAACTCCAGCTCACTGGGTAACTGTACCGATGGGTGATACAATACATCCAAGAAAACATTGGGTGGGACCGGTTTACGCTGAGAGCCCAAGCGGCTTAAAGCGTCTGCTGCCTCATTCTTTCTGCGGTCCACATGGTCCACTTGATAGCCTTTGAAATGCCCGGCTACCATATCTACTTCACGTCGGTATGCAGCCATGAGCGGGTCCTTTGAATCCCAGGTGCCAGATACCTGCTGAGCTACCAGGTCCGAATCACCAAAGCACCTAACTCTGCTCAGATTCATCTCTTTAGCCATCCGAAGACCATGCAGCAAAGCTTCATACTCAGCCGCATTATTTGTACAGGGGAACATTAAACGGAGGACATAACAAAACTTATCACCTCGTGGGGAAGTTAAAACGACTCCAGCCCCCGAGCCTTCCAATTGTCTTGACCCGTCAAAATGAATGGTCCAATAGGTGTTATCTGGCTTCTCCTCAGGCGCTTGTAACTCTGTCCAATCATTTATGAAATCGACAAGTGCTTGTGACTTTATGGCCGTCCGGGGTACGTATCTTAAATCGTGTGGCCCGAGCTCGATAGCCCACTTGGCAATCCGACCGGTCGCCTCCCGGTTCTGTATGATGTCACCCAAAGGAGCAGAACTGACCACCGTGATGGGGTGTCCTTGAAAATATTGCCTCAGCTTCCGGCTTGCCATAAAAACACCATATACCAGCTTCTGCCAATGCGGATACCTTTGTTTGGACTCGATAAGCACTTCACTGATGTAGTAAACCGGTCGCTGAACCGGATGTTCCTTTCCAGCCTCCTTTCGTTCTACCACCATCGCCACACTAACCGCTCTGGCATTCGCTGCAACATATAACAGGAGTGGCTCTTTATCTACAGGGGCTGCCAACACTGGCGGATTAACTAGCTGTCGCTTCAAGTCCTCAAACGCTTTATCAGCCTCCGGACTCCAGACAAATTGATCCGTCTTCTTGAGCATTTGATACAAGGGGATCGCCTTTTCACCGGGGCGACTGATAAACCGGCTTAACGCTGCAATCCGCCCGGCCATGCGCTGAACATCATTGACGCATTTCGGTTTGGCCAGGGAGGTGATGGCTGTGATTTTTCCGGATTGGCCTCAATTCCTCTATGGGACACTAAAAATCCCAACAACTTGCCTGCAGGTACACCAAAAACACATTTAGCTGGGTTGAGCATCATTTGGTACACTCTCAAGTTATCGAAAGTCTCCTTCAAATCGTCAACCAGGGTCTCCTTCTTTCGTGACTTGACCACAATATCATCCACATAAGCATGCACATTACGACCAATCTGCTCGTGGAGGCAATTTTGCACACATCGTTGATAAGTAGCCTGCGCACTCTTAAGCCCGAAGGGCATAGACACATAGCAGAAGGCTCCAAAGGGAGTAATGAACGCCGTCTTCTCCTGGTCCTTAACTGCCATCTTGATCTGGTGATAACCCGAATAGGCATCCAAAAAACTCAAACGCTCGCAACCTGCCGTAGCATCAATGATCTGATCAATCCGGGGGAGAGCAAAAGGATCCGCTGGACAAGCTTTATTCAAGTCTGTGTAATCCACACACATGCGCCAGGTGCCGTTTTTCTTAAGAACCAGCACCGGATTAGCAAGCCATTCGGGATGAAAAACCTCAACGATAAACCCAGCTGCCAGGAGCCTGGCTACTTCCTCACCAATCGCTTTACGTCTTTCTTCGTTAAACCGGCGTAAGAACTGCTTTACCGGTTTGTACTTAGGATCCACATTAAGGGTGTGCTCAGCGAGTCGCCTCGGTACACCAAGCATGTCAGACGGCTTCCATGCAAAGATGTCCCGATTCTCACGGATGAACTCGATGAGCGCGCTTTCCTATTTTGGATCCAGGTTTGCACTGATGCGGAACTGCTTGGATGAATCGCCAGGTACGAAGTCAACAAGCTTAGTTTCGGCAGCCGATTTGAACTTCAAGGCCGGATCGTGGTCCGTGGTTGGCTTTTTTAATGAAGTCATGTCCTCCGGATCAACACTGTCTTTGTACTGCCTTAGCTCCTCCGTGGCACAAACCGATTCTGCATAAGTCGCATCTCCTTCCTCGCATTCCAAAGCGATTCGACGGCTGCCGTGAACCGTTATAGTGCCCTTGTAACCCGGCATCTTAAGTTGCAGATACACGTAGCAGGGCCGTGCCATAAATTTTGCATAGGCTGGCCGTCCGAACAAAGCGTGGTACGGACTTTGGATTTTAACCACTTCGAACGTCAGCGTCTCTGATCTGGAATCGTGACTATCGCCAAAGACCACTTCAAGGGCTATCTTACCAACCGGATATGCAGACTTGCCAGGCACCACCCCGTGGAACATGGTGTTGGTCAGTTTGAGATCCTTATCTACCAGTCCCATGCGACGGAAGGTCTCATAATACAAGATGTTAATGCTGCTCCCTCCGTCCATGAGCACCTTGGTGAGCTTATAACCTCCCACCTGAGGCGCGACCACCAATGCTAACTGACCCGGATTATAAACCCTGGGAGGGTGATCTTCTCGGCTCCATATGATAGGCTGTTCCGACCAGCGCAGATAGTGAGGCGTGGCCGGTTCGACAGCACTGACTGCCCGCCTCTGAAGCTTTCTATCCCGTTTATCCAAGCTTGTAGTAAAGACATGATACTGTCCACCACTCAACTGTTTCGGGTTGCTCTGATAACCTGATTGCTGCTGTCCGTAACCACTTTGATTACTTTGATTATTTTGGCTGTCCTGTCCGCCCGGGTTACCATGGAACCCTGGACCGGAATTTCCGCCACCGTATCCTGATCCGGAACCTGAACCGCCGCCGGAGCTGTGATCATATTGGAAAGTGTTTGAGCTTTTGAATTCCTTCATGATATAACAATCCTTCCAAAGATGGGCTGCTGGTTCCTCTTTTGTTCCGTGCTTCGGACAGGGCTGGTTTAAGAAAAAGTTCAAACGCTCCGGGTTAGGACCGGGATTTGCGCGGAAGCTTGGCTGTTTCCCCTTACGCCGCTGGCCTTTATTCTGTGCACTTGTGTTGGCCACAAAGTCCATGCTCCCGTCCGGTTTACGTTTACCTCCGCCTCCATTACCTGTCGGTCGATGTTGCTGGCCTTTGGTGTTGCTATTCTTCTTTCCCTTCCCTGCTTTGTCATCACCAGAGTCAGGATCCTTGGTACTGTCAGAATCCGCATACTTCACTAAAGCGGTCATGAGCGTTCCTATATCTGTACAATCACGCTTCATCCGGCCCAGCTTTAGCTTCAAAGGGCCAAACCGACAGTTGCTTTCCAACAGCACCACGGCGGTGTCTGCGTTGATGCGATCTGACGAGTGCAAAACTTCTGATACCCGCCGCACCCAATGGGTAGTTGATTCCCCTTCTTGCTGAACGCAGGCTGCTAGGTCAACTATCGACATTGGCTGTTTGCACGTGTCCTTGAAATTCTTGATAAACCGGGCGCACAATTGGGCCCACGAACTAATTGAATTAGGCGGTAAGCTCTTCAGCCAAGTCCGGGCCATTCCTTCTAACATCATAGTAAAATACTTGGCACACGCCGTGTCATCCACATCCAGCATCTCCATAGCCATTTCATAGCTCTCCACCCATGTCTCCGGAGGCTGATCTGCCGTGTAGTTTGGTACCTTGCGGGGGCCTTTGAAGTCTTTGGGCAGGCGTACGTTGCGCAAAGCGGGAACAAGGCACGGTACTCCCAAAGAACTGGAGACCACCCCCGGTTCAACCGTAGCCGCTGGGAAGATAGGTGTAAGCTGACGAGCCTGATGCTGCGCTGCTAATCCGGCCTCCCGCGCACGGGTGCGATCCACATTCTCCTGAGCATTGTCGACGCCCGTCGGGTTGTTGCCGCGGAGCGCTTCACGCCTGGCATTGCTTGACACAGCCGGCTCCTCCATGCGCCTACTATGGCTCCCGCTGGGGCGAGGGGTGGAGTGAATCCGATCACGGCTTTGTGAATATGCTTCTTGTTGGGCCAATGCGGTCCTAAGGAGCTCCTTGACCCGGCGTGTCTCTACGTCCTGCCGTGAATCGCCTTCGATCGGAATGGCTTCCAGCTGAGCTGCCGCCGCGACGAGGTTATCCATCGGGTTGGAATAATGACCTGACGGTGTTGGCACGGCCTGTGGTGTACCAGTGTTGTGACGAGGCAGGTTTATTATCCGGTGCTGAACCGGGGCGCCAACTGTCGCCTCCGCACGGTTTACCCCCGGGGTGTTGAAGAGATTTCGGGCGTCGAGGGCTGTGGGCAATCGAGATCGGGATTTCCTCTTCAGGACTTCCTGAGACGCATTCTGGTCCATCATGAGCCTGTAAGCCTGTGCATCCAAAGCGGCGCGCTCCGCCGTCATCCTGATCTCTTCTGCTGCCAGCTCCGCTTTAGCTTGAGTGATCTGCTCTCTCACTTTGGCAATCTCAGCATTGTGAACCTCCTGATCCACCGGGTTGGCTTCCGCCATGAGCGCTGCCAGTGCGTCAAACAGGTCTGACAAAATTTGGGCTGGTGAACCCGTAGGGCCTCCTGCCCGCGCAGCCGTTGCCGCCGCCGATCCGGAGATCGCTGCTGCTGCAGTTGATGATCGTGGCACCGCCTGTGTTCCAGCCATGAAGATCCCAACCCGATAGGGCAGATCAGAGGGGTCCGGAATACTGTTGCCATCGGAGCCTCCCCCAATCCGATCATCTTGCAGCTGGTAAAGAGATTCGGTTTCCCCGGTCGACGTTTCATCGCCGGAGTGGATGGCGGTTTCGTCACCGGATTCGGATCCTTCCTCGTAGCTTCCTCCGTGGATGACTCCCACGAAGGCGTGCTTCCTGGTCGGTTTAGCCAGGGTCGAACTCGTGCACTGAGCTGTCTCGACGAGGTCGGCGCAGACGCCTAACTCGGGGCCTGGTTCTCCGATCTTGCCAATGAAAACATGGATGCCGCCAAAGGGGACCCGGTACCCGTACTCGATCGAGCCGGCGTCGGGGCCCCAGCCTGTGCTGTCGATGTAGAGTTTTCCGCGGCGGCTCTTGGTCATCCGACCCACAGCGTAACCCTCGAGTCCTTCGAAGCGGCCCTCCAAAAACTTGAAACCATCTCGCGATAGCCCCACGGTGGGCGCCAACTGTCGTGGATTTGTCACGGCAGATGTCCTGGCAAAAGGACTTAGTCGTGGAGCCATCGCAACGGGTTAGTTTGAAGGGGTTAGAGCGGACGCAAGGACACAGAGTTTATACTAGTTCGGCCCCTTCAATGAAGGTAAAAGCCTACGTCTAGTTGTGATGGGATTGATGGGTTTCGAGGGCTAGGGAGCGATAAGCTTCGCCTAAACCTCGAGTTGTTGTTCTCTCTCCAAACCGCCGTCGGGTCGTCCCCTTATATACACGGGTGACGCCCGTCCGTCTGCAAAGTCCCGACCTCCGGTTTATAAACGTGCCCGGGTCGGTCTCTCTATTCCTAACTTACAATGCAAGTTTACCTCAGGCCGGTTTACGCCGTAAACCTCTAAACCGATTATAGGCCTTGGGCCCTTCTATTTCTCCTTGGGCTTTAACATCTCGGGTCCATTGACGGAGCTAACCCGGGCCCTGTAGGCCGGTTTACCTCAAATAGCAATATCCCCAACAATCACTACGAGCGAGAAAATCTCATCGTAGTCAACACTTTGAACTTGTCAAAAACCTTTTTGCGACAATTCGAGCTTTGTAGATAGTAACACTACTATCAGCGTATCCATTTACTCTCAATGGCTCACCGATCATGGGGCAAGTCAATCAAAGTCTATAATTTGTTCTCATACATCGATCCCATCTCAGATTTCATGGCCTCAAGCCATTTCGCAGAATTTGGGCTCATCATCGCTTCCTCATAGTTCGTAGGTTCGTCATGGTCTAGCAACATGACTTCCAGAAAGGATTACCGTACCACTCTAGTGCGGACCATACTCTGGTTGACCTACGAGGTTCAGTAGTAATTTGATCTAAAGCTTCATGATCATCATCATTAGCTTCCTCACTAATTGGTGTAGGAATCACTGGAACTGATTTATGTGATGAACTACTTTCCAATTCGGGAGAAGGTACAATTACCATATCAAGTTCTACATTCCTCCCACTCACTTCTTTCGAGAGAAACTCCTTCTCTAGAAAGGATCCGTTCTAAGCAACAAAGATCTTGCCTTCGGATCTGTGATAGAAGGTGTACCCAACATTTTGGGTATCCTATGAACACGCACTTCTCCGATTTGGGTTCAAGTTTATCAGGTTGAAATTTTTTCACATAAGCAACCCCAAACTTTAAGAAATGATAGCTTAGGTTTCTTGCCAAACCACAGTTCATATGGTGTCGTCTCAATGGATTTAGATGGTGCCCTATTTAACGTGAATGCAGCCGTCTCTAATGCATAACCCCAAAACGATAATGGTAAATCGGTAAGAGACATCATATATTGCACTATATCCAATAAAGTACGGTTATGTTGTTCGGACACACCATTATGCTGTGGTGTTCCAGGTGGCATGAGTTTGTGAAACTATTCCACATTGTTTTAATTGAAGGCCAAATTCGTAACTCAAATATTCGCCTCTGCGATCAGATCATAGAAACTTTATTTTCTTCTTACGATGATTCTCTACTTCACTCTGAAATTCTTTGAACTTTTCAAATGTTTCAGACTTGTGTTTCATCAAGTAGATATACACATATCTGCTCAAATCATCTGTGAAGGTCAGAAAATAACGATACCCGCCGCGAGCCTCAACACTCATTAGACCGCATACATCAGTATGTATTATTTCCAATAAGTCAGTTGCTCGCTCCATTGTTCCGGAGAACGGAGTTTTAGTCATCTTGCCCATGATGCATGGTTCGCAAGCATCAAGTGATCCATAATCAAGTGATTCCAAAAGCCCATCAGCATGGAGCTTCTTCATGTGCTTTACACCAATATGACCTAAACGGCAGTGCCACAAATAAGTTGCACTATCATTATTAACTTTGAATCTTTTGGCTTCAATATTATGAATATGTGTATCACTACAATCGAGATTCAATAAACCATTTATATTGAGTGCATGACCATAGAAGGTTTTATTCATTTAAATAGAACAACAATTATTCTTTGACTTAAATGAATAGCCGTATTGCAATAAACATGATCCAATCATATTCATGCTCAACGCAAACACAAAATAACATTTATTTTAGGAAACACTAATCCCGAAGGTAAAAGGAGTGTGCGATGGTGATCTTATCAACCTTGGAATCACTTCCAACACACATCATCACCTTGCCCTTAACTAGTCTCTGTTTATTTTGCAACTCCCGTTTCGAGTTACTACTCTTAGCAACTGAACCAATATCAAATACCGAGGGGTTGCTATAAACACTAGTAAAGTACACATCAATAACATGTATATCAAGTATACCTTTGTTCGCTTTGCCATCCTTCTTATCCGCCAAGTATCTAGGGAAGTTCCACTTACAGTGACCATTTCCTTTGTAGTAGAAGCACTCAGTTTCAGGCTTGGGTCTAGCTTTGGGCTTCTTCACGGGAGTGGCAACTTGTTTGTCATTCTTCTTGAAGTTCCCTTTATATCCCTTTGCCCTTTTCTTGAAACTAGTGGTCTTGTTAACCATCAACACTTGATGCTTTTCTTGATTTCTACCTTCGCCGATTTTAGCATCGCAAAGAGCTTGGGAATTGTTTTCGTTATCCCTTGCATATTATAGTTCATCACGAAGTTCTAGTAACTTGGTGATAGTGACTGGAGAACTTTGTCAATTACTATCTTATCTGGAAGATTAACTCCCACTTGATTCAAGCAATTGTAGTACCCAGACAATCTGAGCACATGCTCACTGGTTGAGCTATTCTCCTCCATCTTGTAGGCAAAGTACTGTCAGAGGTCTCATACCTCTTGACACGGGCATGTGTATGAAATACCAATTTCAACTCTTGGAACATCTTATATGCTCCGTGGCGTTCAAAACATTTTTGAAGTCCCGGTTCTAAGCCATAAAGCATGGTGCACTAAACTATCAAGTAGTCATCATACCGAGCTTGTCAAAACGTTCATAACGTCTGCATTTGCTCCTGCAATAGTTCTGTCACCTAGCGGTGCATCAAGGACATAATTTTTCTGTGCAACAATGAGGAAAATCCTCAGATCACGGACCAAGTCCGCATCATTGCTACTATCATCTTTCAACTTATATTTCTCTAGGAACATATAAAAAATAAATGGGGAGCTACATCGTGAGCTATTGATCTACAACATAGATATGCTAATACTACCAAGACTAAGTTCATGATAATTAGAAGTCCAATTAATCATATTACTTAAGAACTCCCACTTAGATTGACATCCCTCTAATCACCTAAGTGATCACGTGATCCAAATCAACTAAACCATGTCCGACCATCACATGAGATGGAGTAGTTTTCAATGGTGAACATCACTATGTTGATCATATCTACTATATGATTCACGCTCGACCTTTCGGTCTAAGTGTTCCGAGGCTATATCTGCGTATGCTAGGCTCGTCAAGTTTAACCCGAGTATTCTGCGTGTGCAAGTCTGGCTTGCACCCATTGTATGTGAACGTAGAGCTTATCACACACGATCATCACGTGGTGTCTCAGCATGAAGAACTATCACAATGGTGCATACTCAGGGAGAACACTTATACCTTGAAATTTTAGTAAGGGATCATCTCATAATGCTACCGTCGTACTAAGAAAAATAAGATGCATAAAGGATAAACATCACATGCAATCAAAATATGTGACATGATATGGCCATGATCATCTTGCGCCTTTGATCTCCATCTCCAAAGTACCGCCATGATCTCTATCGTCACCGGCATGACACCATAATCTCCATCATCTTCATCTCTTATCAACGTCTCGTCACATGGTCGTCTCGCCAAATATTGCTCTTGCAACTATTGCTATCGCACAGCGATAAAGTAAAGCAATTATTTGGCGCTTGCATCTTATACAATAAAGAGACAACCATAAGGCTTCTGCCAGCTGCCGATAAGTTCAACAAAACATGATTGAGGGAGTCCTGGATTAGGGGGTGTTCGGATAGTCGGACTATACCTACAGCCGGACTCCAGGACTATGAAGATACAAGATTGAAGACTTCGTCCCGTGTCCAGAAGGGACTTTCCTTGGCGTGGAAGGCAAGCTCGGCGATGCGGATATTCAAGATCTCCTATCATTGTAACCGACTTTGTGTAACCCTAACCCTATCCGGTGTCTATATAAACCGGAGGGTTCTAGTCCGTAGGACAACTCCATCATACAACAACCATACCATAGGCTAGCTTCTAGGGTTTAGCCTCCTTGATCTCGCGGTAGATCTACTCTTGTACTACCCATATCATCAATATTAATCAAGCAGGAGTAGGGTTTTACCTCCATCGAGAGGGCCCGAACCTGGGTAAACACATCGTGTCCCTTGTCTCCTATTACCATCCGGCCTTGACGCACAGTTCGGGACCCCCTACCCGATATCCGCCGGTTTTGACACCGACATTGGTGCTTTCATTGAGAGTTCCACTGTGCCGTCGCAATCAGGAAGGATGCCTCCTCCCGTCTTTAAAGACGGCGCCGTCGCTAAGGAAGCCCTGTCTGTCGGCCAGACTCTCCGGCTAGGTGGTTTCCTCATGACCTCCTGTTCGGCCGTTGCGCCGACGGTGACCTCTCGGGTCATCAAAAGCAACCTTCACGTCAGCTCGGAACTTGTTGAGCAACTGGATCCGATGGAGCTCTCTTCCGTAAACGAGCTCTTGGATTGCATCGCCGCCCTGGGGGTCGCCATGGATTACGACCAGGTTGGGCTTAAACCCGATCTAAGAGAAATCGATTCTCCCAAGGCCACCCACCACGTCGCCGTGGTAGAGGCGCAGTGCAGCGACCCCTCATCTATTCTAAGGACTAGTTACGTCCGAATTCCCGACCCCTCCAAGCCGGATACCCGCGGAGGGGAGGATGCGACTCAAGACCTGAGTTTAGAATCAGGCAACGGGTCGGACTCATTGGAAAACATCCAAGAATTTGAACCTTAGAGTTTGGAAGTCCTACGGCCTCTGAATCTTAGATTGGGCGAGGCTTCAGATTCAACAACACCCGCCCACCCAAGCATAAGAGATCTTTCCCAAATCAGGCAAAATCCCGAGGAAACAATACATCACTACTGGGCCAGATTCCTCCTGGTTGTGAACAGGATAAAGGACTGCCACGAGGGAGACGCAGTATCAATCTTCCGCAGTAACTGCACGGACTAGGGAATCCTTAACGCCATAAGTCGTCGCGATATTACATGCTTTATTGACTTGGCATCCATAGTACAAAAGTACTGTGCGATTGAAAGTGCCTGGAAAACCGAAACAAAATTTTGGGATAATCCGGCCTTGAATAGCAATCTCGTCTGAACTAAGGGGGTGCATCATCGTAAGTCACCCGGGTTAAACACCAAAAAATCAAAACCCTCTACAGGGCATGGAACCGCACTGGACAGATGGCTTGACGGACCCTATAAAATTCATAGTACAGAGGACGCCACACCAACTCACAGCCTTAGGGCACGTTGGATAATCCGGCAGGTGGCCAAAATTGGCGAGGACCTCTTAACTTTCGAGGCCACGGAAAGCCACCCCGGGGACACCAATACCGTTTTCACAGTCTTCGAGACCTTCGCATCAAATAATATGCAAAAAAGAACACTCCGCAGCCTTGCCGAAGTCTACCAAGTAGCAACAATAAATCCATGGAGCCACATGGCTATTACCTTCAACGCAAGTGATGAACCTAAATTCCGAACAACCCAAGCACCAGCCGCATTGGTCCTCGGTACAATAGTGGACGGCTTTCGCCTCACAAAGGTACTCATGGACGGAGGCAGCGGATTGAACTTCATCTATGAGGAAACCCTTCAAAAAATGGGATTAGACTGGAACCGCGTTGAGCGAAGCAGCACAACCTTTAGAGGAATAATCCCTAGTCGGGAAGCGCGCTGCACAGGAAAAATCACACTAGATGTGGTGTTCGGCACGCCGGATAATTACAGATCCGAAGAGGTCACTTTCCAGGTGGCCCCGTTCAGCAGTGGATATCACACCCTGCTAGGGCGGGAAGCATTCACAATCTTCCAAGCAATACCCCATTACGGGTACATGAAGCTCAAGATGCCCGGGCCGAACGGAATTATCACTCTCGCTAGTGATCCGGACTTAACCGCACCACTCGATGATGAACAAACTGACATAATTGGAGGCTCTGCCACCGAAATCACACCCTCAGCCCCCGTAATAATGGCGGTCATCGCCCCGTGGACAGAACCATTCCTAGCCTATCTTACTAGGCAGGAACTCCTAGAGGACCAAAACGAGGCACGCTGCATAGTACGGCGATCTAAAGCCTATAAAGTCCACGAGGGAGAGCTTTATAAGAAAAGCACTACCGCAGTCCTTTAAAGGTGCATCTCCGAAGAGGAAGGGTGGAACCTGCTGGCTGAAATTCACGCCGGACTTGGTGGCCACCACGCTGCAGCTCAGGCCCTTGTAAGCAAGGCTTTCCACACAGGCTTTTATTGGCCGACGGCCCGAGCAGACGCTCAGGACTTAGTCCAACGATGCGTAGGTTGCCAACTTTTCGCAAACCAAAGCCATATGCCACCCACCGCCCTCCAAACTATCCCCATCACTAGGCCTTTCGCGGTCTGGGGGCTTGATATGGTTGGACCCCTTAAAGGGGGAACCCATAAGAAAAAATACTTACTGGTCATGGTGGACAAGTTCACCAAATGGATAGAAGCCAAGCCTGTTAAGATGGCCGAATCCGGACCTGTGATAGACTTCATATCCGGGGTCGTACACCGTTACGACGTCCCCCACAGCATCATAACTGATACCGGTACAAACTTCACCGCCGACGAGGTAAAACTCTGGTGCAAAAACATGGGCATCAAGCTCGACTATGCTTCAGTCTATCACCCACAAACTAACGGTCAGGTCGAACGTGCAAATGGTCTTATTATGAGCGGCATTAAACCCAGACTAGTGCGGTTCCTCAAGGAATCTAATACGCACTGGGTAGAGGAGCTCGACTCCGTACTCTATGGGTTGCGGACCACGCCGAACCGCACCAGCGGATACAAACCATTCTTTATGGTGTACGGCGCAGAGGCAGTTTTGCCCTGCGACATAATCCATGACTCACCTAGAGTGCGCATGTACGAAGAAAGAGAAGCCGAGCTAGATCGGCAGGACAACTTGGACGCCTTGGAGGAGGAGCGTGATGTGGCAAAAGCCCGTTCCGCATTTTACCAATAGCAGGCTTGAAGATATCAAAGCAGAGAAGTACGGGCCAAAAATTACAATGTTAGCGAACTAGTTCTACGCCTGTCGGATAAGAAAAAGGACAAACTCAAGCCCAAGTGGGAAGGTCCATTCATAATCGACCAAGTCCTGACTGGGGGAGCGTACCGCCTGCGAGATGCGTCGGATAACCGACTCAAGCCAAACCCATGGAACACCACCCGTCTCCGAAGATTCTATGCCTAGCGCCGGACTCTGTTTTTGTCTCCTTCCTCTGTATTTTTGTCTTAAATTTCTCTCCTTCCCCCTTTTTTTTCTCTTATAGCCCTTAAAGGCTCATCACGTGACGCACTACCCGTGCTCATTTAACCTGGGGGCTTCTCTAACAGAAGCTTATTTATATGGGATTCACGCCCAACACATGCATCAAACTTCCGCATGTACCTTTTCTTCACCATTATATGCATCGATATGACTTAAGTTTTGGCCAAGCTGGGTTGCCTGGCTCCTGTGCTTACCCCTACGTTCCCGATTGTTCGGCTAGGCGGTAAAGGGAGCACCTCTGCGATTGTTACTGCCGGATCAGCCAGATGTGTACCTCAGACTGGGTGAAGCCAAAAGCTAGCGTTCTTAAGGGAATATTCGGTCCGTGAACTGAAAGATGACCTTTTTTTTACTTATTCATATACATGCCCCCAGATGATTTCTCTGCATTTGCAGTCCGGACATGCACTTTAGGGCATGCCTCCCAGAGAAAGGAACCCCTAACGGAACTATTCTCTCTGGAAGATGTTTTTTACTAACCATGTAATTTAACATAACTAGTTGGGCACTTGTCTGATAAAGCACTGATGACCCCTACGCCTGGTCTCCATGCATACCCCGGTTCTTACATAACCGGTAGGGTATTCGGACACACTCCGGACCATCAGGTCCCGAGGTAGAAGCGAAAAGGTTGGCAATGACAAACGATCTACAATCCGGCTAGAAGGCATTACACATGTCAATTACACAGTCACTCTGACTGATTGTATTCCTCTTCTATACCATCTAACAGGCTATCTAATTTACAGTCCTACTGGGAATACTTTGCGGCCAACTCTACTTGGCTGTAAACTAGGTTTACAGGGATCTCCTTCCCATCAGGCCCCACAGGTCCGACCTCGACCATGTGGTTTGGGTCAGACTTCGTAAACCGGGTCTTCACCATGGCCCAGGCCTCCCTAGCGCCTTGCCGGCAGGCCGATATCTTCCACAACCGGAAGCGTCGCCGGGCTCCCTTCAGCTTCTCCGCAAGCTCTCCAAGGCCCTCGGGCATGGAGGGGGAAGGCCATAAGGCTTGGACAACGCCTCTCATCGCCCGCCGAACTCGCTCGTGCAGTTGCAAGAGCTCGGGAAGAAGGTCACCCGTTGAACCGGGCATCTCCTCGGCAGGACGACCTGTGAGCATACCTACAGACATTACTCTGTTAGTCGACTTCCTCGCCGAACTTTTTTTTTTCAAAGGTCGCTTAAGCACTTACTAAATATGCCGCGTCGAAGCCGCTGATTCTCCCTAGTGGAGTCCGACAGCTGGCCACGAACATCTTTCAGTTCAACGTCCAGCTTGGTGTTGGCATCGTGAAGATCATTCTTCTCCTGCCTCACCTTTGTCAGCACACTCTCACCGGCCTCTAGCCGACGTAAGAGTTGTTGCCTCTCCGGATCTAGTCCGGCACCGTTTGCAATGCGATTTGTCAGATCCGCACCCATGCTGCACAGTACTAATCTTTCGAAGTATATCTTACCAGAAGGGGTTTTCTTTCGGCTCCCCTGCTGCGGCTAGTGCGGCCTCTTGTTGGGCTTTGCACTCTTTCAGCTCATGGGACAGTACGGTATTCTTCTCTATAAGAACCTGCATAAACAAATGATCCTTAAATCAGTTACTCTAACTGTTTCAAGTCTCGGGGGCTACTGGTATATATTACCAAAATTTTCTTACCCGTATGTCTTTTACATACTGCTCCGTGGCTCTGGCTAAACCATTTTGAGCGGCATGGAGGTATGCGTCTGCCGAATTAAAGGCATCTAAAGCCTCTTGGGAGAAACAAGCGTCACGTAGAACTGTCCGGCGACGCCTGTGGTTCATGGCACTCTCCACCTCGGAATTTGTGGCAGACAGCCTATCCGCATCCTCTGTCGGAGGAGCGTCCGGTGCGTGCCTTGTGCCCGCTTCCCCCTCCTGGCCAGACGTTGGAGCCTGGCTGGTAGAGGCACGATTGGCAACCTCTCCGGATATAGTCCGGCGAGATCTCTTCATACTGAAGATAGCACGAACGTTAATATGCCCTGAAAGAATAACACTAGGGAAGCAGAGGGTGCGCTATACCTTTGCGCCGGCATCTCAGTCCGAACCACATTCCTCTTTGCCCCACGGGGCCCTGCGGCCCCTCGTTGGCTAGCCGCTGCAGGTTCGGCCTCCCGCCTCGGGAATCTCCCCTGCAAAACACGGTTGTCGTCAGAACAATCGAAATATGTGGGAATGGAACCCCTCTCAAGGGAATGAAACTCCGGTTTCTGTCACCTGGGAGGCCGGGATTAACCCTGGGTAATCAGCCATAATGGCTACTGAGGGAGTCCTGGATTAGGGGGTGTTCGGATAGCCGAACTATACCTTCAGCCGGACTCCAGGAGTATGAAGATACAAAGTTGAAGACTTCGTCCCGTGTCCGGAAGGATCTTTTCTTGGCGTAGAAGGCAAGCTAGGTGTGCGGATATTCGAGATCTCCTACCATTGTAACCGACTCTGTGTAACCCTAACCCTATCCAGTGTCTATATAAACCGGAGGGTTGTAGTCCGTAGGACAACCATCATCATACACAATCATACCATAGGCTAGCTTCTAGGGTTTAGACTCCTTGATCTTGTGGTAGATCTACTCTTGTACTACCCATATCATCAATATTAATCTAGCAGGAGTAGGGTTTTACCTCCATCGAGAGGGCCCGAACCTGGGTAAAATAAAGTGTCCCTTGTCTCCTGTTACCATCCGACCTTGACGCACAGTTCGGGACCCCCTACCGGAGATCCGCCGGTTTTGACACCGACATTGGTGCTTTCATTGAGAGTTCCTCTGTGCCGTCACGATCAGGAAGGATGCCTCTTCCCGTCTTTAAAGACGGTGCCATTACGAAAGGAGCCTTGGCTGTCGGCCAAACTCTCCGGCTAGGTGGTTTTCTCGCAACCGCCTGTTCGGCTGTTGTGCCGACGGTGACCTCCCGGGTCATCGAAAGCAACCTCCACATCAGCTCAGAACTCGCCGAGCAATTGGATCCGATGGAGCTCTCTTCGGTTAACGAGCTCCTGGATCGTATCGCCGCACTGGGCGTCGCCACAAATTACGACCAGGTTGGGCTTAAACCCGATCTGAGAGAAATTAACTCTCCCCAGGTCACCCACCACGTTGCAGTGGTGGAGACACAATGCGGCGACCCTTCATTTATCTTAAGGACTAGCTACGTCCGAATCCCCGAACCGTCCATGCCGATATCCGCGGAAGGGAGTATACAATCCAAGACCTGAGCATAAAATCAGGCAACTGGCTAGACTCATCGGATAACATCCAAGACTCCGGATCTCAGGATTCGGATGTTCTTCGGCCTCTGAACAGTAAATTGGGCGAGGTCTCAAACTCGACGACACCCGCCCACCCGATCATAAGCGATCTTTCCCAAATCAGGCAAATGCCCGAAGAAATAGTACATCATTACTGGGCTAGATTCCTCCTGGTTATGAACAGGATAAATGACTGCCGCGAGGGAGACGCAATCTCAATCTTTTGCAGTAACTGCACGGACGAGGGAATACTTAACACCGTAAGTTGTCGCAATATTACACGCTTTGCCGACTTGGCGTCCATAGTACAAAAATACTATGCGATGGAAAGTGCTCGGAAAACCGAAATAAAATTTTGGGACAATCCGGCCCTGAATAGCAATTCCGTCTGAACTAAGAGGGTGCACCACAGTAAAGCACCCGGACTAAATACCAAAAAGTCAAAACCCTCCAGAGGGCATGGAACCGTACTGGAAAAGTGGCTAGATGGACCCTGCAAGATTCATAGTGTAGAGGACGCCACCCCAACTCACAGCCTCAGGGCATGTTGGACAATCCGACAGGTGGCCAAAATTGGCGAGGACCTCCTAATTCCAGAGGTCGAAGGAAACCAGCCTGAGAATTTCAGTTCCGTTCTCACAGTCTTTGAGACTTTCGCATCGAATAACATGCGAAAAAGAACACTCCGCAGCCTCACCGAAGTCTACCACGTGGCGACAATAAACCCATGGAGTAATACTGCTATCACCTTCAACGCGAGTGACGAACCTAAAAATCGAACAGCCAGAGCACCAGCCGCATTGGTCCTCAGTCCCATAGTGGACGGCTGTCGTCTCGCAAAGGTACTCATGGATGAAGGCAGCGGATTGAACCTCATTTACGAGGAAACCCTTCAAAAGATGGAAATAGACTAGAACCACGTGGAGCGAAGCAGCACAACCTTTAGAGGAATAATTCCCAGTCAGGAAGCGCGCTGCATCGGAAAAATCACACTAGATGTGGTATTCGGCACGCCGGATAATTATAGGTCCGAACAAATCACCTTTCTGGTGGCCCCGTTCAAAAGCGGATATCACGCTATATTAGGACGAGAGGCATTCACAGTTTTCCAAGCTATACCCCATTACGGGTACATGAAGCTCAAGATGCCTGGGCCAAACGGAATTATCACTCTCGCTAGTGATCCGGACATAGCACTCCGCGCCGAAAACAAGACAGCCGCATTGGCCCTCGAGGCACTATCCGAAACCTTAGCGGCAGAAGAACTGACTGCGCTGCGATCCACGGTCAATAGGGATGATGTGATACTCGATAAGAGATCCAAATCCACATCCTTCAAACCAGCAGACGAAATAGTCAAATTCCAGGTCCACCCAACGGACCCCAGTAAAACAGCCTCCATCGGGGCACGACTAAACCCTGACGTAGACGCCGCACTGCGAGAGTTCCTACGAGAGAACTGGGACATCTTCGCTTGGCACCCCTCAGATATGCCAGGAATCCCACGCAGGCTGGCTGAACACAGCTTAAACATCCAGAAAGGATTCAAACCTGTCAAACAAGCCCTCCGGCGTTTCTCCGAACCAAAGAGACAGACCATGGGAGAGGAGCTAGCCAAGTTATTGGAGGCGGGATTCATTAGAGACATAAAACATCCGGACTGGCTAGCAAACCTAGTGATGGTACCAAAGAAGGACAAATCCTGGCGCCTGTGTGTCGACTTCAAAGACCTTAATAAGGCTTGCCCAAAGGATCCATTTCCCCTCCCTCGAATAGATCAAATTATCGATGCCATTGCAGGACACGATTCGCTGTGCTTCCTTGACGCATACTCCGGTTACCATCAAATAAAGATGGCAGAGTCAGGCCAAGCCGCAACGGCATTCATCACACCATACGGCCCATTCTGCTTCAACACAATGCCCTTTGGGCTAAAAAACGCCGGCGCAACATATCAGCGCATGATTCAAACATGTCTGACAAACCAGATCGGCAAAACAGTTGAGGCGTACGTAGATGATGTGGTCGTCAAATCAAGACATGTCAAATCTCTAGTAGACGACTTGAGGCTTACATTCGACAACCTCCGAAAATACGACATTAAGCTCAATCCGGAAAAATGTGTTTTCAGTGTTCCATCCGGAAAGCTCCTGAGCTTCATTGTATCCGGTAGAGGAATTGAAGCAAATCCAGCTAAAATCCGAGCTTTGTCACAATTGGACATCCCAAAAGACCTCAAACAAATACAGAAACTCACCGGATGCGTGGCGGCTTTAAGCCGCTTTATCTCCCGTTTGGGAGAGAAGGCATTGCCCCTCTATCGCCTCCTTAGGCGCACCGAACACTTCGAGTGGACGGACGCTGCATCGGCCGGACTCGAGGAAATAAAGGCCATCTTGGCAACAAATCCCGTCCTGGCCGCGCCAAATACTGGCGAACCCATGCTATTGTACATTGCCGCAACTCATCAAGTTGTTAGCGCAGTACTCGTCATCGAACGGGTAACGGACGGACACAAACTCCCCCTTCAAAGGCCGGTTTACTACGTGTACAATGTCCTCACACCATGCAAATCACGGTACCCGCATTACCAAAAGATTGCATACGCAGTGTTCATGGCATCCCGGAAGCTACGACACTACTTTCAAGAGTGTTCTATAACAGTAGCCTCGGAAGTACCACTCAACGATATTATTAACAACCGCGACGCAACGGGCCGAATAGCAAAATGGGTCATAGAGCTCCTACCGTTCGACATAACTTACAAACCACGACGAGCCATCAAATCGCAAGTCCTAGCCGACTTCATCGCCGAATGGACAGAGGCCGAACTCCCTAAAGAGTACGGAACATACTCAAACTGGATCATGCATTTCGACGGCTCCAAAATGTTGGCTCGACTGGGGGCTGGCGTCATTTTGACGTCCCCTACAGGAGACACAGTCCAATATGTACTCCAAATTATGTACACGGACTCCAACAATGCAGCCGAATATGAGGCCCTTCTACATGGTCTCCGGATGGCAGTTTCCATGGGCATTCAACGCCTGGAAGTACGTGGGGATTCAAACCTCGCGATATCCTAGATAAATGGCGACTTCGACGCCAAAGACCCAAAAATGGCAGCCTACCGCAACGCCGTACTAAAAATGTCAGCTCGGTTCGAGGGACTAGAGTTTCACCATATAGCCCGAGAAAATAATCAGGCAGCGGACGTCCTGGCACGCATCGGAGCAAAACGAGATGCCGTCCCCCCAACACCTTCCTAGAAAGATTATTCAAACCATCTGTAGCATGGGAGGGGGAACCCTCGGATAACAGTCCGGACACAATCGCACAACCAGACGCCGAGCAATCTGACATAATCGGAGGCCTCGCCACCGAAATCACGCCTTCAGCCCACGTAATAATGGCGGTCATCGCCCCGTGGACAGAACCATTCCTAGCCTACCTCATTAGGCAGGAACTCCCTGAGGACCAAAATGAGGCACGCTGCATAGTGCGGCGATCTAAAGCCTATAAAGTCCACGAGGGAGAGCTATATAAGAGAAGTACTACAGGAGTCCTTCAAAGGTGTATCTCCGAAGAGGAAGGGCGGAGTCTATTAGCCGAAATTCATGCCGGTCTCGGTGGCCACCACGCTGCAGCTCGGTCCCTCGTAAGCAAGGCTTTTCGTACAGGCTTTTATTGGCCGACGGCCCGAGCAGACGCCCATGACCTAGTCAAACGATGCGTCGGTTGCCAGCTTTTTGCCAACCAAAGTCATATGCCACCCAACGCCCTCCGAACTATCCCCATCACTTGGCCTTTTGCAGTCTGGGGACTTGATATGGTGGGACCCCTTAAAGGTGGAACCCACAAGAAAAAATACCTACTGGTCATGGTGGATAAATTCACCAAATGGATAGAAGCCAAGCCTGTCAAGATGGCCGAATCCGGACCTATGATAGATTTCATATCCGGGGTCGTACACCGTTACGGTGTCCCCCACAGCATTATCACCGATAACGGCACAAACTTCACCTTGGAGGAAGTAAAGCTGTGGTGCAAAAACATGGGCATTAAGCCCGATTATGCTTCCGTCTATCACCCACAAACTAACGGTCAGGTCGAACGCGCAAATGGTCTCATCATGAGCGGCATCAAACCCAGACTAGTGCGGTCCCTCAAGGAATCTAATACGCACTGGGTAGAGGAGCTCGACTCCGTGCTCTGGGGGCTGCGAACCACGCCAAATCGTACCACCAGATTCACACCATTCTTTATGGTGTACGGCGCAGAGGCAGTCCTGCCTTGCAACATAATTCATGACTCACCTCGAGTGCGCATGTACGAAGAAAGAGAAGCCGAGCTTGATCGGTAGGACAACCTGGACGCCTTAGAGGAGGAACGCGACGTGGCTAAAGCCCGTTCCGCATTTTATCAACAGCAGGCTCGAAGATATCAAAGCAGAGAAGTACGGGCCAAAAATTACAACGTTGGCGAACTAGTTCTACGCCTGCCGGATAAGAAAAAGGACAAACTCAAGCCCAGTTGGGAAGGTCCCTTCATAATTGACCAAGTCCTGACTGGTGGAGCGTACCGCCTGCGAGATGCGTCGGATAACCGACTCGAGCCGAACCCATGGAACGCCACACGTCTCCGAAGATTTTATGCCTAGCGCCGAACTCGGGGTTTGTCTTCTTCCTCTGTCCATTTTTATATTTTTCTGTTTTTATCTCCTCCCACTCTTTCCTCTTATAGCCCTTAAAGGCTCATCATGCGACGCGCTACCCGCGCTCCGTAAACCTGGGGGCTTCTTTAACAGAAGCTTGTTTATATCGGTTTCACGCCCAACGCATGCGTCAGACTTCCGCATGCACCTTTTCTTCACCATTATATGCATCGATATGACTTAACTTTTGGCCAAGCTGGGTTGCCTGTCTCCTGTTCTTACCCCTACGTTCCCGATTGTTCGGCTAGGTGGTAAAGGGAGCACCTCTGCGATTGTTACTGCCGGATAAGCCGGATGTGTACCTTAGACTGGGTGAAGCCGAAAGCTAGTGTTCTTAAGGGAATATTCGGTCGGTGAACTAAAGATGAACCTTTTTTACTTATACATGCCCCAAGATGTTTTCCTGCACTTGCAGTCCGGACGTGCACTTCAGGGCATGCCACCCCAGCGAAAGGAACCCTTAACGGAACTATTCTCTCTGGAAGATGTTTCTTACTAACCATGTAATATAACATAACTAGTTGGGCACTTGTCTGATAAAGCACTAATGACCCCTACGCCTGGTCTCCACGCATACCTTGGTTCTTATATATCCGTTATGGTATTCGGACACACTCCGGACCGTCAGGTCCCGAGGTCGAAGCGAAAAGGTCGGCAACGACAAACGATCTACAATCCAGCTAGAAGGCATTACACATGTCAATTATAAATTACATAGTCATCAAGACTGATTGTATTCCTCTTCTATACCATCTAACAGGCTGTCTAATTTATAGTCCTACTGGGAATACTTTGCGGCCAATTCTACTTGGCCATATACTAAGCTCACAGGGATCTCCTTCCCGTCAGGCCCCACCGGTCCAACTTCGGCCATATGATTGGGGTCAGACTTCGTAAAGCGGGTCTTCACCATGGCCCAAGCCTCCCTAGCGCCCTGCCGGCAGGCCGATATCTTCCACAACCGGAAGCGCCACCGAGCTCCCTTCAACTTCTCCGCAAGTTCTCCAAGGCCCTCGGGTATGGAGTGGGCAGGCCACAAGGCTTGGGCAATACCTCGCATCGCCTGCCGAATTCGTTCGTGCAGTTGCAAGAGTTCGGGAAGAAGATCGCCCGTTGAACTGGGCATCTCCTCTGCAGGACGACCTGTAAGCATACCTACAGACATAACTCTGTTAGTCGTCTTCCTCGCCGAACTCCTTTTTCAAGAGTTTGCTTTAGCACTTACTAAAAATGCCGCGTCGAAGTCGCTGATTCTCCTTATTGGAGTCCGACAGCTGGCCACGAACATCTTTTAGTTCAACATCCATCTTGGTGTTGGCATCCTGGAGATCATTCTTCTCCCGCCTCACCTTTGTTAGCACGCTTTCACCAGACTCTAACCGGTGTAGAAGCTGTTGCCTGTCCGGATCGAGTCCGGCGCCATCTAAAATACAATTTGTCAGATTGGCACTTAAATCCGTACAATCCTAATTATTCTAGAGTATTGTTTACCTGCAGGGGTCTCTTTAGACCCTCCTACTGCCGATTGTGCGACCTCTAGTTGGGCCCTGCACCTTTCCAGCTCCTGGGACAGCGTGGTATTCTTCTCGGTAAGAAACTGCATGATATATGATCCTCGAATCAGTTATTTCCACTGCTTCAAGTCTCAGGGGCTATTGGCATATCTATATTTACCAAAAATTTCTTACCCGTATGTCTTTTACATACTGCTCCGTGGCTCTGGCTAAACCATTTTGAGCGGCACGGAGGTACGCGTCTCCTAAATTAAAGGCATTTAAAGCCTCCTGGGAGAAACAAGCGTCACGGAGAACTGTCCGGCGACGCCTGTGGTTCATAGCACTCTCCACCTCGGAATTGGTGGCAGACAGCCTATCCGCATCCTCTGATAGAGGAGCATCCGGTGCGTGCCTTGTGCTGACCTCCGCCTCCGGGCCGGGCGTTGGAGTCTGGCTGGTGGAGGCCCGATTGGCAACCTCTCCGGGTATAGTCCGGCGAGGTCTCTTCGTCCTGAAGATAGCACGAATGTTAATATACCCTGGAGGAGTAGAACACCAGGGAAAAAGAGAGGGTACGCCATACCTTTGTTCTGGCACCTCAGGCCGGACTACGTTCCTTTTTGCCCCACGGGGCCCTACGGCCCCCAGTCGGCTAGCTGCAGCAGGGTCGGCTTCCCCCCTCGGGAATCTCCCCTACAAAGCATGGTTGTTGTCAGAACAACCAAGCCCATGAAAACGGAACCCCTCTTAAGGGAGTAAAGCTTCGGTGTTCGTCACCTGGGAGGCCGGAATCAACCCTGGGTAATCAGCTATAATAGCTACCAAGGTATCATCCTTGCTTAGCTGATGGAACACTCCGTCAATGAAGTCCACTGCTAAGTCCGAATCCTCTTCGGAGTCCGGATCGAGGGGCCGGTCTGGGTCCTCTGGCTGTGGAGGTCGGCTGTTTATGTTTTTTACCTCCTGACGTAGGTCCTGCATTAAAGTCGTTCACCGCCTATTTAATCATGGGAATGTAAAATGAACAGAAAAGTACGACTGTCCGCTTACCCAATTCGGAGGATTGTACATGGAAAATTCGCCCTGTGAATTGACGCGGAGGAATTCCTCTTCTTCTCCCTTGTACAAAGAGGATAAGATCTTCATCAGAGCGGCAGGCGAGTCCGACCCCTTGCGGCCGTAACGGGTGGCGTCATCCTTCCCGTTAAAATCCCACATGGGGTGGCTTCTGTATTGGAGCGGATGCACCCCTCGCATAATGCATATGGCCATGACTTTAATCATGGTCAGTCCGGAATGAGCCAGTAGCTTAATCCGGCCCATCAAGTAAAGGACGTCCCTGTCATTCTCTCTCTGATGGTTCCGAGGGCGCCAGCTTAGGCGTTTCTTCAGGGGAGCGTTGTCGAACTCAGGGAGACCGGCCAGGACAGGGTCCGGCAGGGGGACGTCGTCTATATAGAACCTTTCTGAAGGCCAGTCCTCGGACGCCTTCTTCGGGGTTCCGGACGGGTATCCGGTCCCGGCGATACACCATACTTCGGCTCCGCCCACTTGATATATAGACCCCTTTTGCGAACGGGGCACCAGGAAGAATATCTTCTTCCACAGCGCAAAATGAGCCTCAACGCCTAAAAATAGCTCGCAAAGAGCTACGAAGCCCGCAATGTGTAACATGGAACCGGGAGTAAGGTGGTGCAGCTGGAGGCCATAGAACTCCAAAAGCCAGCGGAGAAAGGGATGAATTGGAAATCCCAGGCCCCTTATTAGATAAGGGACCAGACACACCCATTCCCCTTTAGAGGGACTAGGTGAGTTCTCCGCTTGTTTTCCGCCTTGATAAGTGGCGAGTCCGGCTCGGACCGAGACCTTGCAGGCTTGAGGGAGGAATCCCTTGTCTTGAAGCGACACCAACTCGCTGTGTGGGATGGTGCATCTCTCCCAATCTCCGGGTTTAGGACTGGAGGGGCGAGGGGAGGAGCTGCGGCGGCTGGCCATGTTGGAATGGACCTTTGCTGGAGACGCTCTGATGATAACTCACAGAGAGGAGAAGATGTGGTTTGGATCTAGATCCCCATCTCGTTAAATAGGCGGCTTGATTATATGACTAAGGGTGTGGATGTAAAAAACACCCCAAGCTCTTCGCATTCGTTCAGCGCGTGGAAAACGACCATTATTGGGCACTGAAGCCGAGAAGTGCTACATTACAAAAAGCGGACATTATTCGTACAGGTACACAAGACTCGGAGGAGGAAGCCGCCTTGCAATGCCGAAGACGACTTGCGCGCCGAACTCGTCGTCATTGAAGCCTGGTTCGGGGGCTACTGAGGGAGTCCTGGATTAGAGGGTGTTCGGATAGCCGAACTATACCTTCAGCCGGACTCCAGGACTATGAAGATACAAAGTTGAAGACTTCGTCCCGTGTCCGGAAGGATCTTTTCTTGGCGTAGAAGGCAAGCTAGGTGTGCGGATATTCGAGATCTCCTACCATTGTAACCGACTCTGTGTAACCCTAACCCTATCCGGTGTCTATATAAACCGGAGGGTTGTAGTCCGTAGGACAACCATCATCATACACAATCATACCATAGGCTAGCTTCTAGGGTTTAGCCTCCTTGATCTCGTGGTAGATCTACTCTTGTACTACCCATATCATCAATATTAATCTAGCAGGAGTAGGGTTTTACCTCCATCGAGAGGGCCCGAACCTGGGTAAAATAAAGTGTCCCTTGTCTCCTGTTACCATCCGACCTTGACGCACAGTTCGGGACCCCCTACCCGAGATCCGCCGATTTTGACACCGACAGCTACCAAGGCATCGTCCTTGCTTAGTTGATGGAACACCCCGTCGATAAGCTCCACCGAGATATCTGGATCCTCTTCGGAGTCCGGATCGAGGGACCATTCTGGGTCCTCGGGTTGTGGAGGACGGCTGTTTATATCCTTTACCTCCTGTCGCAGTTCCTGCATTGAAGTCGTTAGACTACATATGTAATCATGGGAGTGTAAAACGAACGGGCGAGCACAATTGTTCACTTACCCAACTAGGAGGGTCGTACATAGTAAATCTGCCCCGCGGGTTGACGCAGAGTAATTCCTCCTTTTCCCCCTTGTACAAAGAGGACATGATCTTTACTAGAGCGGCAGCTGAGGCTGGCCCCTTACGACCGTAACGGGTGGCGTCATCCTCCCCGTTAAAATCCCACATGGGGTGGCCTCTATATTGAAGCGGCTGCACCCCCCGCATAATGCATACAGCCATGACTCTAATTATGGTTAGCCCGGAATGAGCCAATAGTCTTATCCGGCCCATCAAGTAAAGGACGTCTTTGTCACCTTCTCTCTGAGAGCTCCGCGGACGCCAGCTCAAGCGTTTCTTTAATGGAGCACTGTTGAACTCGGGGAGACTGACCCGGACAGGGTCCGGCAGCGGGACATCATCTATATAAAACCATTCTGAAGGCCAGTCCTCGGACGCCTTCTTTGGGGTTCCAGATAAGTATCCGGTCCCGGCGAGGCGCCATACTTCGGCTCCGCCCACTTGATATATGTACCCCTCTTGAGAACGGGGTACCAGGCAGAATATCCTCTTCCACAACGCGAAATGGGCCTCGACACCCAAAAATAGCCCGCAAAGGGCGACGAAGCCCGCGATGTGCAATATGGAGGCAGGCGTGAGATTGTGCAGCTGGAGGCCGTAGAACTCCAAAAGCCCACGGAGAAATGGATGAATTGGAAATCTGAAAGTGCAACTATCCCTAGGTGGTTTTGGTAATTCATAACAACATATAGCTCATTGAGCTAATGCTATTCCAAGATGATTATTTCAGGAAAGCTCAATGATTGGCATGGCATGGATGGTGAAAGTGGAACCCTCAAAATTCTAAGGACAAAGGATTGGCTCAAGCTCAAAAGCTCAAGACTCTTCATTTTACATTTTAGTGATCCAAGATCACATTGAGTCCATAGGAAAAGCCAATACTATCAAGGAGGGATGAGGTGTTGCTTAATGAGCCTTTTGCTTCATGTGCTTAATGATATGCTCCAAAACCCTCAGCTACTTTCTCATATCCACTCTTGACCTAAACCCAAAGCCAAACTCGGACCTACCGATTCTTCTTATCCGGCGCCACCGAGTTTCATTTGTCATAGCCACTGCCAAACCCTAAGCAAATCGGTTCTACCGATAGGGATCTCGGTCTCACCGAGATGGGATTGCAATTTCTTTGTTTCCTTTTCGTAAATTTTCGGTCTCACCGAAAGAGCGGATCGGTCCCACCGAGATTGCAATGTAAACTCTCTGTTTCCTTTTTGTAACTTTTCGGTCTCACCGAAAGAGCAAATCGGTCCCACCGAGTTTACCTGACCAACTCTCTGGTTAGCTTATTACCAAATCGGTCTCACCGAGTTTGTGTAATCGGTCTCACCGAGGTTACATTAAGCCCTAACCCTAACCATATCGGTCCTACAGAGTTGCATGTCAGTCCCACCGAAAATCTCTAACAGTCACTAGGTTTACTATTTCCGATCCGACCGAGTTTGTTGATTCGGTCCCACCGAGATTGGTAAATTGTGTGTAATGGTTGGATTTTGTGTGGAGGCTATATATACCCCTCCACCTCCTCTTCATTCGTGAAGAGAGCCATCAGAACACATCTACACTTCCAACTCATATGTTCTGAGAGAGAACCACCTACTCATGTGTTGAGACCAAGATATTCCATTCCTACCATATGAATCTTGATCTCTAGCCTTCCCCAAGTTGCTTTCCACTCAAATCTTCTTTCCACCAAATCCAAATCCTGTGAGAGAGAGTTGAGTGTTGGGGAGACTATCATTTGAAGCACAAGAGCAAGGAATTCATCATCAACACACCATTTGTTACTTCTTGGAGAGTGGTGTCTCCTAGATTGGCTAGGTGTCACTTGGGAGCCTCCGACAAGATTGTGGAGTTGAACCAAGGAGTTTGTAAGGGCAAGGAGATCGCCTACTTCGTGAAGATCTACCGCTAGTGAGGCAAGTCCTTCGTGGGCGATGGCCATGGTGGGATAGACAAGGTTGCTTCTTCGTGGACCCTTCGTGGGTGGAGCCCTCCGTGAACTCGCGCAACCGTTACCCTTCGTGGGTTGAAGTCTCCATCAACGTGGATGTAGGATAGCACCACCTATCTGAACCACGGGAAAAACATCCGTGTCTCCAATTGCGTTTGAATTCTCCAAACCCTTCCCTTTACATTCTTGCAAGTTGCATGCTTTACTTTTCGCTGCCAATATACTCTTTGCATGCTTGCTTGAATTGTGTGATGATTGCTTGACTTGTCCTAAAGTAGCTAAAATCTGCCAAGAACCAAAATTGGGAAAAGGTTAAGTTTTATTTGGTCAAGTAGTCTAATCACCCCCCTCTAGACATACTTTAGATCCTACAAGTGGTATCAGAGCTTTGGTCTCCATTTGCCATAGCTTTTGCTGGTCATAGCCTTGGTTTCACAACCTAGGAGAGTATGGAGTCTAGCGAGGGAAATTATCATCGTAGAGGTCCTTACTTTGATGGTACTAATTTTGCTAGTTGGAAGCATAAAATGAAAATGCATATTCTTGGACATAACCCCGCCGTTTGGGCTATTGTGTGTGTTGGTTCGCAAGGTGACTTCTTTGATGGGAAAGAACCAAACCGTGAAGCTACCGCGGATGAGTTGAAGATGCTGTAATACAACGCTCAAGCTTGTGATATTCTCTTCAACGGATTGTGCCCCGAAGAATTCAACAAAATCAGCCGTCTTGAGAATGCAAAGGAAATTTGGGATACTTTGATTGATATGCACGAAGGTACCGACTCCGTCAAGGAATCCAAATTGGATGTGCTTCAGAGTCAACTTGACAAGTTCAAAATGAAGGATGGTGAAGGTGTCGCTGAAATGTACTCTAGGCTTGCTCTCATCACAAACGAGATTGCTGGCTTAGGGAGTGAAGAGATGACCGATAGATTCATCATCAAGAAGATCCTAAGAGCCTTGGATGGAAAATATGATACCGTGTGCACATTGATCCAAATGATGCCAAATTACAAAGATCTCAAGCCAACGGAGGTCATTGGAAGAATTTTTGCTCATGAGATGTCACTCAAGGATAAAGAGGAACTTCACAACAAATCAAGTGGTGCTTACAAAGCCTCATGTGAAGCCCCCGCATCATCAAGTGAGAAACAAACCTTCAATGAAGAATTGAGCTTAATGGTGAAGAACTTCGACAAGTTGTACAAGAGTAGAAGCAAAGATAGAAGCTCCAAGTCAAGGTCCTACAATGACAAAAGATCTTCTAGTCGAGAGCGAAACTGCTACAATTGTGGAAGACCCGGACACTACTCCAATGAGTGTACGGCTCCCTACAAAAGAAGAGAAGATTCTCCAAAAAGAAGAAGCAAAATAGAAGAATCACCATCAAGAGAGAGAAGGAGTAGAGATGATCGTTATGAACGAAGACATTCACGGAGAAGCAAGGATTCGGAAAGAAAGGAAAAATCATCAAGGAGCTACACAAAGAGAAGACATCAAGCTCATGTTGGTGAATGGGTATCCGGCTCCGACTCCGACAACCACTCCGAGAGAAGTTATCACTCCGATTCCGAATATACTCAAGATGAAGGTGTTGCTGGTCTAGCACTTGTGTCAACCAACTCCTACGGCATATTTGACTCACCAAATGAAGGAATTGGAAGATGCTTCATGGACAAAGGTCCGAAGGTAACACATCCTGAGTATGTCGATTTCAATAGTGATGAAGATGACTTGTTAGGTGATGATGATTTACTTGTGGACAACTCTAGTGATGAATACTATGATGAAACGTCAATTAATCATGCTAATCAAGATAAAACGAATGACAATGATAAGGAGAAGATTGAGGCTCTAACTAAAGAACTAAACACTCTTAAGTTAGCTCATGAAACTATCTTCGAAGATCATCGAGAACTTTTAAGAGCTCATGAGAAGTTATGCTTTGAAAAGCTCAATCTTGAGCAAGAGCATGAGTTTTTAAAGGCAATCAATGATGATCTCCGCAAGAAAAGTTCTTCTTACATTGCCAAGCGTTTACTCTTATCCACTTATATGCCTCAAGTCAAGTCTAGTAACAAGAACAAGAAAGATTCTTCCTCTAGTAGTAACAATGATCATGTTAAATCCAATATTGTTGCTTCTAGTAGTTCTCTTGATTCCACTAATGATTCTCTTAGCCAAGTTACACTTGAGCAAGAAAATAGCTTATTGAAGGGAATTATAGAGAAAGGAGTGTACAAAAGTCTTGCTGGGAGTAAGCAATTCGAGGAAATTGTACGCAAGCAAGGAAGGCACCGGAAGAATCAAGGTGTTGGTTTTGAACGAAAGTTCAATGCCAATGGAGTTGAGTGGGAAGAAGATCAATACCCCAAGACAAAGTTTGTTCCATAACAAGAGAAGTATGATCCTACTTCTTTCAAAGGGACACAAACTCAAGATGATCTTCCACCACAAGACTACAAGCAAAAAGGCAAGGACAAGCTTCAAGAGGAAATTGATGCATTTGAAGAAGCTCCTAAGACCTTAGTCAAGTGAATTCCCAAGACTACTTCAAGTCCCACTTCATCAAGTGCGACTACAACTCCAAGGATTCCCATCAAGATGGTGTGGATCCAAAAGAAAAAGAACTAGAGAGTTCTTGAGGGTGACTCCGCCAACATACTTCACTCTTATCATTTTGGCAAGAACAAGTGCAATAAACTTCCACATCTTGCACTAGTTCAAGGAGTCACAAACCCTCTTGTTGGTAAGTCAAGGGACAAGGTAACCTAAAAGTTTTCATGGACATCATCTTGTGTGTGCATCATTCTATGTCTATGGACATCCTTGTTTGTTCCTTGTGGGACTAACCCATGTAGGTATTGAAAGTGCAATTCACTCAAATGGATAGCTCCAAGTGATCTACATCAACGTTGAGCATCCACATCTTCAACATCTACATGAAGTCATCATCGACGAAACCCAAGGTTAGTTCATCCCTATTAGGGAAGATGTCACATCTAGGGGGAGCTTTACTCTAACACTTGGGCTAAAGCAACTCTAATGATGTGAACACAACAATGCTTTATGTAAAAGTGGTAACCCCACTTGTGCTTAAACGATGAGTATGATCTATGATCAAATGTTCCCATTTGACTCCTAAGTCAATATACTCATATATAGATGACCTAGTCATCGCCAATTGCTTGATAGATGCTACAATTGGTTGTGCATGCTTTGTCACATATTTCAATTGCCATTTTATCGTGTGAGCATGTTGGTTGCATATTTTACTCATTCGAGGACATCCACTTGTTGTTTTGATTGATTGGTTTTTCTTTTCTCTTGCCAAGTGGATGGAAAAGAATGCCTAAGAACCTCCTCTAGCTATCTATGATTTTCTCGTCTCAAACTCTATTCATGCTACATCACAAAATTTGATCAAGTCAGATTCGAACCACTCTGTGTGAGGAGCACTCGGAGTCCCCGATTCGTCATAGACTTAAACTTCCAAAACTTCTTTGTGATTCTCGGTCTGACCGATACCCTACTTCCGGTCCTACCGAGATCATCAAGTCGATCTATGTTTTCGATCTCGGTGCAACCGATTTGAACCATTCGGTCACACCGAGTTGTTCCACTCGGTCACACCAACAGGGTCGGGCTATATATAGACACGGGTAAAAATTTGGAAATTTCTCCGAACTCCTTCGCCCGCGCGATAGCTCGCTCTACCTACGTGGTCTCTGGATCGTCTCCTCGCTGCCAGCCGCCTCCAGTCGCTGGTCTCCATCGCTGTCAACGGAATTCAACCCCGCCGTTGCCGCCGTAGCGAGTCTCCGCCGAACTAGGGTATGGACTCGATCTTTGTGCTATTCCCCAATCTGATTCCTAGCACATTGTGATCATATTGATTCTAGCCACGTTTGAAACACCCCAATCCAGTCAATGCAATTCGTAGAATAGGTTTGATTTGAAATTTTAGGGTTAGGTTTCCGCTGAAACCATCTCGGACCCACCGAGTTGAAAAACTCGGTCCCACCGATTTGGCTCAGGCCATTGCACAAGTGAGACTCGGTCTGACCGGGAATTACTAATCGGTGTGACCGATTTTGGAACTTTGTGAAACCCTCGCAGTCTCGGTGCCACCGAACTGTGACTCGGTCTGACCGAGTTCACTAGTTTAGGTTCCAAAAACTGCTTCGGTATCACCGAGTTTAAAAATCGGTAGATCTGAAATGATTTCTGTGGGAAACTAAAACTAAGATTTTGAATCATTCTTTTGCAAAAATCTCTGCATTTTGTGATGCTCATCTACTCTACCTCATCTATAAACTATTCACAGGGTCAGCAATCAGCTTGTTCATCATGTCAGATCAGAGTGATAGCCAGAATGTGTCAGAACAACAAGTGCACATGAGTGAGGGCACTAGTCCCTCCAGTTCTTCAGATGAAGGCAACAGGAGCACCCCTAGTAACTTGCCAAAAGCTGCCACCAGACAAAGGAAGAAGAGAACCTCAGAATCAGAGGATGAGGACTATGTGGCAGAAGAGGAAGCCACTTCCAAGAGAGTCGTGCTTAAGAAGGAATATGGCCCAGCACAGAGCACAAAGCCAGGGATGAAAATCAAAAGGTCAGCAGGTAGGCAGCCTATGCCAAAGGCCAGAGATTCAACTCAGATTCCTGAAGAGCCTACACCCAAAGGGCCAGTTGCTGCTGAAGGGAAGAAGGAAAGGAAAAGGGGCAGATGGTGCAAGAAAGTTGATCCAATGGCTGAGTTTGAACAGCATTCTTCTGAAGAAGAAGATGAAGAAGAAGAGGTTGCTGCACCAGCACCTAAGATGCCAAAGCTGATGGGTGATGCTATAAGATCAGGGGCTACTACCTCCAAGCCCAAGGAAGCACCCAAAGCTTCATCAAAGGCCAAGAATGCTCCAAAAAGGAATACAAGGAGCATACCAGCTGCTGAGAAGAACAAGGCCCCAGTGCCTGACACTGCAGAAGAAGAAGGACAAGTTCTCAGGAAGTTAAAGCCCAAGATCCCAGACCACAATGATGCTCATCCTGTGGCTGAGGACATGAAGATCAGAAGAGACTCAGGGCTGAGAAAGTGGAGAGCAGAAGATCCATATGCTACCAAAAGAAGAACTGCTGTTGACTACAGGTTCCACACAAAGGAACAACAGGACTTCTATGAGACAGTTTTGCTTGATAAGAAGCCCATTGTTTGTGACATGAGATGGGTTGATTGGGAGTACATCAAGGACAATGAAGACCACTATCCTGGAGTGCAAGACAGCTTCAAGTCTTGTGGAGTAGCTGACTTTGTTGGGCAAAAGTTCACAAAGTGGAATGAAGAGCTGATTATGCGGTTCTACTCCACAGCACACTTCTATCCAGATGGAAGGATTGTATGGATGTCAGAAGGAACAAGGTATCAATCAACAGTTGCTGAGTGGGCACAGCTCATCAATGCCCCAAAGGAGCATGAGGATGACTTAGACATATATGCCAAGAAGAAGATGGACCACAACTCTATGTCCAACATGTACAAGGAGATCCCAAACAAGGCACTTGATACTTTCAAGTTTGGGTCAGTACATTATCTTCTGTCAGGGTTGCCAACTATCAATTGGATTCTGAGGCACACTCTGTTGCCCAAGTCAGGTGATCACAAGATGATCAGAGGCCATGCAATCAACTTGCTTCATATCTTTGATGTGCCACAAAAATTCAAAGTCATGAGCCTCATGGTAGAAACAATCAAGAGAACTGCAGCAGATCAGAAGAGGAGCTGTGGATATGCCCCTCAGATCCAAGAGTTGATAAACTCCAAGATGGGCACATGCATATACTTATTAGACAAGGAGGACCTACCCATCCATCCAGATTTTGAAGATAATCAGGTTGTCATGAACAAGGATGAACCATCATCAGCTCATGCTCAAGCATAGAAGGAGAAGGCAAGGAAGGGAGAAAGCTGCCAAGATGCCAACTCAAGAGGAGGCATCTGAGTACTTCTTGAAAACCAAGCAAGAGCAGCTTAGTTACTTGATTGCATCCACACTGAGGATTGAGAAAGGACTGGCCACCCTCACCCAGAATCAGGAGAGCTTAGAGAGAATCATAGAACAAAAGTTCTATGACTTGGATGTCAAAGTAACAGAGATTCAGTCTGCAGTGGAGCAACTTCAAGATGACATGCAGGAGAGGAAAGGGAAGACTACAACTGATGCATTTGCCACAGTGCCACGAGCTCAGAGGTCGACTAAAGTGCCAGTTCCTGACACCAGAGCTACCACCTCAGCTACAGCCACATCACCAGCCCAACCAGCTCCAGCATCCACTTCAGCTCCATCTCCAACCACTTCTACAGAAGCCTTCGTCCTTGGAGTGATCCAGACTCCACTACCACCAGAAGATCAAGCCTGAGAGTCGATCTAGCACTATGCATTTTCTAGGAACTTTTTGGTAACTTGTTGCCAAAGGTGGAGAAAAATGTATAGATCATAGGCTTCGAGAGAGAGTGTTGCTTTTATTCTCTCTTGATTTATTTGGTGGTTTTTCAAACTTTGTTTGCTTTTGGTTGAGATACTACGATATGCTTGTGAGACATTGATGATCATGTGTTTGATCATAAGCTACACTTATGCATGCTTGATATTATCCTATCTATCTTATGTGATCATTCACTTTTCTTGGTGATGAGTGCATGTATTTAATTCTTATCATTTTGAGCGCAGCGCTCCACCAAGATGTATGTGACATGGAAGAGTAACCCATGATTTTAACTCTTTGTGCATTTGCAGTCCAAAGCAAATTTTAAATATGCACAAATTTAGGGGGAGCTCTTACTTATCACATACTTCTCAAAGCGATGATATATTTCATTCTTATTATCATTTGTCGAAGCTTTGATCTATATGTTGTCATCAATTACCAAAAGGGGGAGATTGAAAGTGCAACTATCCCTAGGTGGTTTTGGTAATTCATAACAACATATAGCTCGTTGAGCTAATACTATTCCAAGATGATTATTTCAGGAAAGCTCAATGATTGGCATGGCATGGATGGTGAAAGTGGAACCCTCCAAATGCTAAGGACAAAGGATTGGCTCAAGCTCAAAAGCTCAAGACTCTTCATTTTACATTTTAGTGATCCAAGATCACATTGAGTCCATAGGAAAAGCCAATACTATCAAGGAGGGATGAGGTGTTGCTTAATGAGCCTTTTGCTTCATGTGCTTAATGATATGCTCCAAAACCCTCAGCTACTTTCTCATATCCACTCTTGACCTAAACCCAAAGCCAAACTCGGACCTACCGATTCTTCTTATCCGGCGCCACCGAGTTTCATTTGTCATAGCCACTGCCAAACCCTAAGCAAATCGGTTCTACCGATAGGGATCTCGGTCTCACCGAGATGGGATTGCAATTTCTTTGTTTCCTTTTCGTAACTTTTCGGTCTCACCGAAAGAGCGGATCGGTCCCATCGAGATTGCAATGTAAACTCTCTATTTCCTTTCTGTAACTTTTCGGTCTCACCGAAAGAGCAAATCGGTCCCACTGAGTTTACCTGACCAACTCTCTGGTTAGCTTATTACCAAATCGGTCTCACCGAGTTTGTGTAATCGGTCTCACCGAGATTACGTTAAGCCCTAACCCTAACCATATCGGTCCTACTGAGTTGCATGTCAGTCCCACCAAAAATCTCTAACGGTCACTAGGTTTACTATTTCGGTCCGACCGAGTTTGTTGATTCGGTCCCACCGAGATTGGTAAATTGTGTGCAACGGTTGGATTTTGTGTGGAGGCTATATATACCCCTCCACCTCCTCTTCATTCGTGAAGAGAGCCATCAGAGCACATCTACACTTCCAACTCATATGTTCTGAGAGAGAACCACCTACTCATGTGTTGAGACCAAGATATTCCATTCCTACCATATGAATCTTGATCTCTAGCCTTCCACAAGTTGCTTTCCACTCAAATCTTCTTTCCACCAAATCCAAATCCTGTGAGAGAGAGTTGAGTGTTGGGGAGACTATCATTTGAAGCACAAGAGCAAGGAGTTCATCATCAACACACCATTTGTTACTTCTTGGAGAGTGGTGTCTCCTAGATTGGCTAGGTGTCACTTGAGAGTGGAGTTGAACCAAGGAGTTTGTAAGGGCAAGGAGATCGCCTACTTCGTGAAGATCTACCTCTAGTGAGGCAAGTCCTTCGTGGGCGATGGCCATGGTGGGATAGACAAGGTTGCTTCTTCGTGGGCCCTTCATGGGTGTAGCCCTCCGTGGACTCGCGCAACCGTTACCCTTCGTGGGTTGAAGTCTCCATCAACGTGGATGTAGGATAACACCACCTATCTGAACCACGGGAAAAACATCCGTGTCTCCAATTGCGTTTGAATTCTCCAAACCCTTCCCTTTACATTCTTGCAAGTTGCATGCTTTACTTTCCGCTGCCAATATACTCTTTGCATGCTTGCTTGAATTGTGTGATGATTGCTTGACTTGTCCTAAAGTAGCTAAAATCTGCCAAGAACCAAAATTGGGAAAAGGTTAAGTTTTTATTTGGTCAAGTAGTCTAATCACCCCCCTCTAGACATACTTTCGATCCTACAAAATCCCAGTCCCCTTATTATATAGGGGACAAGGCACACCCGCTCTCCTTTGGAGGGATTGGGGGTGCTCTTTGCTTGCTTTCCGCCATTGTAGGTGGCGAGTCCGGCTCGGACCGGGACCATGTAAGCCTGAGGGAGAAGTCCCTTAGTCTGAAGCGACACTAACTCGCTGTGCTGGATGGAACAACTCTCCCAGTCTCCGGGTTTAGGACCGGAAGGGCGAGGGGAGGAGCTGCGACGGCTGGCCATGTTGGAATGGACCTTTGCTGGAAGCGCTCTGATGATAGCTCGCGGAGGGGAGAAGATGTGGTTTGGATCTGAATCCCCATCCCGTTAAATAGGCAGCTCGTTTATACGGCAAGGGGTGTGGATGTAAAAGCACCCCGGCTTTTCGCATTCGCTTGACACGTGGAAGACAGCCATTATTGGGTGTGGAAGCCGAGGAACTCAGCATTATAAAAATCGGACGTTATTCCTACAGGTACACATAATTTGGAGAAGAACCCACCTTGCAATGCCGAAGACAATCTGCGCGCCGGACTCGTCGTCATTGAAGCCTGGTTCGGGGGCTACTGAGGGAGTCCTGGATTAGGGGGTTTTCGGATAGCCGGACTATACCTACAGCCGGACTCCAGGACTATGAAGATACAAGATTGAAGACTTCGTCCCGTGTCCGGAAGGGACTTTCCTTGGCGTGGAAGGCAAGCTAGGCGATGCGGATATTCAAGATCTCCTATCATTGTAACCAACTTTGTGTAACCCGAACCCTATCTGGTGTCTATATAAACCGGAGGGTTCTAGTCCGTAGGACAAATCCATCATACAACAACCATACCATAGGCTAGCTTCTAGGGTTTAGCCTCCTTGATCTCGCGGTAGATCTACTCTTGTACTACCCATATCATCAATATTAATCAAGCAGGAGTAGGGTTTTACCTCCATCGAGAGTGCCCGAACCTGGGTAAAAACATCGTGTCCCTTGTCTCCTGTTACCATCCGGCCTTGATGCACAGTTCGAGACCCCCTACCCGAGATCCGCCGGTTTTGACACTTATATCTCATAATGTCTTGACCATATCACATCACAACATGCCCTGCAAAAACAAGTTAGACGTCCTCTACTTTGTTGTTGCAAGTTTTCCGTGGCTGCTACGGGCTTAGCAAGAACCGTTCTTACCTACGCATCAAAACCACAATGATTTTTCATCAAGTGTGTTGTTTTAAACTTCAACAAGGACCGGGCGTAGTCAAACTCGATTCAACTAAAGTTGGAGAAACAGACACCCACTAGCCACCTGTGTGCAAAGCACGTCGGTAGAACCAGTCTCATGAACGCGGTCATGTAATGTCGGTCCGGGCCGCTTCATCCAACAATACCGCCAAATCAAAGTATGACATGCTTGTAAGCAGTATGACTATTATTGCCCACAACTCTTTGTGTTCTACTTGTGCATATAACATCTACGCATAGACCTGGCTCGGATGCCACTCTTGGGGAACGTAGTATTTCAAAATTTTACCTACGATCACGCAAGATCTATCTAGGAGAAGCATAGCAACGAGCGGGGAGAGTGTGTCCACGTACCCTCATAGACCGAAAGCGGAAGCATTTATCAACACGGTTGATGTAGTCGTACGTCTTCACGATCTGACCGATCCTAGCACCGAACTTACGGCACCTCCGTGTTCAGCACACATTCAGCTCGATGACGTCCCTCGTACTCTTGATCCAGTTGAGGTCGTGGGAGAGTTCCGTCAGCACAACGACATGGCAACGGTGATGATGAAGTTACCGGCGCAGGGCTTCGCCTAAGCACTACGACGATATGACCGAGGTGTGTAACTGTGGAGGGGGCCACCGCACACGGCTAAGAGAAACTTTGATGTGCTATTGGGGGTGCCCCCTGGCCATGTATATAAAGGAGGGGAGGGAAGAGGTGGCCGGCCCAAGGGGGTGCGCCAGGTGTGGGGAATCCTACTAGGACTCCCCACTCCAAGTAGGATTCCCCTCCTCTTTCCTATTCCTAGTAGGAGAAGGAGGGAAGGAGGAAGAGGGGAGAAGGAAGGAGGGGGGCACCGCTCCCTCCTAGTCCAATTCGGACCAGCCCATGGGGGGGGGCGGCTACCCCTTGAGGCCCTTCTCTCCTTTCCCGTATGGCCCATTAAGGCTCACTACTTCCCCCGGCGAATTCCCGTAACTCTCCGGTACTCCGAGAAATACCCGAATCACTCGGAACCTTTCCGATGTCCGAATATAGCCTTCCAATTATCGATCTTTACCTCTCGACCATTTCGAGACTCCTCTTCATGTCCGTCATCAAATCACATAACTCATAATACAAATCATCATCGAACGTTAAGCGTGCGGACCCTATGGGTTCGAGAACTATGTAGACATGACCGAGACACATCTCCGGTCAATAACTAATAGCGGAACCTGGATGCTCATATTGGCTCCTACATATTCTACGAAGATCTTTATCGGTCAAACCACATAACAACATACGTTGTTCCCTTTGTCATCGGTATGTTACTTGCCCGATATTCGATCGTCGGTATCCTCATACCTAGTTCAATCTCGTTACCGGAAAGTCTCTTTACTCGTTCTGTAATGCATCATCCCGCAACTAACTCATTAGTCACATTGCTTGCAAGGCTTATAGTGATGTGCATTACCGAGAGGGCCCAGAGATACCTCTCCGACAATCGGAGTGACAAATCCTAATCTCGGTCTATGCCCACTCAACAAACACCATTGGAGACACCTGTACAACATCTTTATAATCACCTAGTTACGTTGTGACGTTTGATATCACACTAAGTGTTCCTCCGGTATTCAGGAGTTGCATAATCTCATAGTCATAGGAACATGTATAAGTCATGAAGAAAGTGAAGGAAATATGCCCTAGAGGCAATAATAAAGTTATTATTTATTTCCTTATATCATGATAAATGTTTATTATTCATTCTAGAATTGTATTAACCGGAAACATGATAAATGTGTGAATACATAGACAAACAGAGTGTCACTAGTATGCCTCTACTTGACTAGCTCGTTGATCAAAGATGGTTATGTTTCCTAGCCATAGACAAAGAGTTGTCATTTGATTAATGGGATCACATCATTAGGAGAATGATGTGATTGACTTGACCCATTCCGTTAGCTTAGCACTTGATCGTTTAGTATGTTGCTATTGCTTTCTTCATGACTTATACATGTTCCTATGACTATGAGATTATGCAACTCCCGTTTACCGGAGGAACAATTTGTGTGCTACCAAACATCACAATGTAACTGGGTGATTATAAAGGTGCTCTACAGGTGTCTCCAAAGGTACTTGTTGGGTTGGCGTATTTCGAGATTAGGATTTGTCACTCCGATTGTCAGAGAGGTATCTCTGGGCCCACTCGGTAATGCACATCACTTAAGCCTTGCAAGCATTGCAACTAATGAGTTAGTTGCGGGATGATGTATTATGGAATGAGTAAAGAGACTTGCCGGTAACGAGATTGAACTAGGTATTGAGATACCGACGATCGAATCTCGGGCAAGTAACATACCGATGACAAAGGGAACAACGTATGTTGTTATGCGGTCTGACTGATAAAGATCTTCGTAGAATATGTGGGAGCCAATATGAGCATCCAGGTTCCGTGATAACCCACAAGTATAGGGGATCGCAACAGTTTTCGAGGGTAGAGTATTCAACCCAAATTTATTGATTCGACACAAGGGGAGCCAAAGAATATTCTCAAGTATTAGCAGTTGAGTTGTCAATTCAACCACACCTGGATAACTTAATATCTGCAGCAAAGTGTTTAGTAGCAAAGTAATATGATAGTAGTGGTAGGGGTAACAAAAGTAACAGAAGCAAAAGTAATATTTTTGGTGTTTTGTAGTGATTGTAACAGTAGCAACGGGAAAGTAAATAAGCGAGAACCAGTATATGGAAAGCTTGTAGGCATTGGATCGGTGATGGATAATTATGCCGGATGCGGTTCATCATGTAACAGTCATAACATAGGGTGACACAGAACTAGCTCCAATTCATCAATGTAATGTAGGCATGTATTCCGAATATAGTCATACGTGCTTATGGAAAAGAACTTGCATGACATCTTTTGTCCTACCCTCCCATGGAAGCGGGGTCCTAATGGAAACTAAGGGATATTAAGGCCTCCTTTTAATAGAGAACCGGAACAAAGCATTAGCACATAGTGAATACATGAACTCCTCAAACTATGGTCATCACCGGGAGTGGTCCCGATTTTTGTCACTTCGGGGTTGCCGGATCAGAACACATAGTAGGTGACTATATACTTGCAAGGTAGGATCAAGAACACACATATATTCATGAAAACATAATAGGTTCAGATCTGAAATCATGGCACTCGGGTCCTAGTGACAAGCATTAAGCATAGCAAAGTCATAGCAACATCAATCTCAGAACATAGTGGATACTAGGGATCAAACCCTAACAAAACTAACTCGATTACATGATAGATCTCATCCAACCCATCACCGTCCAGCAAGCCTACGATGGAATTACTCATGCAAGACGGTGAGCATCATGAAATTGGTGATGGAGGATGGTTGATGATAACGACGGCGACGAATCCCCCTCTCCGGAGCCCCGAACGGACTCCAGATCATCCCTCCCGAGAGGTTTTAGGGCTTGGCGGCGGCTCCGTCTCGTAAAATGCGATTATTTCTTCTCCTTGATTTTTTCCTCCCCGAAAGCAAATATATAGAGTTGGAGTTGGCGTCGGAGGAGCTCCAGGGGGCCCACGAGGTAGGGGGCGCGCCCTAGGGGGCAGGCGCGCCCCCACCCTTGTGGACAGGTGGTGGCCGCCCCAGCCTTCATCTTTTGCAAGGATTTTTTATTATTTCCGAAAAGTTGTTCCGTGAAGTTTCAGGTCATTCAGAGAACTTTTGTTTCTGCACATAAATAACACCATGGCAATTCTGCTGAAAACAACGTCAGTCCGTGTTAGTTCCATTCAAATCATGCAAGTTAGAGTCCAAAACAAGGGCAAAATTGTTTGGAAAAGTAGATACGACGGAGACGTATCAACTCCCCCAAGCTTAAACCTTTGCTTATCCTCAAGCAATTCAGTTGATAAACTGAAAGTAATAAAGAAAAACTTTTACAAACTCTTTTTGCTCTTGTTGTTGTAAATATGTAAAGCCAGCATTCAAGTTTTCAGCAAAGATCATGACTAACCACAATTACAATAATTCTCAGGTCTCATATTTACTCATATCAATAGCATAATCAACTAGCGAGCCATAATAATAGATCTCGGATGACAACACTTTCTCAAAACAATCATAATATGATATAAGAAGATGGTATCTTGCTAGCCCTTTCTGAGACCACAAAACATAAATGCAGAGCACCTTTAAAGATCAAGGACCGACTAGACATTGTAATTCATGGTAAAAGAGATCCAATCATAGTCATACCCAATATAAATTAACAGTAATGGATGCAAATGATAGTTGTGCTCTCCAGCTAGTGCTTTTTATAAGAGGGTGATGACTCAACATAAAATTAAATAGATAGGCCCTTCGCAGAGGGAAGCAGGGGTTTGTAGAGGTGCCAGACCTCGGTTTTGAAATAAAGATAAATAATATTTTGAGCGGCATACTTTCATTGTCAACATAACAACTAAGAGATGGCGATATCTTCCATGCTACACACATTGTAGGCGGTTCCCAAACAGAATGGTAAAGTTTATACTCCCCCTCCACCAACAAGCATCAATCAATGGCTTGCTCGAAACAACGAGTTCCTCCAACTAACAAGAGTCCCGGAGGAGTTTTGTTTGCAATTAATTTGATTTAGTTTGCATAAAGCATGGGACTGGGCATCCCGGTGACCAGCCATTTTCTCGTGAGTGAGGAGCGGAGTCCACTCCTCTTGAGAATAACCCGCCTAACATGGAAGATAAGGGCAGCCCTAGTTGATACATGAGCTATTCGAGCATACAAAACAGAATGTTTATTTGAAGGTTTAGAGTTTGGCACATACAAATTTACTTGGAACGGCAGGTAGATACCGCATATAGGAAGGTATGGTGGACTCATATGGAATAACTTTGGGGTTTAAGGGATTGGATGCACAAGTAGTATTCCCTCTTAGTGCAAGTGAAGGCTAGCAAAAGACTGGGAAGCGACCAACTAGAGAGCGACAACAACCATGAACATGCATTAAAATTAATAAACATTGGATGCAAGCATGAGTAGGATATAATCCACCATGAACATAAATATCGTGGAGGCTATGTTGATTTTGTTTCAACTACATGTGTGAACATGTGCCAAGTCAAGTCACTTAAATCATTCAAAGGAGGATACCACCCCATCATACCACATCACAACCATTTTAATAGCATGTTGGCACGCAAGGTAAACCATTATAACTCACAGCTAATCAAGCATGGCACGAGCAACTATGATCTCTAATTGTCATTGCAAACATGTTTATCCATAATGAGCTGAATCAGGAACGATGAACTCATCATATTTACAAAAACAAGAGAGGTCGAGTTCATACCAGCTTTTCTCTTCTCAGTCAGTCCATTGTATATCATCATAATTGCCTTTCACTTGCACGACCGAACGAAGTGAATAATAATAAGAGTGCACGTGCATTGGACTAAGCTGGAATCTGCGAGCATTCAATAAACAGGAGAAGACAAGGCAATATAGGCTCTTAGTTAAATCAACAATAATGCATATAAGAGCCACTTCAACAATTTAATCATGGTCTTCTCGTATCGACCCCCAAATAAAAGAAAAGAAATAAAAACTATTTACACAGGAAAGCTCCCAACAAGCAAAAGGAGAACGGGAAATATTTTTGGGTTTTCTTTTTAATTATTACTACTACAGCAAGAAAGTAAACTAGCTAGAAGCTATTACTAATTTTTTTGGTTTTTTCTTAAGGTTTAACAAACACACAAGAAGAAAGCAGGAAAAAGAAAATAAACTAGCATGGATATTACAGTGAAAAAGTATGAGCACCGACATCTAGCAATGAGTGTGTGAACATAAATGTAATGTCGGTGAGAAATACGTACTCCCCCAAGCTTAGGCTTTTGGCCTAAGTTGGTTCATTGCCAGGGATGGCCTGGCGGATACCCGTAGGTGTAGCTGGGGTCGTACTGTGATGCAGCGTTTATCGCCTCCTGAGCTGCAGCATGGCGTCGGGCTACCTCCACTCTCCTCTCGTACTCATCTGCCTCCTCTCTGGTAATAATATATCTTCCTCTTGCCTGATAATCAAAGAAGGCAGGAGCAGGAAGAGTAATACGGATAACACGCCGTTTGTCAAAGATTAGTCGATATTGGAGAGGTGATTCATACCTCTCGACAAACTGGTGAGAGACCATAGAATTAAAATCTAAATAAGTAGGTGGCAACTCCATATCATCCTCATGAATGTCCACCTCAAGAAAATTAGCTAAGCGGGTTGCATAAATTCCTCCAAAGAAATCTCCATTATATCTATTATGATGCAACCTACGTGCAACAATGGCTCCCATATTATAAGATTGGTCTCCTAACACAGCACTTCTAAGAATACTAAGGTCAGGCACACACATATGACATGCTTCATCCTTACCATTTATGCACCTACCTATGAAGAGAGCAAAATAATGTATAGCAGGAAAGTGAATGCTCCCTATGGTAGCTTGTGCTATATCTCTAGATTCCCGTATAGTTATACCAGCAAGAAAGTCTCTAAATTCAGATTTACGGGGATCACTAGCACTACCCCATTGTGGAAGTTTGCAAGCAGAAGTAAAATCCTCTAAATCCATGATATAAGATTTGTCATAAAGATCAAACATGACAGTTGGAGAATTACGTGAAGATGAAAATTCAAACCTCCTCACAAATGAACTAGTGAGATCATGGTACTGTGGGCATTTGTCTGCCTCAAAGCTCACAAGATCGGCGTTGCGAAAATATGCGTTAAATTCCTCTTTGATTCCTGCTCGATCCATAAAATTTTCCGAAGGCCATTCACAGGGCCGCACTGGAGCGTCCCTTGGGGGCTCCTCATCAGCATCACTTGCAAGCCTGGGTCCTTGCTTCCTAGAAGAACCACCTTGGAACATTTTCCTAAGCATATTGCTTCTCTCTGAAAATTTTCTGAAAATTTTAGTAACTTCAAACAAAAGTAAACCAAGCTCAACAAAATTGATAGCAACTACTCCTACAAGTGCCTAGAGCCTATATCAAGCATTAGAACTACTTGGAACCATATAAATTTGACATGCAAGCTCAAGAACATGGTCACCTAGGCAGCACAAATTTGCAATGAATAGAGCACTAGAACAAAAACTAATTGGACCAATGGAGGAGTCACATACCAAGGAACAATCTACCCAAGCAGTTTTGTGAGAGGTGCTTTGAGCAAGGAGATCGAAAATCACAGCAAAGTGAGCTAGAACTCGTGCTTGAGCTAGATATTCGTGTTTGTGGGAGGAGGGCCACCATGGGCCCACGAGGCAGGGGGCGCGCCCTCCACCCTCGTGGCCAGGTGGTTCACCCCCCTGGTGTGTTCTCATTCCATAAATCCTCAAATATTCTAGAAAAAATCATATTTCATTTTCAAGGCATTTGGAGAACTTTTATTTTTGGGGTATTTTTATATTGCACAGATAAATCAAAAAACAGACAGAAAAATACTATTTTACTTTATTTCAACTAAATAAAAGAAAGTAGAGAGAGGGTACAGAAGGTTGTGCCTTATAGTTTCATACATCTCATGCTCATCAAAGGAATCCACTAACAAGGTTGATCAAGTCTTGTTAACAAACTCATTCCGAATAACATGGAACCAGAGAAATTTTGAATAACACTATGTTACCTCAACCGGGATATGCACATCCCCAATAATAAGAATATCATATTTCTTTTTGACAGTAGGGAGAGGAAATTCAAGACCTCCAATAATAATCGATGGAATTTTTCCAATAGAGTTGATACTATGAACTTGAGGTTGTTTCCTCGGAAAGTGTACCGTATGCTCATTACCATTAACATGAAAAGTGACATTGCCTTTGTTGCAATCAATAACAGCACCTGCAGTATTCAAAAAGGTCTTCCAAGAATAATAGACATACTGTCGTCCTTGGGAATATCAAGAATAACAAAGTCCGTTAAAATAGTAACGTTTGCAACTACAACAGGCACATCCTCACAAATACCGACAGGTATAGCAGTTGATTTATCAGCCATTTGCAAAGATATTTCAGTAAGTGTCAACTTATTCAAATCAAGTCTATGATATAAAGAGAGAGGCATAACACTAACACCGGCTCCAAGATCACATAAAGCAGTTTTAATATAATTTCTTTTAATGGAGCATGGTACAGTAGGTACTCCTGGATCTCCAAGTTTCTTTGGTATTCCACCCTTAAAAGTATAATTAGCAAGCATGGTGGAAATTTCAGCTTCTGGTATCTTTCTTTTATTAGTGACAATATCTTTCATATACTTAGCGTAAGGATTCATTTTGAGCATATCAGTCAATCACATACGCAAAAAGATAGGTCTAATCATTTCAGCAAAGCGCTCAAAATCCTCATCATCATTTTTCTTGGATGGTTTGGGAGGAAAAGGCATGGGTTTCTGAACCCATGGTTCTCTTTCTTTACCGTGTTTCCTAGCAACATAGTCTCTATTATCATAATGTTGACTCTTTGATTGTGGGTTATCAAGATCAACAGCAAGTTCAATTTCTACATCATTATCATTACTAAGTTGAGCATCATCATGAACATCATCATTAACATTTTCACTAGGTTCATGTTCATTACCAGATTGTGTTTCAGCATCAGACATAGAGATATCATTTGGATTATCAGGTGGTTCAGCAATAGGTTCACTAGAAGTTTGCAAAATCCTATCGTTTTTCTTTTTCTTCCTTTTAGAAGAACTAGGTGCAGCAATATTATTTCTCTGAGAATCTTGCTCAATTCTCTAAGGGTGGCCTTTAGGATACAAAGGTTCATGAGTCATTCTACCAGATCTAGTAGCCACTCTAACAACATAATCATTTTTCTTACTTTTCATTTGATTGAGCTAATCATTTTGAGCTTTAAGTACTTGTTCTACTTGAGTGGTAACCATAGAAGCATGTTTGCTAACAAGTTTAAGTTCACCTCTAATATTAGCCATATAATCACCCAAGTGTTTAATCATATAAGCACTTTGTTTTAATTGTCTACCAAAATAAGCATTAAAATTTTCTTGTTTGACAATAAAATTATCAAACTCTTCTAAGCATTGTCTAGCAGACTTATAGTGAGGAATATCACCTTCATCAAATCTATAGAGAGAATTTACCTTTACTACCTGTGTCGGGTTATCAAGACCAGGAGGTTCTTCAATAGGTAATGAATTAAGATCATATGTTTCTTCAATAGGCGGTAGATTAATACCATGCATTTCTTCAATAGGAGGTAAATTCTTAACATCTTGAGGTTTAATACCTTTTTCTTTCATAGATTTCTTTGCCTCGTGCATATCTTCAGGACTGAGAAATAGAACACCTATTGTCGTGGTATTCTCACGGGGGGTGCAAGACGACATATGCCACAAGGTGGCTTCGTGTGAGGGCAAGACTGCTGCCGGAATATCCAGGGACGGGTATGCGAGTAGCATGCGCTAGTTTACCCAGGTTCGGGGCTCTTCGGAGAGATAACACCCCTACTCCTGCATGTCTGAGTATATCTAGTATATCTGGTACAGAGTGCTCCTGGAGCTGTATCTGAAAGCAGTGCCACAGGCATCTGGTTTCATATATGCATGTATGTGGCATGCTCTAGTGGCCGGCCATGCTCATGGCTCATGGCCGTGAGCATGTGTATGCTCATGCGTGTGTGTGTGTGTGTGCTAGCTAGCTATCTTGCTAGCTAGCATGCATGCGTGTGTGTGTGGGAGAGTGAGTCCATCCTTTTATAGTGTGAGGTAGCTTAGGATGTAAGCTAGCTAGTGGCATGGGCAAGGCATGGTGGGATGTCACACTTGTCCCCTGGGTCACTTCATAAATAGTGCCCAGGGACAAGTGTCACTGTACATGATGGCCGGAGTGTCGCGTGTACAGTGCCGGGTACGGTCGTCACGTCGGGGTCGCGTCAGGCTGCAGTTGACCTTGGGAAGTCGGCTGGTTGGAGCAATCGGCCTGGTGGTGCAGTCGGCAGTCGGCAGTCGGCCTGGTGGAGCAGTCGGCAGCCAGTAGTCGGCAACCAGCAGTCGGCCTGGTGGAGCAGTCGGCAGCCTGCAGTCGGCAGCCAGCAGTCGGCAGCCTGCAATCGGCAGCCTGCAGTCGGCAGCCTGTAGTCGGCAGCCTGCAGTCGGCCTGGTGGAGCACTCAGCAGCCAGCAGCCGGCCGGGGAGTTGGACTGAGGGGCTTTGCTAGCCCCGATGTCTTGAATTATTGTCTCACCATCTTCGGGGTATCCATGTCCAATTACTCCGACAGTAGCCCCCAAGCCTCCGGGTAACTTGGCAAAGTTGGGCGGAGGTTTTTATGCGAGTGTTCATGAAAATGATCATAAAAAAGACGAAGTTAGTCCACGCAGATATATCAAATGTTTGCTTTTTAGCATTGCAAGTTTTATGCGGAGGGTGCCGACTCGGTTTCATCCGAGCCCCCTTAATCTTTTTCGTGTTCCCTCCGCTTTTTGGCTTGTGCTCTTGCTTGCCGGACAGCCGCTCTGCGGTCTGTGGCTGAGAGTGGGCCGCGAAGTGGAGTGTACAGTACTCAGAGTCTGGGAGCAGATTCAACCGAGTAGATACTTGTAAAGGAAACGGCCAGGTCGCCCGAACCGTTTTTCTTCCTTGACGTTTTTCGCATGGGTGGCCTCCAGCATTCACTCTTGCTAGTCGGACAGCCGCTCTGCGGTCTGTGACTAAGAGTGGGCCTTTGGTACCGCGCACGGTACTAAGCCGTCTGCGGGAACTAACGTCTCAGGCCAAGTGGCCAGCCCCCGGGCCAACACTGGCTAGCGCCGGGGCGAACAGTGATGCTACTGTAAAAAAATGCAGAGACAGCCCCCGAGTATCGCTCGGGGTTATCCGTGCTTGCGTGGTGCAAAAAATATGCAGGTGAGGAGCTCACATTGATTTTCGTGTAGTCGTGGTCGTCGAAGACAGCCGGCGCGACTCGGCGCTCGCAGAGCGCGTCGGCGCACCCGTTGGGTGAAGCCTTCGACCCTCCGGGTGCTCGAAGGGGGGTCTCGGCCGGTCAGGCTCGGCCGGCCAAGCGGCGAGGTGTCTTGCAGCGCCCTTTTTCTCTTCTGCCGGTGGCTGGCAGCCAGACAAAACTCTTCTCTTGTCTGCAATCTTCGCGGGGGCGCGCCAGCGCACCCGCTGGGTGTAGCCCCCTGAGATTCGGGCCGACTGCTGAGCAGTCAGGACGGATCTCTCGGCAACTACTTTGTCTTCTTATTCTTCTTCTTCTTTTTTATCGTCAGTCGGCTGTGCACAGCCAGACCGGCTAGTCGGTGGGGCAGGCAGCAAAGCGGACAGACGAACCAGCCGGCCGAGCGGCAACACGGGCTGCCGACCAAAGCAGTCGGCTAGACTACAGCCTGCAGAGTCGGATCCTCCTCTCTTTTTTTTTTCAGCCGTGGGCAGTCGGCCCTTTGACTTTTCTTCCAGCCAGCCATCGGGCAGACGACCCTATTTCTCTTCTTGGACAGCCGGCTTTATCTATCTCAGCCGGCTTGGGCAGCCGGCCCTTGACTTTTCTCTCACCCGACCCTTTTATTTTTCTTTTCTCTTCCATCGGATCTCTTTTTTTTCATGCTTTCGGCCAGCCGGCCTCTTCTTCTTTTCTTTTACTAGGAAACATGCCCGTGCATTGCAACGGGAGAAAAAAATAATCCCTCATACACACCAAGCAACATCAGCATATCCCTTGAAAAATTTCATGATGCACACGATAAACAATAATGTAACTGGTGTTGCACAAAAACATATAGGTGGGATAATTTTTGAAGTATACTCAAGGTGTTTCCAATTTATTAGACAACAAAAATATGTACCTAATTGTAGTCATCTCTTTAAGCCTTTGTTATCGTTCCTCCTCGGTCATGCCAAGCAAATGTTGCATTAGGATGAAAATAGCAAAGTACATTTTAGTACCGAATCATAGCATTTGCATAAGAGCGTTATCTTTGTCTTGCTGATATATGTGTTTGCAACCATAATTCAAGTCAAGACTTAATTTGGTTGCAAACTATTAGACGGCCCCGCTGCAAACAATCAATTTGGAAGGACATGCATACGAAATGTTCAGGGTTGCATATCAACAGCGATTTTTTTAAAGAATATGAACACAATTTCAAACAATATGGTAATCAACCTTATGCCACCGATTTACATCAATCTCGTATCAGTTGTTTAGTGTACATCATCATATAGGGGTTGGTTATTTTGCACTGTATGAAAATAGAGAGGGTGATTTATGTATCTGTTGTTATCTTTAGCATATGGTAGCTGGTAGGAATCAACATCCCCTATGGTGTAAATAATAGGTTTTGTGAGAGCATTAAACTATGATGCATAGTAAACACAATTTTAGAAACTACGATGCATTTTTGAAATCTACATTTTTTAAAAGAAATTTTCATATATAACGCGTTAGATTTGGAGGTACGGTTTGAAAGGTATGAATATATTAGAAATGCTGGAATCTAAAAAAAAGTTAAATAAAGAGAGAAGGTGGGTGGAACAAGATTCGAACCTAGGTCTCGTAGTTGAAAGATTTAGGCTCCAACCAGTCAGTCAGGTATGTATAATCATATTTTGTGAGGGGATGACTTCTTATTAATTAGCGATGTAGCCAAAGAAAAGAAGGGAAAAAGAAGGAAAAAAGGGCAGTGGGAGAGGGTCGAACCTTGGTCTCCCGAGTAAAAACAGTTATCTCCAGCCAGCAAGATAGGTACGTCAAATGTTGATATAGAAGGGCGTCACTTCTTATCAACCAGAGCCGAGGCGGATGCAGCCCAACGAAACGTTTTTTCTAACTTATGGGTGGCATAGTGGGTAATTTGTAGCAACTTTGAGGGTAATCTTAATGACGTACGACAGAAACCCAATTTGCTTTATTATTACTAGCAAAAGAGCCCGTGCGTTGCAATAGGAGAAAAAAATAACACACACTCTTAACCCAATAAACATAATATGTTCATGCCCTTTATTTTAGCGAGGCATCATTTTTGTGTTGCCGCTTATCCTCCTTCTCACCCTCAGTGGCCTCAGTGTTCACACAAACCAAAGTGTGTTTGAATGTTGTTTTTCCCCTACCAGTTTTTTCAGAGGTGCTCATGTGTGGTTATCGATGTTTTCTTTCGTCTCATTATGATTTTAGTGGTTGTTTATTTGCAATCCAGATCGTCGCGGTACGAAAGAAAAACGGACGTGCCCTATAGGTTACAAGTTTGCTTTTAAAATATTTAATAGGTAAAAATAACATCATATTCAAATTCTACATATTTTTCTACTCAAATTTCATATATAACATGTTAAAATTGGAGCTACGGTTTAATAGATATGGATAATTAAGAAAAATATTTGTTTGACTTAAATATCTTGCAAAATAATATTTAAAAAATATTTAACAAACAAAATAACATCATATTCAGATTCTACACATTTTTCTAATCAATTTTCATATATAACATGTTAAAATCAGAGTTACGGTTTAATAGATATGTATAATTTAGAAAAACATTTGTTTGACTTATATATGATCGGCGGGTGAATTATCTAATACGTCAGGGGGGTTTCCGTAAAGATGTAAAATAACGGTTCGGTTATGACTTAAGTGTGTACTGCGGGTTAATTCATAAAAAATGCAAGGGGTTTTCTGCAAAAGTGCGTGACGGACGACCGAAACCCAACTTGCTTTATTATTATTAGCAAACTAGCAAATATGCCCGTGCGTTGCAACGGGAGAAAAGCTATTAGATTATGCACGTGCGATAGATATAAAAAAATTATGAACCAAATGCCAGGATGAGATAAGGACTTTTAGAATGCAATTTCATAAAGTATGTCTGGGTGATGTCCTGACGAGATAAGGGACTTTTAAAAAGTCATTTTAAAAATAAAAAGTGTGATGGTCTCATCACGACTTGATTTTCTAATGCGTCATAACGAAAAAAATGTCGGTGATAAAACTGCATTGATGGACACTGCATGAGCTAGACCGATGAGTGAGTGCCTCGCCTTGACCTAGCGTAGCGGTGTTTATAATAATTACTAATGTGGTAAAAGAATATAGCTGTATATGAAGGCAAAATAGAAATTTAGTCATTTTTATGTAGCTTACAAAAATTAACCCTTAGAAAGTTGTGTCAATTTTTGAGGGCTCAGCGGTGTACAGGACATGGAAAACTTTTTTTATCCAAATCGAGGGACGGAATACAATCATGAAGCGACCCCTACAGATCTCCTGCGACGGTTCATTATGTTCATTATTTATGGATCTGTTTTAATTTTTGTGAACATATTCCAAACTTTAATGGACATTTTTTAAATTCCCTAATATGTTTTGAATACTGGATATTTTTTAAAAATCATGAACATTTTTTATTTCCTGAAAATTTATTTGAAACCGGCAGTTTGGTGTCACGGCTCTCGTGAAGGGTAAGGTTGGTATTCGGCTCGACCGCCGCTGATATTGCGGCCTCCGTGGCGGGGTCTAGCCACCCATCCATGGATGGCGCAATTGGCTCCGAATTGAGGGTCGGAGCGATTGCAGGTGCGATCCCCTGAACACTGTCCGGCGGTAGAGCTAAATCATGCTCATCGTGACCGTGCGGCGCACTCGGTAGGGGCTCGAATTCGTCAAAGATCAAGTCTCCACGGATGTCGGTCGTGTAGTTTAAGTTTCCAAATCTGACCTGGTGGCCAGGGGCCTAACTCTTGATCTGCTCCGGATGGCCAAGCGAGTTGGCCCGCAGTGCGAAGCCGCCGAATACAAAGATTTGTCCGGGAAGAAAAGTCTCACCCTGGATTGCATCGCTATCAATGATCGAAGGAGCCATCAATCCTAGTGATGACGACACAGAGGAACTCTCAATGAAAGCACCAATGTCGGTGTCAAAACCGGCGGATCTCGGGTAGGGGGTCCCCAACTGTGCGTCTAGGCGGATGGTAACAGGAGACAAGGGACATGATGTTTTTACCCAGGTTCGGGCCCTCTCGATGGAGGTAAAACCCCACTCCTGCTTGATTGATATTGATGATATGGGTGTTACAGGAGTTGATCTACCACGAGATCAAAGAGGCTAAACCCTAGAAGCTAGCCTATGGTATGATTGTTAGTCTTCGTCCTACGGACTAAACCCTCTGGTTTATATAGACACCGGAGGGGGCTAGGGTTACACAGAGTCGGTTACAAAGAAGGAGATCTCCATATCCGTATTCCAAGCTTGCCTTCCACGCCAAGGAGAGTCCCATCCGGACACGGGACGGAGTCTTCAATCTCGTATCTTCATAGTCCAACAGTCCGGCCACAGGATATAGTCCGGCTGTTCGGATACCCACTAATCCAGGACTCCCTCAGAAAGGGAAGAGGAGAAGGAAAGGGGGGCGCGGCCACCCCTTGTGGGCTGCCTCCCCTCTCCCCTATGGCCCATGTAGGCCCATTACTTTCCTCGAGGGGTTCCGGTAACACCTCGGTACTCCGATAAATACCCGAAACGTCCCGAAACCATTCCGGTGTCCAAATACTATCGTCCAATATATCAATCTTTACCTCCCGACTATTTCGAGACTCCTTGTCATGTGTGTGATCTCATCCGGGAGTCCGAACAATCTTCGGTCACCAAAACACATAACTCATAATACAAATCCTCAACGAACGTTAAGCGTGCGGACCCTACGGGTTCGAGAACTATGTAGACATGACCGGGACACATCTCCGATCAATAACCAATAGCGGAACCTGGATGCTCATATTGCTTCCTACATATTCTACGAAGATCTTTATTGGTCAAACCGCAATGACAACATACGTCATTCCCTTTGTCAACGATATGTTACTTGCCCGAGATTCAATCGTCGGTATCCTCATACCTAGTTCAATCTCGTTACCGGCAAGTCTCTTTAATCGTTTCGTAATGCATCATCCCGTAACTAACTCATTAGTCACATTGCTTGCAAGGCTTATTATGATGTGCATTACTGAGAGGGCCCAGAGATACCTCTCCGATACTGTGAGTGACAAATCCTAATCTCGATCTATGCCAACCCAACAAACACCTTTAGAGATACATGTAGAGCATATTTATAATCACCCAATTATGTTGTGACGTTTGATAGCACACAAGGTCTTCCTCCGTGTCAGTGTACTAAAGTAGGGGTACCTTAGTACCCCGAACTTGTGCACGGGCAGTAGTAGCGTCCCGCGGCAAGGCCTGCCAGGGGAGCGACAAGAGTCTCCACGGCCCTTTCTGGGCCGGACGAAGGCCAAGTAATCAAGCCTAGAAGACCGGGCCCCGGCAAGAGGAGCTTGCCGGGGCGAGAAGGCGAGGTCCGGCAAGAGGAGCTTGCCGGGCCAAGGCGGCAAGGCCCCGGCAAGAGGAGCTTGCCGGGACGACTAAGCCGAAGCACCAAGGCCCCGGCGGGAGGAGCTCGCCGGGACGACCAAGCCAAGGCACCCCAAGAGAAGCCCGCCGCGGCGCGCCGCGCGCCCCGGCAAGGCCTGACGAGCGGCAAGCTCTCAGGTGCGGCAAGGCAACTACCGCGGCAAGCCACTTGCCGCGGCAAACCACCACCTTAGGCCTGCTCTCCAGCTCACCTGCCCACGCGTCACTTTGGGGCTTCCCCGGAGGCACGTGGCGGGGCGCCGCGCAACCTGAGATGCGCGGTGGCATGCAACGCTGGCAGAGTCGCCCCCGTGGCAAGCGGAGGCGCCCTAACGGTCAGCCTCGGCACTGTTCAGGCGATCCAGATGGGCATTTAATGCCTTTGTCCCCCGCCGTCAGAGTTAGGTGCGATAGCACTGTGCGACCCCTGTTCGCACAGTTCCTTCCCATTTTTGCCCTCACCTGCGCCGCTACCTGTGGGAAACCCCTTAGCATATAAAAGGAGGCCCATGCGCACGTAGAGGGAGGATCGAACCCTAGAGGAGGAGGGGGATCGAATGCTAGAGAGGAACAGAAAACCAGGAGGACGCTCAGTAGACCCTCGTCTACGTCCAGCTCCAACTTACTGTAGCTTCTTGCGCTCCAGAGCAAGAACTCTAATCAACCAGACAAGCAGCAGTAGGGTTTTACGCATCCGTGCGGCTCGAAGCTGGGTAAAATCGTTGTGTGTGTGTGTCGCCTCGATCTGCTCTTTGTGCAACCTCCGCCCCCGCCGAACCGACAAGGGGCTCCGTCCCCATAGGTGCTCGTGGAGGCTGATATCCCCCGACATCTTTGGCGCGCCAGGTAGGGGTGCGTCGAGGTTGTGCGAACCAGATTTGGCGACCACAGGAGAGCTCAGATATGGCCAGGTACCTTTCCGCTCCACCCCGTGGAGCGGAGGCATTCCTCCTCACGGACCCGTGCACGGCCCTCCTCGAGTACCCACTCACGCAGAGTCCGGGCAAGAGCAGCTGCTCCTTGAGGAGGACCGCCTTCCGGCCGCTGAGCGAGTTTCTCGCCTCCAGCAAACTCTGCGCCGCTCCCGTAGCCGCAGAAGTTAGCGCCGGAAGTTGCGGGAAAGGCGACCTCGTTCTTCGGCGAGCCCAGGCCGCCAAGATCCAAACGAGTCGACGCCGACCGTGGGAGGAACCTTGCCAGCGCGGCCATCGGAACCCGTTCCGTCGGCCACCCTCTCTCTGTCCAAGTCTTGCCGCAGTTGCATGTAATCCTTGGTACAGAGACGGGCGCAGATCCCGAGCATAGCTTATGTGCCCCGCACATCTTGTCGATTTCGCGCCTCTCCGCTTGGCGCATGCATTATTTGACACGATTGTGCAGCACTCGACTCCGGCAAGCGATGGCGGGCCGCGAAGCCCCGAGCCTTCGTTATTCCCTTACCTCGAGTAGGGGGGATGACGGGGTGGGCTGGGCGTCGCCCGGGGAAGCTGCGCCTTGCCGGACTGCAAACGACAGAGAAGCTAAGTCGCCAAAGTTTGAGCGATTAAGATCCTTTTTATTCTTAAGTTATATTCCTCGAACGGCCGAGCTTCGTATGGGAAACCTGTGCGCGGAGGGGCCGGCTCGTGGCTGGTTGCGCCCTTATTTCGTTTCGAGTCCGCTCAACGACTTAAGTGTGCTACATCCCGAGTGGCGTCCTTACTTGTTTCGAGCTCGCTCGGCAGCTTGAGTGTGCCGCGACTGCAGTCGCCACGCTTACCTCGCCCCGAGCCTGCTCAACATTTAAGTGAGTTGCGCCAGCCGCGGCAAGGTTTCTTGCCGGTAGAGGCTCCGTCAGCGGGTTGCTGATGTCCCGCACTCGGCACCCGTGGCAAGGCGGAGACTTGCGCCGACAAGTTCCCGGAAGCGTAGGGCGCGAACGTACGAAGCACAAAGTCGAACGAGGGAGATAACAGCGCAATGAACTGCTTAAGATAAAAGTTATATTACAAAATGACTTGCCGCTGCCCTAACCAGCTGTTTCTATGGCATGCTCAGCAGCGACAAGGGAAGAAAAGAAAGAGGTGGGCGGCCTAATCCGCGCAGTCGCCCGCGACCCGCCTGATCCCGGCCACCCTTTCCACAATGGGGGTGACGAGGGCCCTGATCTCCGTCAGGTCAGCGTCTTCCGGCAAGTGCCGGAGGACGTTGGTGAGCCTGATGGTGGGGTTGCGGAAGACGATCTTCACCAGCACCCTCTCGAGGGCCCCGGAGACGGCTTCCCACGTCTCCTCGGCCAGCTGCTCCGGGATCTTTTCCCGGAGATGCTGGAGCACCCCCACCAAGCCCCTGAAGAAGGAAGTGAGCTTGGCGCTCGGTGGGACGTTCTCGCCGGAGGGGTACTCGTGGCCCTCCATCCCCAGCAGCTTCAGCTCCTTGTCGATGGTGGTGGCGATGTCGACGAGGCCTTCGGTCCACCGCTCCACCGTCTCCTGGAAGTCGTTCTGGGTAACGGCGGCACGCTTCAACAGCTCCTCGTTGCCGGCAACCTCCTTCCGCAAGGTCGCTTCCTGCTCCTTGGCGCTCTCCAGCGCCTTGGCCAGGGTGTCAAGCTTCAGCTCGAGGACAGCCTTGGAGTCCTTGGCAGCGTCGAGCTCCTGGATCTTCTCGGCGAAGCGGCCCTGCAGCTCACCAAGGGTGTGAGCGCCCTTCTCGCGCTCCTGTTTGAGCGCGGCAAGCTCCTCGCTGCTCGCCTTGAGGTCGCTGACGAGCTGCGCCACCCTCGCCTCCAGCTCCCCCTTGGTGACCTCGGCGGCCGCGGCAGCGTCCTGCGCTTTCTGCAGGGCCCCGCCGAGCGCCTTCTCGCGCGCGGCAACCTCCTCCTCGTGGCTGGCGAGGCTGGCCCTCTGCTGCACCAGTTCACTTTCCTGCGCGGATAGCCCCATAGCGGCAAGCCTCTGCTACTCTTCAGCCTCTGCCTTCTCGAGGAGCAAGGCCGTCCATGCCTCGTCGAGCAGCCTCCGCTCCTCCGCCAAGGACCGGAGAGCCTCCTGGTTGATCTCCCGGAGCTCCCCGACACGCTTCTCCATGTCTGCGCCGGCCTTCGCGACGAGTGCCTCCTGGCGCTCCACCTTGGCCTGCCGGGCGCGGTAGAGCGACACAAGCTTCCGGAGCAGCCGCTCTTTCTCGGGCTCGCCGCCGCCGGTGCTTGGCGCGTCGACCACTATCAGCCCGACGGAGGCGAGCACTTCTCCGTCCAAGGCCTCCCCCTCGACCGGCGCCCTGGAGCTAGGCTCCCAGGGGAGCCTGATGAAGACGCCATCGCCGGCCCGCAGGTAGGCACCCGCCGGGGGCTCCTCGGGGCCCGACGTGGTAGCAGCGGCGGGATCACCGGACGGCGGAGTGCCTGACGCCCCGGCCTCCCCGGGGCCATCGGCACGGTCGCCGGTCCCCTCGCCGCCTGCTGCCGCGGCGCCCTTGGCAGCTTCAGACTCCCCGCCGCCTGCGGGGTCGTCGGTGCCTTCCGCCTCCCCGACGATGACCTCGGTCTCCATCGGGTCCGCGGTGGGCGGGTCTGATGGCCGGAAGAGGGGAGAAGAGTCAGCTGAACAGCCGACAAAAAGGCTCATGAGGAAAGATAGCCAGGGGAAGTTTTCCGTGCAGGGGGGCTTACCGGTGGCAGGGTCCGTGGCCGCGGCCTCCGCTGCCGGGGGATCGCTGGCCGCGTCTGTCGCCGGAGATCCCTCCCTTGCCGGAGAGGTCTCCCCTGCCGGGGGCTCCTCCCTTGCCGGAGATTTCTCCCCAGGCGGGGTGGTCGACGCAGACGGCATGGCAGGAATGCCCCCCGGGGTCGCCTGCTGGGGCTGCTCTGCTCCTACCCAACGACAACAATAGCCACGTGTCAACAAAGAGAAGGGAAGCTCGCGCGCGCGCCAAACGGCAAGAACTAGCCGTGCCCTCACCCTGGGGGCTGCGCTGTGGGCTGCCCTGCGGGCCCGCTGCCAGGTCCGACAAGGTCGTCTCCGGCACCTCCCCAGTTGCCGGGGGAGATTCGCCCTCAAGGACGACCAGCGGGATCTTGGCCCTCTTCGCCCTCCTCTGGGCCAGGGTCCTGAAAAGGGAACGGTTTTGGGGGAGGATGAATGGGCTGCGAAACAAGACGAAGCAACATAAATCAAGAAGATACAAGCTCTACCAGGAACTTACTCTCCGTCCTCCTCTTCATCGTCGGAGCTGAGCACGGAATAATCAAAAACTGGCTTGCTCCAGGCGCGAGGAGACAGGGGAGTGGGTTCCCGGGACCGCTTGGCGGGGGCGGTGGACGACCCCGCCCCCGTTGCCGCCGCGGTCCGGGGAGCGGCAGGGGCGGAAGCCGTGGCCCGTGAGGACCCCGCTCCCGCTGCTTCGGAGGCACGTGTCACGCGGGGCTGCGGTTGCTGGTCGGCCTGCCGCATCACCTCTCCGGCCCTGCGGAGGCGCCTCCTCGGCTGGGCAGGGGGCTCCGCCTGCGACGAGCTGCCCGGGAGCTGTGAGGAGGGCGCGTCAGCCTCCGGCAAGCCGCCCTCGTCCTGGGCGGGCTCGCCCGCACCACCGTGCCCGGCTGGTTCCTCCGCGCCGGCGAACTCCATTTGGCCGGTGAGGCTCTCCGCCTCCGCCGCGTCTGCCTCGGCCAGGGTGAAGCCAGACTCGCCCGCGGCCGCGGCGGCCGCCGCCTCCTCCATCCTGGAGGCGATGTAGGCCAGCTCCTCGGGGGTGGTGTCCCGTGTGAGGCCCCTCTTCTTGTCGGGGTCGACCGGCACCTCCTCCAAGTTGTCGAAGAAGGCCTGCACGACGTCGTCCGCCGGCTCCTCCCAGGTCGCGTCGATCCCGTGCGAGTCGCACAGCGGCATCATCGCGAGGATGCGGCTGAGCGCCGAGTTGTTGCACAGGGGGACGACGCCCGGCGGCAACCTGAACCATTCTGGGTGCTCGGAGTAGTGCTTGAACAGCTCCTTCAACACTCCGTCGAGCTCCAGAACGGTGAAGTTGTAGTTAAGGCCCGGGCGCAGCCTCATGATGTCCACCGCGTTTTGGAATTCCCAAGCCGGTTTCCCCCTCTCCTGCAGGGGGGCGATACGCCGGCGAAGGAAATCCGTGCCGACGGCGCCGACGGTGAGTCCGGCAAACCTGAGGCGCAGGATTCGGGTGACGGCAATCTTCAGCTTGGCGTCGTCCGGAGCCAGGTCGCTCCAGTCACGGCCGCGCACCACTGGAGTACGGCGCACGACGGTGAACGGCGGTGGATTCTCCTCGACGATCAGGCACCACTCGGCCCTCCACTCCTCCCATCTGCCACGGAGTTCCCCCTCCAAGTAGACCTCTTTCTTGCCGGTCTTGGAGACCCAGGCGACTCCGCCGGACAGCGGCTCTCCTTTCTCCACCCGAGGAGTAAAGAAGTGGCGGAAGAGGGCTACGTTGGGGCGGACTCCGACAAAGTTCTCGCAAAGGTGTGCGAAAACCGCCATTGTCAGAACGGCGTTGGGGGTGAAGTCAAGGAGGTGGAGGTTGTAGGTGTGCATGATGTCGCAGAAGAACTCGGAAAAAGGCGGGCAGAGCCCGCAGAGGAAGAACACGGCGAAGAAAGGGTACCCGGTCGGGTACATGTTCTGGGCGATGGCGGGAAGAACTCGCGTGCGCGGATGCGCTCGCGTCGCCGTCGACCAGAAGAGGCGGTATCCGTTCTTCAGCCCCAGCGCATCAAGCTGAGGGGGGAACGTCGCCGTCTCCTTCCGAAGCGCTTCCAGCCGCAGCGCCTCGGCCGACTTCACGGCCTTCCCCTTCGCCTTGTCGCTGTTCGGGGCCATGGAAGAAACGGGGAGGGGGAGTTGTCGGCGTTGGCGGCGCCGGGGGCTGTGAGGTCGAATCGCTGCTTTCTCTAGCAAGGAGGAAGTGCCGGAGATTTTCGAGGAACAGCAACCGGCGGAATGGTGAGCTGCCCCTGTTCCCCTCCACTTATAAAGGGGGGAAGGAGTGGGGGTGGACGTTCCGCCTTTCCAAATGAAGGAGTCATGCCCGACGTGACGCATGCCTGCGGGCCTCAAGCCCCGCGCACTCCACCCACGTCACGCACGCCTCACACGCCTCGCCCCCCACGACGCCGCGATAAGCGCGCGCCACTTGGGGAGGGCGTGACGAGCACGGAGTTAAGGAGCAGCGCAACCCAGGCCACGCGTGCCCGTGCACTGTTAGGGCCTGGCCCAACAACGCTCGGCACCGTGTATGGCCCAGACCCGGGGGCTCCTGTCGGTGTACTAAAGTAGGGGTACCTTAGTACCCCGAACTTGCGCACGGGCAGTAGTAGCGTCCCGCGGCAAGGCCTGCCAGGGGAGCGACAAGAGTCTCCACGACCCTTTATGGGCCGGACGAAGGCCAAGTAATCGAGCCTAGAAGACCGGGCCCCGGCAAGAGGAGCTTGCCGGGGCGAGAAGGCGAGGTCCGGCAAGAGGAGCTTGCCGGGCCAAGGCGGCAAGGCCCCGGCAAGAGGAGCTTGCCGGGACGACTAAGCCGAAGCACCAAGGCCCCGGCGGGAGGAGCTCGCCGGGACGACCAAGCCAAGGCAGCCCAAGAGAAGCCCGCCGCGGCGCGCCGCGCGCCCCGGCAAGGCCTGACGAGCGGCAAGCTCTCAGGTGCGGCAAGGCAACTACCGCGGCAAGCCACTTGCCGCGGCAAACCACCACCTTAGGCCTGCTCTCCAGCTCACCTGCCCACGCGTCACTCTGGGGCTTCCCCGGAGGCACGTGGCGGGGCGCCGCGCAACCTGAGATGCGCGGTGGCATGCAACGCTGGCAGAGTCGCCCCCGTGGCAAGCGGAGGCGCCCTAACGGTCAGCCTCGGCACTGTTCAGGCGATCCAGATGGGCATTTAATGCCTTTGTCCCCCGCCGTCAGAGTTAGGTGCGATAGCACTGTGCGACCCCTGTTCGCACAGTTCCTTGCCATTTTTGCCCTCACCTGCGCCGCTACCTGTGGGAAACCCCTTAGCATATAAAAGGAGGCCCATGCGCACGTAGAGAAAGGATCGAACCCTAGAGGAGGAGGGGGATCGAACGCTAGAGAGGAACAGAAAACCAGGAGGACGCTTAGTAGACCCTCGTCTACGTCCAGCTCCAACTTACTGTAGCTTCTTGCGCTCCAGAGCAAGAACTCTAATCAACCAGACAAGCAGCAGTAGGGTTTTACGCATCCGTGCGGCCCGAAGCTGGGTAAAATCGTTGTGTGTGTGTGTCGCCTCGATCTGCTCTTTGTGCAACCTCCGCCCCCGCCGAACCGACAAGGGGCTCCGTCCCCATAGGTGCTTGTGGAGGCCGATATCCCCCGACACTCCGATATCCTGGGGTTGCATAATCTCAGTCAAAGGAATATGTATAAGTCATGAAGAAAGAAATAACAATAAAACTTAACGATCAGTATGCTATGCTAATAGATTGGTCTTGTCCATCACATCATTCTCCTAATGATGCGATCCCGTTAATCAAATGACAACACATGTCTATGGTTAGGAAACTTAACCATCTTTGATCAACGAGCTAGTCTAGTAGAGGATTACTAGGGACACGGTGTTTTGTCTATCTATCCACACATGTATCAAGTTTCCGGTTAATTCAATTCTGGCACGGATAATAAACATTTATCATGATATAAGGAAATATAAAATAACAACTTTATTATTGCCTCTAGGGCATATTTCTTTCAAATATATCTTGGAATGGCTATGGAAATGCCATAATAGGTAGGTATGATGGCTGTTTTGAGGAAGGATATGTGGTGGGTTTATGGTATCGGCGAGAGTTCCACGGTACTAGAGAGTCTAGCAATGGCGGAAAGGTGAGAGTGCGTATAATCCATGGACTCAACATTAGTCCTAAAGAACTCACATACTTATTGCAAAAATCTATTAGTCATCGAAACGAAGTACTACGCGCATGCTCCTAGGGGGATAGGATTGGTAGGAAAAGACCATTGCTCGTCCCTGACCGCCACTCATAAGGAAGACAATCAATAAATAAATCATGCTCCGACTTCATCACATAACAATTCACCATACGTGCATGCTACGGGACTCACAAACCTTAACACAAGTATTTCTCAAATTCACAACTACTTACTAGCATGACTTTAATATCACCATCTCCATATCTCAAAACAATCATAAGGAATTAAACTTCTCATAGTATTCAATGGACTTTATATGAAAGTTTTTATTATATCCCTCTTGGATGCCTATCATATTAGGACTAATTTTATAACCAAAGCAAATTACCATGCTGTTCTAAAGACTCTCAAAATAATATAAGTGAAGTACGAGAGTTCATCAATTTCTCTAAAATAAAACCACCGCCGTGCTCGAAAAAGATATAAGTGAAGTACTAGAGCAATTTTGCCTAGCTCAAAAGGTTTACGTGAAGCACATAGAGTATTCTAATAAATTACGATTCATGCGTGTCTCTCCCAAGAGGTGTGTACAACAAGGATGATTGTGGAAAACTTGAAAAGCAAAGACTCAAATCATACAAGACGCTCCAAGCAAAACACATATCATGTGGTGGATAAAAATATAGCCTCAAGTAAAATTACCGATAGACGAAGACGAAAGAGGGGATGCCTTCCCGGGGTATCCCCAAGCTTAGGCTTTTGGACATCCTTGAATATTACCTTGGGGAGCCTTGGTTATCCCCAAGCTTAGGCTCTTGCCACTCCTTATTCCATAGTCCATCAAATCGATATCCAAAACTTGAAAACTTCACAACACAAAACTCAACAGGTAATCTCGTAAGCTCCGTTAGTATAAAAAAAATCACCACTTTGGTACTGTTGTGAACTCATTCTTTATTTATATTGGTGTAATATCTACTATATTCAAACTTTTCCATGGTTCATACCCCCGATACTAGCCATAGATGCATCAAAATAAGCAAACAACACGCGAAAAACAGAATCTGTCAAAAACAGAACAGTCTGCAAAGATTTGAATTGTTCTAATACTTCTGTAAATCCAAAAGTTCTAAAAAGTTAGGACAACAGAGGCAATTCGTATATCAATCTTGTGTAAAAAATTCAGAGTTCCGGCAACACGACGACGTGGTGACGATGGTGATGTAACTATCTCCACAAGGCTTCGCTGAGCACTACAAAAATATGATCGAGGATGAACTAGAGGGAGAGGGGCGCCGCACACGGCTTGGGGTTCGTGGTGTATGTTGCCCCTCTGCCTCCACACACACACACACACACACATATATATATATATATATATATATATATATATATATATATATATATAGGTGGTGGGGGAGAGGATCCAGCCCTAGGGTGCCCCCAAGTGGCCGGTGGCTGCCCTAGAGGCCTGCCTAGCCGCGCCCCCTTCCATATTTGAACACGGGTGGGAAGGAAAGGGGGACTGGCTGCCTTAGGGCGCCACTCCTTTCCTTCCCTCCCTCCTTGGTGAGTGGTTGGGGGTGGAGGGGCGCGCCAGCCCCCTTGTGGGCTAGTGTGCTCCCCACTTTGGCCTATAAGGTCCACTACTTACCGGTGGCCTCCCGGAGCCCCTTTCGGCACTCCGATAATTACCTGATTCTTTTTGAAACCTTTCCGGTGACCAAATATCGTCATCCTATATATCAATCTTACCTCCAGACAATTCCGGAGCTCCTCGTCATGTCCGTGATCTCATCCGGGACTCTAAACAATATTCAGTCACCAATTCACATAACTCATATAATACTATATCATCAACGAACGTTAAGCGCACGGGCCCTAGGGGTTCGAGAATGATGTAGACATGAGCGAGACACCTCTCTGGTCAATAACCAATAGTAGGACCTGAATGGCCATATTGGTTCCTACATATTCTACGAAGATCTTTATTGGTCGAACCTTTATGACAACATACGTAATTCCCTTTGTCTGTTGGTATGTTATTTTCCCGAGATTCGATCACGGTATCTTCATACCTAGTTCAATCTCGTTACCGACAAGTCTGTTTACTCGTTCGTAGTACATCATTTCGTAACTAAATCCTTAGTCACTTTGCTTGAAAGCTTCTTGTCATGTGTATTACCGAGAGGGCCTAGAGATACCTCTCTAATACACGGAGTGACAAATCCCAATCTTGATCCATGCCAACTCAATAGACACCTTCGGACATACCTATAGAGCATATTTATGATCACCCAGTTACGTTGTGACATTTGATAGCACACAAGGCATTCCTACGGTATCCGGGAGTTGCATGATCTCATGGTCGAACGAATATGTAGTTGACATTAAGAAAGCAGTAGCAATAAACTGAACAATCATATGCTAAGCTAATAGATGGGTCTTTTCCATCACATTATTCTCCTAGTGATGTGATCCCATTGTCAAATGACAACTCATGTCTATGGTTAGGAAACCTTAGCCATCTTTTGATCAACGAGCTAGTCTAGTAGAGGCTTACTAGGGACACACTATTTGTTTATGTATCCACATATGTATTTAAGTTTCCGGTCAATACAATTCTAGCATGAATAATAAATCTTTATCATGATTTAGGAAATATAATAATAACCATTTTATTATTGCCTCTAGGGCATATTTCCATCAGTCTCCCACTTGCACTAGAGTCAATAATCTAGTTCACATCACTATGCGATTAACACCCATAGTTCACATTGCCATGTGACTAAAACCCAAAAAGTTCACTAGAGTCAATAATCTAGTTCACATCACCATGTGATTAACACCCAAAGAGTACTAAGGTGTGATCTTGTTTTGCTTGGGAGAGAGGTTTAGTCAACGGGTCCGCCACATTCAGATTCGTATGTATCTTGCAAATTTCTATGTCTACAATGCTCTGCATGGAGCTACTCTAGCCAATTTCTCGCACTTTCAATACGTATCGAGATTGAGACTCAGAGTCATCCGAATTGGTGTCAAAGCTTGCATCGATATAACATTTACGAGGAACTCTTTATCACTTACATAACCGAGAAACATTTCCTTAGTCCTCTTTAGGTACCTAAGGATAATTTTGACCGCTGTCTAGTGATCCACTCCTGGATCACTATTGTACCCCCTTGCCAAACTCATGGCAAGGTACACAACATGGCATACTTTATAGAACCTATGGCCGAGGCATAGGGAATGACTTTTCATTCTCTCTCTATCTTCTGTCATGGTCGGGTTTTGGGTCTTTACTCAACTTCACACCTTGCAACACAGGCAAGAACCCTTTCTTTGACTGGTCCATTTTGAACTTCTTGTCGGTGTCAAAATTGGCGGATCTCAGGTAGGGGGTCCCGAACTGTGCGTCTGAGGTTGATGGTAATAGGAGACGAGGGACACAATGTTTACCCAGGTTTGGTCCCTCTCTATGGAGGTAATACCCTACTTCCTGCTTGATTGATGTTCATGAATATGAGTATTACAAGAGTTGATCTACCTCGAGATCGCAATGGCTAAAACCCTAAAAGTCTAGCCTGTATGACTATGATTATCCTTGCCTCTATGGACTAAGCCCTCTGGTTTATATAGACACCGGAGGGGATTAGGGTTATACAAAGTCGGTTACAGAGAAAGGAATCTTCATATCCGGGCGCCAAGCTTGCCTTCCACGCCAAGGAGAGTCCCATCCGGACACGGGTGAGAGTCTTCGGTCTTGTATCTTCACAGCCCATCAGTCCGGCCCCTGTCCAACAAGCCGGACGCCCGAGGACCCCTTAATCCCAGACTCCCTTAGTAGCCCCCGAACCAGGCTTTCAATGACGATGTGTCCGGTGGACAGATTGTCTTCGGCATTGCAAGGCGGGTTCCTCCTCCGATGACTTCAAAGAGCTGTATTCGGCCTTCCATTTAATGTCGTTCCCATCGGCTTTTGTGCATCCATAGCTTCAGCTTCCAGGTGTCAAGTGAATACGAGAGGTCAGGGTATTTTTTGCATATAACACCCCGGCCATGTAAGAAAAGCGTCTATTTAAAGGGATTGGATCTCATATTTGTTCCACATCATGCAGAAAATCCTCAAAGCTTGCTAGAAGAAACCACTCCAGCATGGCTAGCACTCCCAGTTCTTCCTCGCATCCCCATGGCCCTGAAAAAAGCGATTGGGAGAGGTGTTCCATATCCCACGGTCAGCTAGTGAAGCTGCAAACACAGGGATTTCTTCCCCCCCCCCCCGCGGATCTGGTCCCCGTTCGAGCAGGATTGACTTCCTTCAACGGCGGGGCTCAGGCTGAGAATTTCCCCAATCTATCCAGGTGGAACAAGTGTGTTTTGTTCCCTACCTGCTAAGAGGCATTGTATTTCCAATCCATCCGTTCCTCCGAGGACTTCTGGAGTATTATGGCCTCCAACTTCACATTTTCACTCCCGCCTCCATCCTGCACATCACGGGTTACGTCGCTCTTTGCGAGCTCTTCCTAGGCTGCGAGGCCCATTTTGAATTATGGAGGAAACTATTTTGCCTCGTCCCTCATAACCAAGAGGGATCAATATTTGAAGTGGGCGGAGCCGAGGTATGGCGCATCGCCGGGACTGGATACCTATCCGGCACGCCGAAGAAGGCATCCGAAGAGTGGCCTTCCGAATGGTTTTATATCGAGGACGTCGCCCTTCCTGACCCAGTCCAAATGGGTCTGCCCGAATTCTCAAGCGCTCCATTGAAGGAACGCCACAACTGGTGCCCTCGGAGCCTCAAGGAGGAAGACAGCGCGGAGGTCCGTCAATTTATGGGCAAGATAAAGACGCTTGCCCAGTCTGGATTATCAATAGTCGAGGTAATGGCGACTTCCATAGCGCGGGGGGTTCAGCCACTCCAATACAGAGGGCTTCCCATGTGGCATTATAATGGGGAAGATGACGCCTCCCGCTGCGGTCAGAAGGGTCCAGACACCCCCGCCGCTTTGGCCAAAATATTGGCCGAACTATTCAAAGGGGAGAAAGAGGATTTCACTCGTATCAAGCGCCGAGATGGATTTTCCATGTACAATCCTCCTAGCTGGGTGAGTTCCAATCCTACTACCCTACTCAATCTACTCCCTGAGTCAATTTCCATCCATTTGTAACAGGAATGGCGAAAGATCACCAAGGGGCTCCACAGCCCCGCCTCTCAGCCAGAGGACCACAACCGGGACCTTGACTCCGTATTTGAAGAGGATCTGGACATATTCGTGGAGCTCGAGAATGGGGTTTTCTGCCAGGCGAGCTATGATGGCACGGAAGTGGCCATTACCGCCAACTATCCCGGTCTTCTCCCTGCCTCACACGTAAGTAATGAGGAGACATTTCCTCCGAAAGAGCTTACTCATTCGGCCTCACCCACCGCACAGTCTCGTGCTCCAAAGGGGAGGCGTTCGGCGCACCATGCTATACCAGGCGTAACTCCAAAGAGGGCGGCGCCCACGCCGGGCAAGCCTTCTGTCGGGGAAGCTGATCCACGAGCACCTATGGGAACCGGCGGACCGGGCCCCTTTTGGTTCGGCGGGGGCGGAGATCGCACGAAGAGCAGATCGAGGCGAAGCACACGAGCAGTTTACCCAGGTTCGGGCCGCATGGATGCGTAAAACCCTACTCCTGCTTTGTGGTTTGTATTGAGTTCTTGCTCGGGAGCGCTGAGTGCTACAGTACACATCAGCCGCTAATGAGACCGATCGTGAGTGTTCTTCTGTTCGTCCCCCTCTCTACGTTGCGCATGGGCCTCCTTTTGTATGCTCAAGGGGTCACCGACAGGTGGCAACGTAGACAGGGGTAAAAATGGAAAGGTGTTGCGGTTGGTACAACTACCTATACAGTGTATCATACCTAACCCTGTCGGCAGGGGACAAGGGCATTAAATGCCCATCTGCGTCGCCCAAACAGTGCAAAAAGGGACCGTCAGGGACGCCACCGTTCGCCATGATGGCAATCTTGTCAGCGCCGCTTTCCACCGCGTACCGCTGGCTGCACAGCCTCCTGCCACGTACGCCTGGAAGGGCCCTAGAGCGACACGTTGGTGGATGTGCTGGAGCGTGGGTACGGAGTGGTAGCTTGCCGCGGCAAACGCCTTGCCGCGGTCGTTGTCTTGTCGCGTCCGGAGGCTTGCCGCTCACCGGGCCTCACCGGGACGCGTGGCGCGTCGCGGCGAGTTCCTTGAGATGCCTTGGTTGGCCTTCCCAGCAAGCTCCTCTTGCCGGGGTCTTGTGCCTTGAGTGGCCTTCCCGGGAAGCTCCTCTTGCCGGGGCCTTGTCTCCTTGGCTTGAATACTTTGTTCTTGAATGGCTCCAAAGGAACCGCGGAGGACCTTGGCGGTCACCCGACAAGCCTTGCCGCGGGATGCTGTGACTACCCGTGCACAAGTTCGGGATACTAGGGTACCCCTACTCTAGTACACCGACAGGAGCCCCCGGGCCTAGGCCATACACGGTGCCAAGCGCTGTTGGGCCAGGCCCAAAAGAGGGCACGGGCACGCGCGGCCTGGGTCACGTCGTATCTTTCTTCGTATCCACCGCGCCCTCCCCGAACAGCACGCGTTGATTGCGGCGTCATGGGAGAGATCGTGGGTGGTTTCTTTATTCGGAAAGGCGGAACGTCCGCCCCCTCTCTCCTTATAAGCAGGGGAAACAGGGGCAGTTTGCCCATCCGCCGGTTGCTATTCCAACCTCGAAAATCTCCGCCACTCCCCTTCTTCCCAAAGCCGAAAGAGAGCAGCGCTCCGCCCCCCATTGCCACCAGCACCACCAACGCCGTCGACCTACCTCACCACTTCCGCCATGGCTTCGAAAGCCGAGAAGGGGAAGGTCGTGAAGTCGGCTGAGGCGCAGCGGCTCGCGGCGCTGCGAAAGGAGCGCGCAATCTTCCCCCCCAAGCTTGCCGCGAGGGATCTGAGGGAGTACTACTACCTCTTCTGGTCGACGGAGATGCGGGCGCACCCGCGCACGAAGGTACTTCCAGCCGTCGCTTGGAAAATGGCTCCAACTGGATATCCCTTTTTCGCCTTGTTCTTCTACTGCGAGCTCTGCCCGCCTTTCTCTGAGTTCTTCTGTGATATTATGAACACCTACGGGCTCCGCCTCCTTGACTTCACCCCCAATGCTGTCCTGACCATGGCAGTTTTCGCACATCTCTGCGAAAACTTTGTCAGAGTCCATCCAAATGTAGCCCTTTTTCGCCACTTCTTTATGCCCCGAGTTGAGAAAGGAGAGCCTTTATCCGGCGGAATCGCCTGGATCTCAAAAGCCGGTAAGAAGGACGCTTATCTGGAGGGAGAGCTCCGCAGCAAGTGGGAGGAATGGAGAGCGGACTGGTGCTGGATTGTCGAGGAGGACCCGCATCCGTTTACCGCCCGGCGCCAAACTCCAGTAGTGCGTGGCAGCGATTGGAGCAACGTGGCCCCGGAAGACGACAGGCTGAAGATTGCCGTCACCCGGATCCAACGCCTCAGGCTTGCCGGGCTCACTGTGGGCGCCGTTGGCGTAGATTTCCTTCGCTGCCGCATCGCCCCTCTGCAGGAGAGGAGGAGACCCGTCTGGGAGTTCAAGAATGCGGCGGATATCATGAGGCTGCGTCTGGGCCTCAACTTCAACTTCACTGTTCTGGAGCTTAACGCGATGCTCTAGGAGCTGTTCAAATACGACCCTCAACATCCCGAAGTGTTCAGGTTGCCGAAGGGTGTCGTTCCACTGTGCAACAATTCCTCGCTCAGCCGCATCCGTGCAATGATGCCGCTGTGCGACTCGCATGGAATTGACTCAGCTTGGCTAGAGCCTGCAGACGACGTCGTGCAGGTGTTCTTTGATGGCTTGGTAGAAATGCCGATCCGCTCCGACAAGCAGAAGGGCCTCACCCGCACCACCACCGATGAGGAGGTGAAGCGCATCGCCACTAGGCTGGAAGAGGCGGCGGCAGCCGCAGCCGCGGGCGAGTTTGGGTTCACCGTGGAGGAGGCAGAGGCAGCGGAGGCGGCAAGCCTTGCCGAGCGAGAGGGGCTTGCCGGCGAGGAAGGGCCTGCCGGGCATGACGTCGAGTCGGGCGACCCCGCCGAGGATACGAGCGGCTCACTGGAGATCGACTCCTCTTCCTCCTCGTCTTCGGGCAGCTTGCCGCAAGCGGAGCCCCCGGCTCCACCAAGAAGGCGTCTCCGCAAGGCCGGGGACGTAGCGGAGCGGCAGACAAGTCGACAGCCGTCGCGCCGCATGACACGCTCCACTGCGGCAAGTTCTGTTGCCGCGGGAGCACCTCACGCTGCTGCGGCAACTGGAGCGGGGTCCTCCCGGACCGCCTCTTCTGCTCCTGCCGCTTCCCATGCCGCGGCGGCAGCTGGAGCGGGGTCGTCTCAGACCACCGTCACTGCTCCTGCCAAGCGGCCAAGGGAACCTACTCCTCCGCCTCCCCGCGCCGGAGGTGAGCCAGGCTTTGACTTCTCCGCGCTCAGCTCCGACGAGGAAGAAGAAGAGTAAGATTCTTGTTGTACTTGTATTTCTTCAATTCTTGCTGTTTTGTCTTGTATCTCATTTGCTTTACTCTGAACTTATTCCCTTTTAGGACTTTGTCCTAGAGAGCGGCGAAGAGAGCCAAGGTCCCGGTGATTATCATCGAGGACGACCCCGCCGCGACAGCAGGGGGTGCGTCCGAGACATCCTTGCCGGACCCGGCAACTGTTCTTCAGAGCAGCCCCCAGCGTAAGTATATGGTTTGCTTCCTGCTGTTAGGCGCGCATGGATACTCTTTGTTTGCTGATATCTGACTGCTGGTTTGTGTAGGAGCAGAGCAGCCCCACCAGGAGCGTCCGGAGACCGCACCTGACATGCCATCTGATTCGACTACACCGCCAAGGGAGAGTTCTCCGGCAAGGAGAATCCTCCGACGAGGGAGAACTCTCCGGCAAGGGGGGGTTCTCCGGCAAGGGAGAAGTCTCCGGCAAGGGACAGCACCAGCGGCCCCCCGACAGCGGAGACCACAACTGCAGAGCCCGGTACAGGTAAACCTCTTGCTTCAAAACTTCCCTTGGGTTCTTCTTCGTTTGATCTTCTTTTTGGATATTTGCTTGACTTTTCTTCCTTTTCCGGCCGTCAGACCCTTCTGTTGCGGAGCCGATGGAGACCGAGGTTGCTGTCGACGACGCCGCTGCCACCGAAGAAGCGGCCGGTGCTGATGATCCCGCCGGCGAAGAGGCCGCCAAGGCTTCCGCCGCAGCAGCTGGCGAGGGGTCTGGCGATCGCACTGACGGCCCTGAGGCCGCAGGAGTGCTAGGCGCTACGCCGACCGCCGAACCTTCCGCCGCTGCGGCAGCGCCAGGCTCCGAAGAGCCCGAGCCAGGCGTCTACTTGAAGGCCGGCGAGGGCGTCTTCATCAACCTCCCTGGGCATCAATGTCCAGGGCGCCGGTCGAAGGAGAAAGCTTCGACGTAGAGGTGCTCGCCTCCGCTGGGCTGACGCTGGTTGACGCGCCAAGCAGCAGCAGCGGCGAGCCGGAGGAGGAGCGGCTGTTGCGGAAGCTGTTATCGCTCTACCGCGCTCGTCAAGACAAGATGGAATCCCGCGAGGCGCTTGCCGAGGAGCTCCGAGGTCTCAACCAGGCAGCTCTCCGGTCCCTGGCGGAGGAGCGGGAGCAGCTCGCTGAGGAGCAGAAGGCCTTCCTCCTCGAGAAGGCTGATGACGAAGAGCAGCAGCGGCTTGCCGCTGAGAAGCTGTCTGCGCAGGAGGGCGAGCTGGCGCAGCGGAAGGTCAACCTCGATAGCCACAAGGAGGAGCTTGCCGCGCGCGAGCGAACATTCGGCAGAGCTCTCAAGCAAGCAGAGGACGCTGCCGCAGCTGCCGAGGCCGCCAAGAAGGAGCTGGAGACGAAGGTGGCGCAGCTGGAGGCCGATCTCAAGGCGAGCGACGAGGAGCTTGCCGCGCTCAAGCGTGAGCGGGAGAAGGACGCCTACAGCCACTCAGAGCTGCAGACCCGTCTCGCCGAGAAGGGCAAAGAGCTCAGCGCCGCCAAGGACTCCAACGCAGATCTTGAGTTGAAGCTGACCACTTTGACCAAGACGCTGGATGGCGCCAGGGAGCAGGAGGTGGCCTTGAAGGAGGAGATCAAGGCCGACAAGGCGCTGCTGGAGAGTGCTGCTGCCACCCAGAACACTTTTAGGGAGACTGTGGAGCACTGGACGGAGGGTCTTGTGAATGCTGCCGCAGACATTGACAGGGAGCTGGCGCAGCTAGGGATGGAGGATCTCGGGTATCCCTCCAATTGGAACCTCCAATCCAGCGCCAAGCTCACCTTGTTCTTCAAAGGCCTGGCGACGGCCCTCCAGCGACTCCGGGAGAGGATCCCAAAGCAGCTGGCCGACGAGTCGCGCAAGATCTGCGCGGGAGCTCTTCAAAAGGTGTTGGTGAAGGTGGCCTTCCGCAACCCGGGTCTCAACCTCACCAACTGTTGGAAATATGCCCTAGAGGCAATAATAAAAGCATTATTATTATATTTCCTTGTTCATGATAATTGTCTTTCTTCATGCTATAATTGTGTTATCCGGAAATCGTAATACATGTGTGAATAATAGACACCAACATGCCCCTAGTAAGCCTCTAGTTGACTAGCTCGTTGATCAACAGATAGTCATGGTTTCCTGACTATGGACATTGGATGTCATTGATAACGAGATCACATCATTAGGAGAATGATGTGATGGACAAGACCCAATCCTAAACATAGCACAAGATCGTATAGTTCGTTTGCTAGGTTTTTCCAATGTCAAGTATCCTTTCCTTAGACCATGAGATCGTGTAACTCCCGGATACCGTAGGAGTGCTTTGGGTATACCAAACGTCACAACGTAACTGGGTGACTATAAAGGTATACTACAGGTATCTCCGAAAGTGTCTGTTGGGTTGACACGGATCGAGACTGGGATTTGTCACTCCGCTTGACGGAGAGGTATCACCGGGCCCACTCGGTAATGCATCATCATAATGAGCTCAATGTGATCAAAGTGTTTGATCACGGGATCATGCATTACGGTACGAGTAAAGTGACTTGCCGGTAACGAGATTGAACGAGGTATTGGGATACCGATGATCGAATCTCGGGCAAGTAAAATACCGATTGACAAAGGGAATTGTATACGGGATTAATTGAATCCTCGACATCGTGGTTCATCCGATGAGATCATCGTGGAGCATGTGGGAGCCAACATGGGTATCCAGATCCCGCTGTTGGTTATTGCCCGAGAGCCGTCTCGGTCATGTCTGCATGTCTCCCGAACCCGTAGGGTCTACACACTTAAGGTTCAGTGACGCTAGGGTTGTGAGGATATGTATATGCAGTAACCCGAATGTTGTTCGGAGTCCCGGATGAGATCCCGGACGTCACGAGGAGTTCCGGATTGGTCCGGAGGTGAATAATTATATATAGGAAGTGCAGTTTCGGCCATCGGGAGTGATCTGGGGGTCACCGGTATTGTACCGGGACCACCAGATGGGTCCCGGGGGTCCACCGGGTGGGGCCACCCATCCCGGAGGGCCCCATGGGCTGAAGTGGGAGGGGGGACCAGCCCTTAGTGGGCTGGTGCGCCCCCAAGGCCCACCCACTGCGCCTAGGGTTGGAACCCTAGGGTGGGGGGGCGCCCACTTGCCTTGGGGGGCAATCCACCCCCCTCGGCCGCCGCCCCCTCTAGAGATGGGATCTCCAGGGGCCGGCGCCCCCCCAGGGGGCCTATATAAAGGGGGGGGGGAGGGAGGGGCAGCCGCACCCTTGCCCCTGGCGCCTCCCTCCCTCCCTGCTACACCTCTTCCTCTTGCAGTACTCGGCGAAGCCCTGCTGCTGTGACGCCCTGCATCCACCACCACGCCGTCGTGCTGCTGGATCTTCATCAACCTCTCCTTCCCCTTGCTGGATCAAGAAGGAGGAGACGTCACACTGACCGTACGTGTGTTGAACGCGGAGGTGCCGTCCGTTCGGTGCTAGGATCTCTGGTGATTTGGATCACGTCGTGTACGACTACCTCATCCCCGTTCTCTGAACGCTTCCGCTCGCGATCTACATAGGTATGTAGATGCATCCGATCACTCGTTGCTAGATGAACTCATAGATGGATCTTGGTGAAACCGTATGAAAATTTTTGTTTTCTGCAACGTTCCCCAACAGTGGCATCATGAGCTAGGTCTACGCGTAGTTCTTCTTGCGCGAGTAGAACACAATTTGTTGTGGGCGTAGATTTGTCAACTTTCTTGCCGCTACTAGTCTTATCTTGCTTCAGCGGTATTGTGGGATGAAGCGGCCCGGACCAACCTTACACGTACGCTTACGTGAGACCGGTTCCACCGACTAACATGCACTAGTTGCATAAGGTGGCTGGCGGGTGTCTGTCTCTCCCACTTTAGTTGGAGCGGATTCGATGAAAAGGGTCCTTATGAAGGGTAAATAGAAGTTGACAAATCACGTTGTGGCTTTCACGTAGGTAAGAAAACGTTCTTGCTAGAACCATAATTCAGCCACATAAAACTTGCAACAACAATTAGAGGATGTCTAACTTGTTTTTGCAGCAAGTGCTTTGTGATATGATATGGCCAAAGTTGTGATGAATGATGAATGATCTATATGTGATGTATGAGATGTTCATGCTATTGTAATAGGAATCACGACTTGCATGTCGATGAGTATGACAACTGGCAGGTGCCATAGGATTTGTCTTTATTTTTGTATGACCTGCGTGTCATTGAGAAACGCCATGTAAATTACTTTGCTTTATTGCTAAACGCGTTAGCCATAGTAGTAGAAGTAATAGTTGGCGAGCAACTTCATGGAGACACGATGATGGAGATCATGGTGTCAAGCCGGTGACAAAGATGATCATGGAGCCCCAAGATGGAGATCAAAGGAGCTATGTGATATTGGCCATATCATGTCACGTTTATTATTTGATTGCATGTGATGTTTATCATGTTTTGCATCTTGTTTACTTAGAACGACGGTAGTAAATAAGATGATCCCTCATAATAATTTCAAGAAGTGTTCCCCCTAACTGTGCACCATTGCGACAGTTCGTTGTTTCGAAGCACCACGTGATGATCGGGTGTGATAGATTCTAACGTTCACATACAACGGGTGTAAGACAGGTTTACACATGCAAACACTTAGGTTGACTTGACGAGCCTAGCATGTACAGACATGGCCTCGGAACACAGAAGACCGAAAGGTCGAGCATGATTCATATAGAAGATACGATCAACATGAAGATGTTCACCGATGTTGACTAGTCCGTCTCACGTGATGATCGGACACGGCCTAGTTGACTCGGATCATGTTATACTTAGATGACTAGAAGAGGGATGTCTATCTAAGTGGGAGTTCATTAAATAATTTGATTAGATGAACTTTATTATCATGAACTTAGTCTAAAATATTTACAATATGTCTTGTAGATCAAATGGCTAACGTAGTCCTCAACTTCAACGCGTTCCTAGAGAAAACCAAGCTGAAAGACAATGGCAGCAACTATACGGACTGGGTCCGGAACCTGAGGATCATCCTCATAGCTGCCAAGAAAGATTATGTACTACAAGCACCGCTGGGTGACGCACCTGTTCTCCCTGCAGAACAAGACGTTATGAACGCTTGGCAGTCATGTTCCGATGACTACTCCCTCGTTCAGTGCGGCATGCTTTACAGCTTAGAGCCGGGGCTCCAAAAGCGTTTTGAGAGACATGGAGCATATGAGATGTTCGAAGAACTAAAAATGGTTTTCCAAGCTCATGCCCGGGTCGAGAGATATGAAGTGTCCGACAAATTCTTCAGCTGTAAGATGGAGGAAAATAGCTCTGTCAGTGAACACATACTCAAGATGTCTGGGTTGCACAACCGCTTGACTCAACTGGAAGTTAATCTCCCGGATGAAGCGGTCATTGACAGAATCCTCCAGTCGCTTCCACCAAGCTACAAGAGCTTTGTGATGAACTTCAATATGCAGGGGATGGAAAAGACCATTCCTGAAGTATTTGCTATGCTGAAATCAGCAGAGGTAGAAATCATGAAGGAACATCAAGTGTTGATGGTGAATAAGACCACTAAGTTCTAGAAGGGCAAGGGTAAAAAGAACTTCAAGAAGGACGGCAAGGAAGTTGCCGCGCCCGGTAAGCAAGTTGCCGGGAAGAAGCCAAAGAATGGACCCAAGCCCGAGACTGAGTGCTTTTATTGCAAGGGAAGTGGTCACTGGAAGCGGAACTGCCCCAAATACTTAACGGACAAGAAGGCCGGCAAAACAAAAGGTATATGTGATATACATGTAATTGATGTGTACCTTACCAGTACTCGTAGTAGCTCTTGGGTATTTGATACCGGTGCAGTTGCTCACATTTGTAACTCAAAGCAGGAGCTGTGGAATAAGCGGAGACTGGCGAAGGACGAGGTGACGATGCGCGTCGGGAATGGTTCCAAGGTCGATGTGATCGCCGTCGGCACGCTACCTCTACATTTACCTACGGGATTAGTTTTAAACCTCAATAATTGTTATTTAGTGCCAAGTTTGACCATGAACATTATGTCTGGATCTCGTTTAATTCGAGATGGCTACTCATTTAAATCCGAGAATAATGGTTGTTCTATTTATATGAGTGATATGTTTTATGGTCATGCTCCGATGGTTAATGGTTTATTCTTGATGAATCTCGTACGTGATGATACACATATTCATAGTGTGAATACCAAAAGAGTTAAAGTTGATAATGATAGTCCCACATACTTGTGGCACTGCCGCCTTGGTCACATAGGTGTCAAACGCATGAAGAAGCTCCATGCAGATGGACTTTTAGAGTCTCTTGATTATGAATCATTTGACACGTGCGAACCATGCCTCATGGGTAAAATGACCAAGACTCCGTTCTCAGGAACAATGGAGCGAGCAACCAACTTATTGGAAATCATACATACTGATGTGTGCGGTCCAATGAGTGTTGAGGCTCGCGATGACTATCGTTATGTTCTCACCCTCACTAATGACTTGAGTAGATATGGGTATATCTACTTAATGAAACACAAGTCTGAGACCTTTGAAAAGTTCAAGGAATTTCAGAGTGAGGTTGAAAATCAACGTGACAGAAAGATCAAGTTTCTATGATCAGATCATGGAGGAGAATACTTGAGTCACGAATTTGGCACACACTTGAGAAAATGTGGAATAGTTTCACAACTCACGCCGCCTGGAACACCTCAGCGTAATGGTGTGTCCGAACGTCGTAATCGCACTCTATTAGATATGGTGCAATCTATGATGTCTCTTACCGATTTACCGCTATCTTTTTGGGGCTATGCTTTAGAGACTGCCGCATTCACTTTAAATAGGGCTCCGTCGAAATCCGTTGAGACGACACCGTATGAATTATGGTTTGGGAAGAAACCTAAGCTGTCATTTCTAAAAGTTTGGGGATGCGATGCTTATGTCAAGAAACTTCAACCTGAAAAGCTCGAACCCAAGTCGGAAAAATGCGTCTTCATAGGATACCCTAAAGAAACTATTGGGTATACCTTCTACCTCAGATCCGAAGGCAAGATCTTTGTTGCCAAGAATGGATCCTTTCTAGAGAAGGAGTTTCTCTCGAAAGAAGTAAGTGGGAGGAAAGTAGAACTTGATGAAGTGTTACCTCTTGAACCGGAAAATGGCGCAACTCAAGAAAACGTTTCTGAGGTGCCTGCACCGACTAGAGAGGAAATTAATGATGATGATCAAGATGCTTCTGAACAAGCTCCTACTGAAATTCGTAGGTCCACAAGGACACGTTCCGCACCAGAGTGGTACGGCAACCCTATCTTGGAAATCATGTTGTTAGACAACGGTGAACCTTCGAACTATGAAGAAGCGATGGCGGGCCCGGATTCCGACAAATGGCTCGAAGCCATGAAATCCGAGATAGGATCCATGTATGAAAACGAAGTATGGACTTTGACTGACTTGCCCGTTGAACGGCGAGCCATAGAAAATAAATGGATCTTTAAGAAGAAGACAGACGCGGATGGTAATGTGACCATCTATAAAGCTCGACTTGTCGCTAAAGGTTATCGACAAGTTCAAGGGGTTGACTACGATGAGACTTTCTCACCGGTAGCAAAGCTAAAGTCCGTCCGAATCATGTTAGCAATTGCCGCATTCTACGATTATGAGATATGGCAAATGGACGTCAAAATGGCATTCCTTAATGGTTTCCTTAAGTAAGAATTGTATATGATGCAGCCGGAGGGTTTTGTCGATCCTAAGAATGATGACAAGGTGTGCAAGCTCCAACGCTCGATTTATGGGCTGGTGCAAGCATATCGGAGTTGGAACATTCGCTTTGATGAGATAATCAAAGAGTTTGGGTTTACACAGACTTATGGAGAAGCCTGCGTTTACAAGAAAGTGAGTGGGAGCTCTGTAGCATTTCTCATACTATATGTAGATGACATACTTTTGATGGGAAATGATATAGAACTCTTGGATAGCATTAAGGCCTACTTGAATAAAAGTTTTTCAATGAAGGACCTTGGAGAAGCTGTTTATATATATGGCATGAAGATCTATAGAGATAGATCAAGACGCCTCATAGGTCTTTCACAAAGCACATACCTTGATAAGATATTGAAGAAGTTCAATATGGATCAATCTAAGAAGGGGTTCTTACCTGTGTTACAAGGTGTGAAATTGAGCTCAGCTCAATGTCCGACCACGGCAGAAGATATAGAAGAGATGAGTGTCATCCCCTATGCCTCAGCCATAGGTTCTATTATGTATGCCATGCTGTGTACCAGACCTGCTGTAAACCTTGCCGTAAGTTTGGTAGGAAGGTACCAAAGTAATCCCGGCAAGGAACACTGGACAGCGGTCAAGAATATCCTGAAGTACCTGAAAAGGACTAAGGAAATGTTTCTCGTTTATGGAGTTGCCGAAGAGCTCGTCGTAAAGGGTTACGTCGACGCTAGCTTCGACACAGATCTGGATGACTCTAAGTCACAAACCGGATACGTGTATATTATGAATGGTGGGGCAGTAAGCTGGTGTAGTTGCAAGCAGAGCGTCGTGGCGGGATCTACATGTGAAGCGGAGTACATGGCAGCCTCGGAGGCAGCACATGAAGCAATTTGGGTGAAGGAGTTCATCACTGACCTCGGAGTCATACCCAATGCGTCGGGGCCAATCAAACTCTTCTGTGACAACACTGGAGCTATTGCACTCGCCAAGGAGCCCAGGTTTCCCAAGAAGACCAGGCACATCAAGCGTCGCTTCAACTCCATTCGTGAAAATGTTCAAAATGGAGACATAGATATTTGTAAAGTGCATACGGACCTGAATGTAGCAGATCCTTTGACTAAACCTCTCCCTAGAGCAAAACATGATCAACACCAGAATTCCATGGGTGTTCGATTCATCACAATGTAACTAGATTATTGACTCTAGTGCAAGTGGGAGACTGTTGGAAATATGCCCTAGAGGCAATAATAAAAGCATTATTATTATATTTCCTTGTTCATGATAATTGTCTTTATTCATGCTATAATTGTGTTATCCGGAAATCGTAATACATGTGTGAATAATAGACACCAACATGTCCCTAGTAAGCCTCTAGTTGACTAGCTCGTTGATCAACAGATAGTCATGGTTTCCTGACTATGGACATTGGATGTCATTGATAACGAGATCACATCATTAGGAGAATGATGTGATGGACAAGACCCAATCCTAAACATAGCACAAGATCGTATAGTTCGTTTGCTAGGTTTTTCCAATGTCAAGTATCCTTTCCTTAGACCATGAGATCGTGTAACTCCCGGATACCGTAGGAGTGCTTTGGGTATACCAAATGTCACAACATAACTGGGTGAATATAAAGGTATACTACAGGTATCTCCGAAAGTGTCTGTTGGGTTGACACGGATCGAGACTAGGATTTGTCACTCCGCTTGACGGAGAGGTATCACCGGGCCTACTCGGTAATGCATCATCATAATGAGCTCAATGTGATCAAAGTGTTTGATCACGGGATCATGCATTACGGTACGAGTAAAGTGACTTGCCGGTAACGAGATTGAACGAGGTATTGGGATACCGACGATCGAATCTCGGGCAAGTAAAATACCGATTGACAAAGGGAATCGTATACGGGATTAATTGAATCCTCGACATCGTGGTTCATCCGATGAGATCATCGTGGAGCATGTGGGAGCCAACATGGGTATCCAGACCCCGCTGTTGGTTATTGCCCGAGAGCCGTCTCGGTCATGTCTGCATGTCTCCCGAACCCGTAGGGTCTACACACTTAAGGTTCGGTGATGCTAGGGTTGTGAGGATATGTATATGCAGTAACCCGAATGTTGTTCGGAGTCCCGGATGAGATGCCGGACGTCACGAGGAGTTCCGGATTGGTCCGGAGGTGAAGAATTATATATAGGAAGTGCAGTTTCGGCCATCGGGAGTGATCTGGGGGTCACCGGTATTGTACCGGGACCACCAGATGGGTCCCGGGAGTCCACCGGGTGGGGCCACCCATCCCGGAGGGCCCCATGGGCTGAAGTGGGAGGGGGGACCAGCCCTTAGTGGGCTGGTGCGCCCCCCAAGGCCCACCCCCTGCGCCTAGGGTTGGAACCCTAGGGTGGGGGGGGGGCGCCCACTTGCCTTGGGGGGCAATCCACCCCCCTTGGCCGCCGCCCCCTCTGGAGATGGGATCTCCAGGGGCCGGCGCCCCCCAGGGGGCCTATATAAAGGGGGGGAGGGAGGGGCAGCCGCACCCTTGCCCCTAGCGCCTCTCTCCCTCCCTGCTACACCTCTTCCTCTCACAGTACTCGGCGAAGCCCTGCTGCTGTGACGCCCTGCATCCACCACCACGCCGTCGTGCTGCTGGATCTTCATCAACCTGTCCTTCCCCTTGCTGGATCAAGAAGGAGACGTCACGCTGACCGTACGTGTGTTGAACGCGGAGGTGCCGTCCGTTCGGTGCTAGGATCTCCGGTGATTTGGATCACGTCGTGTACGACTACCTCATCCCCGTTCTCTGAACGCTTCCGCTCGCGATCTACAAAGTTATGTAGATGCATCCGATCACTCGTTGCTAGATGAACTCATAGATGGATCTTGGTGAAACCGTAGGAAAATTTTTGTTTTCTGCAACGTTCCCCAACACCAACGTCCTCAAGACCCTGCCGCCGGATGCTGATCTGGAGGCGCTCAAGGCCCTTGTCGCACCCATTGTGGACAAGGTGAGCGGGATCAAGAGGGTTGAGGGCGATCGTGTAGACTAGGCCTCCCGTTTTCTTCTTTTCTTGTCGCTGCTGGTCATGTTATGAAAACAATCTATTAGAGCCGCGACAAGCTATCTTGTAATATAACTCTATTTTGGGTAGTGATTGCAATGTTATTTCCTTTATTTGATTCCTTCCTTTGTATGTTTTTGCCCTATGCTTTTAGGGAACTTGCCGGCGCAGGCACCTTAGTGGCGAGCGTTGAGTGCGGGACGTCAGCAGCCTGCTGGCGGTGCCGTGACCGACAAGAAACCTTGTCGCAACTAGTCGCAGCTCACTTAAGTTGTTGAGCGGACTCGAAACAAAGTAAGGGCGCAACTCTAGTCGCAGCACACTTAAGTTGTTGAGCGGACTCGAAACAAAGTAAGGGTGCAACTATCCACGAGCTGGTTCCTCCGCGCATAGGTTTTCCATACAAACCATGGTCGTTCAAGGAAGATAACTTAAAAATTTAAAAAATCTGATTGCTCAAACTTTGGCAACTTAGCTTTTCTGTTGTTTGCTTTCCGGCAAGGCGAAACTTTCTTGAACGACGCCTGGTCCATACCATTATCTTCTCCTTCCCCCCCGGCAAACTTGTGGGCGAGGGAACCTTCCTTTCCTTGAGAAAAAAGAAAGAAGAGAAAATAAAGATATGGAGCCTTATGGCTCGTTATTGCTTACCGGGGGTTGGCGCTGCACAAAGTGTCAGATAACTCATGGAAAAAATAAAAAGCATGAAATTGACAAGATGTGCGGAGCACATGAGCTTTATTTATGCACAGGGTCTGCACCTGGCTTTGTACAAAGGATTACATGCAACAGCGGCAAGACTTGGACAAAAGGTGGTTGCCGGAACAGGGTCCGGCAACCGCGCCTTACGGGTAAAACTTACGAAGATTCTCAATGTTCCAGGAGTTGCTCACCGGAATGCCATCTTCGGTCTCAAGGCGGACAGCGCCAGGCCTAGTGACTCGTTTCACCTGGTAAGGGCCTTCCCACTTCGGCGTCAACTTGTTGGAATTCTTGGCGGACTGAACGCGCCGAAGAACAAGGTCGCCTTCCTCGAGACTTCTGGCGTTAGCTTTGCGGCTATGGTAGCGGCGCAAAGCTTGCTGGTAGCGAGCAGCTCGTACAGCAGCCTGAAGATGGTCTTCCTCAAGGAGCAGCGCGTCATCTTGTCGCAGCTGCTCTTGCTCAAGCTCATCATAAGCGAGCACTCGAGGTGACCCGTATACGAGTTCCGTGGGGAGAACTGCCTCTGCTCCATAGACTAGAGCGAAAGGTGTCTGGCCAGTGGCTCGATTTGGCGTCATCCTGATCGACCAAAGAACCACTGGCAGCTCCTCAATCCAGTTTCTTCCGCACTTGTGCAGCCTGTCGAAAGTCCTGGTCTTGAGCCCACGCAGCACTTCAGCATTTGCCCTCTCTGCTTGGCCGTTGCTTCTGGGGTGAGAAACAGAAGCGAAGCAGACCTTGGCGCTAAGATCTTGGACGTACTGCATGAAGGTGCGACTCGTGAATTGCGTACCGTTGTCGGTGATGATCCTGTTAGGGATCCCGAAGCGGCAAACAATCAACCTGAAGAACTTGACTACTGACTGTGCTGTCACCTTCCTCACTGCTTCCACTTCCGGCCACTTTGTGAACTTGTCGATTGCAACGTACAAGTACTCAAAGCCCCCGACTGCTCGGGGGAAGGGGCCGAGGATGTCGAGCCCCCAGACCGAAAATGGCTAGGATAAAGGGATCGTCTGGAGAGCTTGAGCTGGCTGGTGTATCTGCTTGGAATGGAACTGGCACGCTTAACACTTGGTTACTTGAGCAGTTGCATCCTGGAGGGCTGTCGGCCAAAAGAAACCTTGCCGGAATGCTTTGCCGGCAAGTGCTCTTGCGCCAATGTGGTGACGACATATGCCTCCATGTATCTCTGCCAACAGCTTTTGTCCGTCTTCCTGGTGAATACACTTAAATTTGACACCGTTGATTCTTCTTTTGTACAGTGTGTTGTCGACAAACTGGTACATACTTGACTGCCGGGCTACTCTTTCCGCTTCTTCTTGCTCTTCGGGAAGTTCTCCTGTCTGAAGGAAATGGACAATCTGCTGTGCCCATGCTGGAGCTTGTGGCTCGACAACAAGTACTAAAGGCACATCTGCTGCTGCGGGAATATCCGCTTCTACGGCGAGAACCTGCGGCTCAGCCGGAGCTTGACGTTCCCCGGCAAGCTTGCCGGAGCAAAACTTGTCGGGAGCGTCTGCTTCAACGGAACAAACCCTGGGGCTTGCTGGAGCAGACTGCTCCCTAGCACTCTTGGTGTTGATCTTGGGGACCTTCTTGGCGGCGGCTTCGGGAAGCTCTGCCGGAAAATAGTCACCAGAAATCAACTTCCTCTTCTTGCTCTGTCCAGTTGATGGCGTCACAGACGGTTGAGTCAGCTTGAGCACAAAGATCCCTGGTTCCACAGGTAACTTAAGTGCTGCGCACTTTGACAGGCCATCGGCAATGTCGTTCTGAGCTCTTGGAACATGTTCCATCTGTAGGCCGTCAAAGTGCTCTTCTAGATTTCTCACTTCATCAACGTAGGCTTCCATCAACGGACTCTGATAACTCTTATTCACTTGGCGGACGACAAGCTGCGAGTCACCCCTGACAATGAGCTTCTTGATCCCAAGGTCTGCCGCGATCCTGAGACCGGCAAGCGAACCTTCATACTCTGCAGTATTGTTTGTTGCTTGCTCCTTGGGAAAGTGCATTTGGACTATGTACTTGAGGTGCTCTCCGGTGGGTGCGACAAGAAGCACGCCAGCACCGGCGCCTTGCAGCGAGAAGGCACCATCAAAGTACATCAACCACTCTTTGCTTGCTTCCTTGACGGGGATGCTCGCTTCTGGAATTTCTTCATCTGGTGTTGGCGTCCACTCTGCTATGAATTCTGCCAATGCTCTGCTTTGGATAGTTGAAGTGCTCTCAAATTTGAGGCCATAGCTTGACAGTTCCAGTGCCCACTCAACAATCCTGCCTGTTGCTTCTGGATTCTGCAGTATCCTCTTCAGTGGAAAACGAGTGACAACTGTGATCTCATGTGCTTGGAAGTAATGGCGCAGCTTTCTCGAGGCCATGAGAAGGCCGAAAAGCAATTTCTGCACACCAGAGTACCTTGACCTAGCCCCCTGCAGAAGGGAACTGACAAAGTAAACTGGGCGCTGCACCATTCTCTTCTGTATCTCCTCACGCGCCTACGCAGATCCATCTTTGTCGGGACCAGAGCTCGTCGGGGAAGCCCCCTGCTTGTCGCTGGATGCGCCTGCCGTGGTTGCTGGCTCATCATCTGCCTCCCTCTCCGCTACTAACGCAGCACTAACCACTTGATTGGTTACCGCCAGATACAACAACAACTTCTCTTGTGGCTTAGGTGCGATAAGTATTGGAGTGGAGGACAGGTATCTCTTCAAGTCTTGCAGCACAGCCTCCGCTTCCGGAGTCCATTTCATTGGACCTACCTTTTTCAATATTTTGAAAAACGGCAGGGCGCGCTCAGCAGACTTAGAGATAAACCTGCTGAGAGCTGCCACGCAACCGGCAAGTCTTCGTACATCCTTGACGCGCTTTGGTGCTTCAATCTGCTCAATGGCCTTGATCCTTTCGGGATTGGCTTCAATTGCCCGCTGAGACACGAAGAACCCGAGGAGCTTGCCGGAAGGGACTCCAAACACACACTTCTCGGGGTTGAGCTTGAGGCTGATCTTGCGCAGATTTGCAAAAGTTTCGTCTAAATCTTGAATCAGAGTTGCCTTGTCCTTGCTCTTGACCACTATGTCATCCATGTAGGCTTCCACAATTCTGTGTATTTGTTGCTCAAAAGCGGTATGGACCACCCTTGCGAATGTTGAACCAGCATTCTTTAAACCGAAAGGCATCCGTATGAAACAGTACGTGCCACATGGAGTGATGAATGCGGTCTTCTCCTCATCCTCTTCTGCCATGAAGATCTGATGGTATCCTGAGTATGCGGCAAGAAATGAAAGCAAGTCACATCCGGCCGTTGAGTCAACAATCTGGTCAATGTGCGGCAAGGGAAATGGGTCTTTGGGACAAGCTTTGTTAACATCGGTAAAGTCGATACAAAGCCTCCATTTCCTGTTTGCCTTGCGCACGACTACAGGATTGGCCAACCACGTAGGATGGAGCACTCCCCTGACAAGGCCTGCCACTTCCAACTTCTTGATCTCTTCTGCGATGAATTCTTGGCGCTCCACTGCTTGCTTCCTGAGTTTCTGCTTGACGGGCCGCGCATGAGTACAGACGGCAAGGTGGTGCTCAATTACTTTCCTGGGAACACCGGGGATGTCAGACGGTTGCCACGCAAACACATCAACGTTCACCCGCAGGAAATCAATGAGCGCGCTTTCCTATTTGGGGTCGAGAGTGGCACTGATGGTGAAGGTACCACCAGTGCCGTCCTCCTTGGCGGACACCTTCTTGGTCTCTAGCGGAGCTGCCATTGTCTTCTTACACTTGCCGGTGGAGCTCGACGGTGCGTCCTCGACGGTAGCGCAACACTTCGAAGAGGTGCACTTGCCGGAGTGGGCATCAGAACTCTTGCCGGACTTGGTCTTCTTCTTCCCCCCGGGAGCTTCAGCGGCAAGTGACTTGCGATCCGTTGCGGCTACCGCTTCCCGGTAAATCTTGTCGGCACAGATAAGAGCATCCTTCTTGTCGCCAGGGACAGAGATGACACTTATCGGGCCTGGCATCTTTAGCATGTTATACGCATAGTGAGAGGCCTCCATGAACTTGGCGAGCGCTGGACGGCCGAGAATCCCATTGTAAGGCAATGGAAAATCGGCAACGTCAAAAGTGACTCTCTCAGCTCTGAAGTTCAACTCGCTGCCAAATGGCACCGGCAACATGATCTTCCCCTTCGGCTTGCTCCTTCCCGGGTTGATTCCTTGGAATGTGCCGGTCTCTTCGAGCTCGCTGTCAGGGACCTGGAGTTTCTGGAGCACAGCGGAGGTGATCAGGTTCAAGGCGGCCCCGCCGTCAACTAGAATCTTAGTGACATTGAGATTGCGGATAGTTTTTGAAACCAACATCGGCAAGCACCCGACCGCAGTTGTGCGATCAGGGTGGTCCTCAATATCAAAGATGATAGGCGTGCTGGACCATTTAAAAAGCTTGCGTGACTCGACGGGTGGTTCTGCCGCATTGACTTCCCGCACCCACTGCTTGAGTTGGCGGTGTGAAGTATGCAGAGAAGCACCGCCGTCAATGCACAAGACCTCTGTGGCTTTCTGTAACTCCTGCTCACTGGTCTCAACATCATCCATGTCTTCGTCGTCGTCGTCATCTTCATCCTTGTCGTGGCCGCGGGGAGGTCTGTCTCCTTGCCGCTGCTTGGCCTTGCCGCGGCGTCCTCCCCGACCGGGGCGCTTCATGCCGGATCCTCCAGCACCTCCTTGGGCTTTCTCCTTGTCGCGTCGCTCATATTCGGCCTTTTGCAGCTCGACAAGCTGCTCGACCTTCTTGCAGCTCTGGAGGTCATGGCCCTTGGTGCGGTGGATCTTGCAGTACTGTTTGTTGGTACCGTCCTGCTTGTCGGCGACCGCCACAGCCTGGCAGTTGGCGCATGCGGCAACCTCCTTGCCGGTGCTACCAGCTTTGGCTTTCTTGGCGCCACCTTCGTTGCCGGACTGCTCAACAACTAGCACATCTTTGCCTTTCCTCTTTCTGTTGTTCCGCTGCCGGTTTTTCCTTGTCGGGGCAGCATCCTCGCTGTCAGATCCTCCTGCTCCTGTATTCTCTCCGGGGAGTTTCCTCCCTTCCTCAGCACGTGCACACTTGTCGGCCAGGGCATACAACTCACTGACGTCCCTGATCTTGCACATCGCCATCTCCTCCCGCATCCTGCGGTTACGCATGTTCTGATGGAACGCGCTGATAACCGCGGCAGGGTGGACAACTGGGATGTTGTGCTGTACACGGCTGAATCTCTGAATGTACTTGCGCAGGGGCTCTCCTTCCTTCTGGGCGAGCAGATGAAGGTCACTCTCTTGGCCATGAGGTTTGTGGCCGCCTGTAAAGGCGCCGACAAACTGATGGCATAGATCTGCCCAGGAGGATATGGAGTTGTCCGGCAAGTGCATGAGCCAGGACTTGACGTTGGGCTTGAGCACCAGCGGAAGTAGTTGGCAAGGATCTTGTCGTCCCGCCCCCCAGTAGCTTGCACTGCGATGGTGTAGATGCTGAGGAACTCCGACGGATGCGACTTGCCGTCGTACTTCTCTGGTACGTCTGGCTTGAAATTCTTTGTGCTGGGCCACTGGACTTGCCGCATCTCACGGGTAAACGTAGGGCAACCTACCGCGTACGGCAAGTCGCCTGGTTCCCCTGGCGCATGCATGCCGAAAGAGGGCCCATCGCGCTGGTCCGATTGACGCCGCGCTTCTCTTCGGCGCTCGATGCGAGTTCGAGCGTCTTCTTGCTGTCGTTCGTGAAGAACTTGGCGTTGATCGCGACGAGCTCGTGGATCCGATGACGCGGTGGAGTCGCTGTCGAGGTGGATCCGGCGAGGCGGCGATCTTGGCCTTCGCGGCAGGGAGTGCACGGTGGTTGCACCCCCACCGGTCATGTCGCCACCGGCTCGTGCCTGGCTGACTTGCCGCGGCTGCGATGTACTCGGCTGCCGTGGAGCGTCGCCGTTGGCAAAGCCGATGAGATTCTAAATGGTGGCCCTCCAGTCGTCGATCTTGTCCGCCGTTGGAGGGTAATCTAGGAACAGTTGAGCTTGCGCCAAAGCTTCCGCTGGAGTGGCGGGTAGCGGTGGCGAACAGTGAGAGGAGCGGGGTATGCCCGGACTTCTAACTATGTTAGAAGGAGCAGTATCCCGTCCAAGCGACCGTGCCTCGCTCGCGCCAGCATGTTGGCGCGCACGCTGGTCTTGAGCATTCCGAGATCCACCAGCTCGATCTGGGTCCAGCAAGCGTATGGTACCGTGAGTACCATGACACTGCCGGTCCCGCGCCTCCTGAGATGACTGCCGTGATTGTACGGACGCCGAGGTCTTGGAGTGCGCCCGGTCGTTGTGGGAGCCGGCTACGCCGCCGATGGGCCGCGCAGCCTTGTCCTTGGACCTGGCGGCACCATGAGCTCCCTCGTCGACGCCCATTCTTCCGCCGGCGACTACCTCACCAGGCGTTTGCTCCGGCGGTGGTGGGTTTGTCGCGGACGGAGCAGCCGCCTCCGAAGCCTTCTTCTTCGGCGGCATGTCGATGAAGATGATGAAGATCTAGCTCGTGTGAACGCCGGATCAGGTTCACACAACCTCGACGCCCCCTACCTGGCGCGCCAAAGATGTCGGGGAAGCTGATCCACGACCACCTATGGGGACCGGCGGATCGGGCCCCTTTCGGTTCGGCGGGGGCGGAGATCGCACGAAGAGCAGAATGAGGCGAAGCACACGAGCAGTTTACCCAGGTTCGGGTTGCATGGATGCATAAAACCCTACTCCTTCTTTGTGGTTTGTATTGGGTTCTTGCTCGGGAGCGCTGAGTGCTACAGTACACACCAGCCGCTAACGAGACCGAGCGTGAGTGTTCTTCTGTTCGTCCCCCTCTCTACGTTGCGCATGGGCCTCCTTTTATATGCTCAAGGGGTCACCGATAGGTGGCAACGTAGACAGGGGTAAAAATGGAAAGGTGTTGCGGTTGGTACAGCTACCTGTACAGTGTATCATACCTAACCTTGATGACAGGGGACAAGGGCATTAAATGCCCATCTGCATCGCCCAAACAGTGCAAAAAGGGACCGTCAGGGATGCCACCGTTTGCCATGATGGCAATCTTGTCAGCGCCGCTTGCCACCGCGTACTGCTGGCTGCACAGCCTCCCGCCACGTACGCCTGGAAGGGTCCCAGAGCGACACGTTGGTGGATGTGCTGGAGCGTGGGTACGGAGTGGTAGCTTGCCGCGGCAAATGCCTTGCCGCGGTCGTTGTCTTGTCACGTCCGGAGGCTTGCCGCTCAGCGGGCCTCGCCGGGACGCGTGGCGCGTCGCGGCGAGTTCCTTGAGATGCCTTGGTTGGCCTTCCCGGCAAGCTCCTCTTGCCGGGGTCTTGTGCCTTGAGTGGCCTTCCCGGCAAGCTCCTCTTGACGGGGCCTTGTCTCCTTGGCTTGAATACTTTGTTCTTGAGTGGCTCCAAAGGAACCGCGGAGGACCTTGGCGGTCACCCGGCAAGCCTTGCCGCGGGATGCTGCGACTGCCCATGCACAAGTTCGGGATACTAGGGCACCCCTACTCTAGTACACCAACACCTTCGAAGAGGAAGGCAAAAAAAGACACGACCGAGCCTTCATCAAAGAGGTACGGCTTTGCAAATATGCTCCTTGGAAGTCACATCCAACTGTGACGTTGTCCGCTTGTGCCTTATCAGGAAAAGCGTTCGCCGGACTATATCCGGGGGTCCTGCCGATCACACTCCCAACAGCCAGGTTCCAGACCCTGTTGTAAAGATGGGGGGTGATACAGGAGTGACACCGGATTGTCCTTTGGCAGAGGATTCATATGATGTATCCGTCACAAACTCAGAAGTGGAGAGCGCCATGAATCATCGGCACCGGAAGGCCGGTCTATGCGACCTCAACTTTACCAAAGAGGCATTCAATGCCTTCAGCTCGGCTGATGCATACATCCGAGATGCTCGAGACGGACTTGCCAGAGCCACAGACTAGTATTTAAAAGATATACGGGTAAGTTTACATTGTCCAAATATGATAATTATATACCAGTAGCCCCCGAGACTTGAAACAGTTGATGCAACTGATTTAAGGATCATTGTATAACCAGGTGCTTACGGAGAAGAACAACCTGTTGTCTCAAGAACTGGAAAAGTGTCGAACCGAGCTAAAAGCCACTACCGTTGAACTGGAAAAATCCAAGAAGGTGATAACCCACAAGTATAGGGGATCGCAAGAGTTTTCGAGGGTAGAGTATTCAACCCAAATTTATTGATTCGACACAAGGGGAGCCAAAGAATATTCTCAAGTATTAGCAGCTGAGTTGTCAATTCAACCACACCTGGATAACTTAATATCTGTAGCAAAGTATTTAGTAGCAAAGTAATATGATAGTAGCGGAAACTGCGATAAAAGTAACAGTAGTAGTTTTGTAGTAATTGTAACAGAGAAAAGTAACTAAGCAAAGAGCAATATGTGAAAAGCTCGTAGGCATTGGATAGGTGATGGAGAATTATGTCGGATGCGATTGCTCATGCAAAAGTTATAACATAGGGTGACACGGAACTAGCTCCAGTTCATCAATGTAATGTAGGCATGTATTCCGAATATAGTCATACGTGCTTATGGTAAAGAACTTACATGACATCTTTTGTCCTACCCTCCCGTGGCAGCGGGGTCCTATTGGAAACTAAGGGATATTAAGGCCTCCTTTTAATAGAGTACCGGACTAAAGCATTAACACTTAGTGAATACATGAACTCCTCAAACTACGGTGATCACCGGTAAGTATCCCGATTATTGTCACTTTGGGGTTAACGGATCATAACACACAATAGGTGACTATAGACTTTCAAGATAGGATCAAGAACACACATATATTCATGAAAACATGATAGGTTCAGATCTGAAATCATGGCACTTGGGCCCTTGTGACAAGAATTAAGCATAGCAAAGTCATAGCAACATCAATCTCAGAACACAATGGATACTAGGGATCAAACCCTAACAAAACTAACTCGATTACATGGTAAATCTCATCCCACCCATCACCGTCCAGCAAGCCTACAATGGAATTACTCGCGCATGACGGTGAGCATCATGAAATTGGTGATGGAGGAAGGTTGATGATGATGATGGCGACGGATTCCCCTCTCCGGAGCCCCGAATGGACTCCAGATCAGCCCTCCCGAGAGAGTTTAGGGCTTGGCGGCGGCTCTGTACCATAAAACATGATGAATCCTTCTCTCTGTTTTTTTTCTCCCCGAACGTGAATATATAGAATTGGAGTTGAGGTCGGTGGAGCACCAGGGGGCCCATGAGGCAGGGGGCGCGCCCCCATCCTCGTTGACAGGGTGTGGGCCCCCTGGCCTTGATTCTTTCGCCAATATTTTTTATTAATTCAAAAAATGTTCTCTGTGAAGTTTCAGGTCATTCCGAGAACTTTTATTTCTACACCAAAATAACACCATGGCAATTCTATTGAAAACATCGTCAGTCCGGGTTAGTTCCATTCAAATCATGCAAGTTAGAGTCCAAAACAAGGGCAAAAGTGTTTGGAAAAGTAGATACGATGGAGACGTATCAACTCCCCCAAGCTTAAACCTTTGCTTGTCCTCAAGAAATTCAGTTGACAAACTGAAAGTGATAAAGAAAAACTTTTACAAACTTTGTTTGCTCTTGTTGTTGTAAATATGTAAAGCCAGCATTCAAGTTTTCAACAAAGATTATGAACTAACCATATTCACAATAACATTTAGGTCTCATATTTACTCATATCAATGACATAATCAACTAGCGAGCAATAATAGTAAATCTCGGATGACAACACTTTCTCAAAACAATCATAATATGATATAACAAGATGGTATCTCGCTAGCCCTTTCTAAGACCGCAAAACATAAATGCAGAGCACCTCTGAAGATCAAGGACTGACTAAACATTGTAATTCATGGTAAAAGGATCCAGTCATGGTCATACTCAATATAAATTAATAGTAATGGAAAGATGCAAATGACAACGGTGCTCTCCAACTGGTGCTTTTTAAAAAGAGGGTGATGACTCAACATAAAAGTAAATAGATAGGCCCTTCGCAGAGGGAAGCAGAGATTTGTAGAGGTGCCAGAGCTCGATTTTTGAAATAGAGATGAATAATATTTTGGGTGGCATACTTTCATTATCAACATAACAACCAAGAGATCTCGATATCTTCCATGCTACACACATTATAGGCGGTTCCCAAACAGAATGGTAAAGTTTATACTCCCCCACCACCACCAAGCATCGATCCATGGATGGCCCGAAACAACGGGTGCCTCCAACTAACAACAGTCCTAGGGGAGTTTTGTTTGCAATTATTTTGATTTGGTTTGAGCATGGGACCGGGCATCCCGATGACCAGCCATTTTCTCGTGAGCGAGGAGTGGAGTCCACTCCTCTTGAGAATAACCCGCCTAGCATGGAAGATACAGACAACCCTAGTTGATACATGAGCTATTCGAGCATACAAAACATAATTTCATTTGAAGGTTTAGTGAGGGAGTCCTGGATTAGGGGGTGTTCGGATAGCCGGACTATGACCTTTGGCGGGACTCCTGGACTATGAAGATACAAGATTGAAGACTTTGTCCCGTGTCCGGATGGGACTTTCCTTGGCGTGGAAGGCAAGCTTGGCGATACAGATATGTAGATCTCCTTCCGTTGTAACCGACTCTGTGTAACCCTAACCCTCTCCGGTGTCTATATAAACCGGAGGGTTTTAGTCCGTAGGACGAACAACAATCATACCATAGGCTAGCTTCTAGGGTTTAGCCTCTCTGATCTCGTGGTAGATCTACTCTTGTACTACCCATATCATCAATATTAATCAAGCATGAGTAGGGTTTTACCTCCATCGAGAGGGCCCGAACCTAGGTAAAAACATCGTGTCCCTTATCTCCTGTTACCATCCGCCTAGACGCATAGTTCGGGACCCCCTACCCGAGATCCGCCGGTTTCGACACCGACATTGGTGCTTTCATTGAGAGTTCCTCTGTGTCGTCAGTTGTAGGCCCGATGGCTCCTCCGATCATCAACGATGATGCGGTCCAGGTGAAAACACAAGTGCTCCCCAGGTGGTTTTGGTAATTAATGTCAACATATCTCTTGTTGGACTAACACTTTTATCTAGTATTTTCAGATAAGTTCAACAATGGAGTGGCATGGACTAAAGGATGTGGGAACTCCTTCAGAATGCTAAGGACAAAGGATTGGCTAAAGCTGCAAGCTCAAGACTCTTCATATTACATTTTAGTGATCCAAGATCACATTGAGTCTATAGGAAAAGCCAATACTATTAAGAAGGGATGAGGTGTTGCTTAATGAGCCTCTTGCTTCATGTGCTTGGTGATATGCTCCAAAACCCTCAGCTACTTTCCCATTTCCACATATGGCCTAAACCCAAAGCCAAACTCGGACCTACCGATTCTTTCCATCCGGCGCCACCGAGTCTCATTTGTCATAGCCACTGCCAAACCCTAAGCAAATCGGTTCTATCGATAGGGATCTCGGTCTCACCGAGATGGGATTGCAATCTCACTGTGTATGTCCATTGTCAAAATCGGTCTCACCGAGTTTGAGCAATCAGTACTACCGAGATTACAATGCAAACTCTTTGGTTAACCTATTACCAAAATCGGTCCAACCGAGTTTAGTAATCGATCCCACCGAGTTTGCCTGACCAACTCTCTGGTTAGCTAATTACCAAAATTGGTCTCACCGAGTTTGTGTAATAGGTCTCACCGAGATTACGTTATGCCCTAACCCTAACCATATCGGTCCTACCGAGTTGCATGTCAGTGCCACCGAAAATCTCTAACGGTCACAAGGTTTACTATTTCAGTCCAACCGAGTTTGTTGATTCGGTCCCACCGAGATTGGTAAATTGTGTGTAATGGTTGGATTTTGTGTGGAGGCTATATATACCCCGCCACCTCCTCTTCACTCGTGGAGAAAGCCATCAGAACACATCTACACCTCCAACTCATATGTTCTGAGAGAGAACCACCTACTCATGTGTTGAGACCAAGATATTCCATTCCTACCATATGAATCTTGATCTCTAGCCTTCCCCAAGTTGCTTTCCACTCAAATCTTCTTTCCACCAAATCCAAATCCTGTGAGAGAGAGTTGAGTGTTGGGGAGACTATCATTTGAAGCACAAGAGCAAGGAGTTCATCATCAATACACCATTTGTTACTTCTTGGAGAGTGGTGTCTCCTAGATTGGCTAGGTGTCACTTGGGAGCCTCCGACAAGATTGTGGAGTTGAACCAAGGAGTTTGTAAAGGCAAGGAGATTGCCTACTTCGTGAAGATCTGCCGCTAGTGAGGCAAGTCCTTCGTGGGCGATGGCCATGATGGGATAGACAAGGTTGCTTCTTCGTGGACCCTTCATGGGTGGAGCCCTCCGTGGACTCGCGCAACCGTTACCCTCCGTGGGTTGAAGTCTCCATCAACGTGGATGTAGGATAGCACCACCTATCCGAACCATGACAAAAACATCCTTGTCTCCAATTGCGTTTGAATTCTCCAAACCCTTCCCCTTGCATTCTTGCAAGTTGCATGCTTTACTTTCCGCTGCTCATATACTCTTTGCATGCTTGCTTGATATATATTGTGTATGTTGAAATTGTTCCTAAACTCCACTTAAACCGAAAAAGTTTAAAAACTGCAACTTTAGCACTAAGTGTCTAATCACACCCCCTCTAGACACATCTTCTCAAGATCCCACAAGTGGTATCAGAGCTTTGGTCTCCATTGCCTTGGTTTGATCACCATTGAAGGAAGATGGATGAGTCTACTTTGGGGAGTCTTAGACATAGAGTGCCTATTCTTGATGGAGAGTATTTTCATGAGTAGAAAAACAAGATGCTTGTAATTTTTAAACAATATCATTTGAACAAGTATATTGCTAGTCCTTGTGCGCCTCATGTTGATCCTATGCATCCCACCCTAGATGAAGATATTGACATGATTCGCAATCTTAGAACTGTTGAGCTCATCATTAGAGGATTGCCCAAAAACTTGATTGCTAGTTTACCTACTCTTAATTGTGCCTATACTATATGGAAATTTCTTGAGAAACGATTTCCCGACTATTCCTTGAAAAATTTGGATGAAATTCTCCATAAATCTATTGCCTTGAGTAAGATGAACTCTAGTGATCCTAGTTTTGGTGATTGTCTATTTGAGCTTACTAATCTCATGCACGCTAAAGGAAATGTTGGAATCATTAGTGATATTATATCCGAAGCTATAATAATTCATAAAGGTGGCCACTTTGATGATCATTTATCTAATGAATCACTCTCTCTAGGAAATGATGAGTCACAAGATTATGTTGGACATGGATACTATGATGAGGATGATGATAGTGACTTCGATCTTGATGATGCAATGAGACATTTTGGTCTCATGGCAAATCTTCGGGGATATGTGTCAGGAGGAAAGGAATGGGTTCTTGACAGTGGATGTACTGATCATATGACCGGAGATGAAGAGATGTTCCGTGAGCTTGCTGAAAATGACGACCCTCGAAAATATCTCACCTTTGGTGATAATTCAAAGGGTAAGGTGGTTGGCCTTGGTAAGGTGGCCATCTCACACGATAGCTCCATTCAAAATGTCATGCTCGTTGAATCTCTCGGCTACAACTTACTTTCAGTATCTAGACTTGCTGATTTCGGTTTGAATGTCCTATTTACTGAGGTAGATTGCCAAGTGTTTCGTCGAGACAATCATAAAATGGTCTTTACCGGTATACGTAGAGGTGATCTTTACATTGTCGATTTCTCTAAAAAGGCACAACCTAAAACTTGCTTTATCGCTAAATCCTCAAAAGGTTGGTTGTGGCATAGACGACTAGGTCACGTTGGCATGAGAAACCTTGACAAGCTTATTAAAGGAAATCATATCCTTGGAATTAACGATGTCATATTTGATAAAGATAGACTTTGTAGTGCTTGTCAAGCAGGTAAACATGAGGAAGGCATCCCGTGAAGAACATCATGACCACACGGAGGCCACTCGAGCTACTTCATATGGATCTTTTTGGTCCCAACGCCTACAAGAGTCTCGGTGGAAATTCTTTTGGTCTAGTTATAGTTGATGATTTTTCAAGATTTACGTGGGTGTTCTTTCTTGATGACAAATCGCAGGTCCAAAAGATCTTCAAAAACTTCGCTAGGAAGGCCCAAAATCAATTTGAAGTGAAGATCAAGAAGGTTCGCAGTGACAACAGAACGGAGTTCAAGAACGCAAATGTGGACACCTTTCTTGACGAAGAAGGGATCTCACATGAGTTCTCGGCTACGTACACACCTCAACAAAATGGAGTTGTTGAGAGGAAGAACCAGACGCTCATCGAAATGGCGAGAACGATGCTTGATGAGTACAAGACGCTGAAGCACTTTTGGGCAGAAGCGGTTGAGACAGCTTTTCATGCAACAAATCGCTTGTATCTTCACAAGCTACTCGGCAAGACGGCATACGAGCTCCTCACTGGTAACAAACCCCAAGTTGGATACTTTCGAGTATTCGGCTCAAAGTGCTCCATTCTTGATAAGCATCGTCGTTCAAAGTTTGCTCCAAAATCTCATGAAGGTTTCCTACTTGGTTATGGCTCAAACTCTCACACTTACCGTGTCTACAACAATTTCACCCGAAAGGTTGAAGAGACGGTAGATGTGAAGCTTGATGAATCTAACGGCTCGCAAGTAGAGCAATTGCCAATTGATGTAGGAGACAAAGACCCTTCAGAAGCAATCCAAGACTTGTCTATTGGCAAAATTCGTCCAACGGAGGTGAAGGAGAGTACCTCGTCCGTCCAACTGGAAGCTTCTACTTCACGACAAGGTGAACCAAGAATCGACACGGAAGCATCCACAAGTGGGACACACCAAGATGAAGAAGACGAGGAAATACATCAAGACGAACGCCAACAACCTCCTTCTCCACCAAGACAAGAGAACGACAACGCCAACAGTGAAGAAGGCCAAGAAGAAGAACAAGATGAAGAATATGTTCAACGAAGACCCAAGCAAAAGCTCTCACGAGTTCGAGCAAGAATTGCTAAGGACCATCCCGTCGAGCAAATCTACAATGATATTCAAACCGGGAGAATCACTCGCTCAAAAACTCGTTTAGCTAACTTTTGTGAAAACTATTCATTCATCTCTAGCATTGAACCTATGAAGGTCGAGGAAGCATTGGAAGATCCGGATTGGATAAACGCTATGCATGAAGAGCTACACAACTTTGAGAGAAACCAAGTTTGGACATTGGTTGAGAAGCCCGACAACAACCACAACATCATTGGTACCAAATGGGTGTTTTGCAACAAGCAAGATGAAGATGGACAAGTGGTTCGCAACAAAGCACGTCTCGTCGCCCAAGGGTACACACAAGTCGAAGGTATGGACTATGGTGAGACATATGCTCCCGTTGCTAGACTTGAGTCCATTCGCATCTTACTTGCCTATGCTAATCAGCATAATATCACCTTGTACCAAATGGACATTAAAAGTGCTTTTCTAAATGGTGAAATAGAGGAGGAAGTTTATGTCAAACAACCTCCCGACTTTGTCAATCCTAAGAAACCAAATCATGTTTACAAACTTCATAAAGCCCTTTATGGTCTTAAACAAGATCCTAGAGCATGGTATAATGCTTGACCAAATTCCTTATTGCAAGTGGTTTTGAAATTGGAAAAATTGATTCCACACTTTTTACTAAAAGAGTTAATGGAGAACTATTTGTATGCCAAATTTATGTTGATGATATCATATTTGGTTCAACTAACCCTCTTTTTAGTGAAAAGTTTGAAAGCTAATGTCGAAGAAGTTTGAGATGTCTATGATGAGTGAACTCAAATTCTTTCTCGGTTTGCAAATCAAGCAAACTAAGGAAGGTACATTTGTCTCTCAAACGAAGTACACCAAAGACTTATTCAAGAAGTTCAATATGCAAGAATGCAAAGGTATGCCTACACCCATGCCTACTAGTGGACATAATGATTTGACCAAAGATGGTGAACCGGTTGATCAAAAGGTTTATCGCTCTATGATTGGTTCATTGTTATACCTATGTGCTTCATGTCCCGATATTATGCTAAGTGTGTGCATGTGTGCACGATATCAAGCTGCTCCTAAAGAATGTCATCTTAAGGCCGTGAAAAGGATAGTGAGATACTTAATCCATACACCAAATTTTGGCATTTGGTATCCTAAGAGGTCCTCTTTTGATCTTGTTGGCTATTCCGACTCGGATTATGCCGGAGACAAGGTTGATAGAAAGTCCACTTCGGGTACTTGTCAATTTCTTGGTAGATCTCTTGTGTCTTGGTCCTCCAAGAAACAAAACTCGGTATCCTTATCCACCGCTGAAGCGGAATACATTGCCGCTGGTTCATGTTGTGCTCAATTACTTTGGATGACCCAAACCTTTAAAGATTATGGGATCTATGTGAAACATGTTCCATTGGTTTGTGACAATGAAAGTGCTATCAAAATTGGTCATAATCCTGTACAACATTCTCGAACTAAGCATATTGAAGTTCTTCATCATTTCATTCAAGATCATGTTGCTAAGGGTGACATTAATCTTAAGCATGTTCGCACCGATAAGCAATTAGCAGATATATTCACTAAACCACTTGATGAGAAAGTGTTTTGCAGGTTGAGAGGTGAATTGAACATCATTGATGCTTTGAACTTGGAGTAGGAACTCCATTGGATACATGCAAGACATGAGCTTATGACTAATCCATGATATATCTCTTATGATGATTATCTTATGTCTTGGACAAATTTGCATCTTGCATGTTATCTAACCCATGTTAGGTACTTGGTTGGATCCAATTTTATGAGACTGCAACTCACCCACATCTTGAGCAATCTCTACATCACCAAGTCTTTACACAATGGTGGTTGAAGACGAGGAAGCACAAAACCATTCAAATATATCCTTTGACAAATTCTATGTTAAATTCTATGATTGTCATTTTGGATACACAAGTGCTCTTCCTTGCAAGACTAACCCATGTAGGTAGATGAACTCAAACTCCAAGTGGTGCTCCCAACTCTTGATGATCTACATCAACCTTGAGCACCCACACAAGTTCAACCACATGAGCAAGATCCACACCACCACCCAAGGTATGTTATTCCATCTTAGAGAAGCTTTACTCCAAGTCATGAGTCAAAGCAACTCAGCAAGATGTGAATACATCAAGATGCTTAAACGAAAAGTGGTAACCCCATTTTGAGCTTAAACGATGAGCATGACCTATGATCAAGTGCTCTCACTTGACTCCTAAGTCAATATACTCTAACATAGGTGACTATGTCACCGCCCAACTCTAGATGGAGTTCTCTTGTGTTTCTTTCTGTGTTATTGCATTTGTCCCTTGCATATTTGTTTTCCCCTTTTCAAAAAAAAACTTCATCTAGATCTTTTATTTCCTTTTTGTTTTTGTTCTGCATTTTCTGCATCCAATTCATTGCAAATATTTCAGTTAATTCATTGCAAATCTTTGTGAGATCTTATTTGTCTAGTGAGCTGAGGTGACAAGTATCTTTCTCTGTGATGAACTCGGTTTCACCGATTTGTAGTTTTCGGTCCAAGTGAATCCTTTCGGTACCACCAAAACATGCCACTCGGTGCCACCGATTTCACAACAGGAAAAACAGTTTGCCACTTGTTCTATATTTCTTCTGATCCAGCTCCACTCGATGAATCTTGTCCTCTACAAGCATCACAGTTTTATCCATTGCTTTGTGCTGAGTCTCAAGGACCAAACCCATTCTACAAATTCCAGAAAGCCTTTCTTGGAAATTGATGTCAAAGGGGGAGAGAGAGATCACATCAAAGCTTATCACCTACAAGGGAGAGAGTATTAAGGGGGAGAAAGAGATCTCCAGAGGGAGAGAATACTCAAGGATCCCAGATGCTTGATGTTCAAGAGGAGAGATGCCACATGTCTCTTTGGGGGAAAGACATGTTCATATGTGCTTATTTGCATTAAGTTCTATCCATTTATATCTTTCAGCTCTGATTTTGTGTTCCCTATCTTCTCCCAATATCCCATGTCAGATTCAGGGGGAGCAAGACACCTAAGGGAAAGAAACCATTCAAATTCATTGCATATCTTTACTCTTGGGGACATGTCTAATCCAATATGGTACCTTGTACTCACTCTCTACATGTCATCCCAGTCTTGGTATTCTTGTGGTTTCTTTTGTTTGCTCTGGCTAGTGGATGTATCTGTGTTATCTAACCTTGTTTGTGCAGGTTCATTCCATCCTAAGCCAACTTAAGACTACAAGGTAAGTATATGCATCAGAATCATGAGTATGAGGAATTCTTGCTTATGTACATACTGTTTGCAAGAAGGACTCATGAGCATGAAGGTATTTTCCTCAATAATCTTTTGCTCTGATGCATATGGCCAAGATACATGTAACACATTGCCCACTCTGTCATGGTTATGCTCTCACATGCTTCTACATTTCATATCACATGATTGCAGACATGTAGGGGGAGCCTATGTTTGTTACATGTCCTTCCAAAGCTTTACTTGCTATTCCTTATATCTTTATCTAAAGCTTTGATGTATGTTGCCATCAATTACCAAAAAGGGGGATATTGAAAGCACAAGTGCTCCCCAGGTGGTTTTGGTAATTAATGTCAACATATCTCTTGTTGGACTAACACTTTTATCTAGTATGTTTCAGATAAGTTCAACAATGGAGTGGCATGGACTAAAGGATGTGGGAACTCCTTCAAGATGCTAAGGACAAAGGATTGGCTAAAGCTTCAAGCTCAAGACTCTTCATTTTACATTTTAGTGATCCAATATCACATTGAGTCTATAGGAAAAGCCAATACTATTAAGAAGGGATGAGGTGTTGCTTAATGAGCCTCTTGCTTCATGTGCTTGGTGATATGCTCCAAAACCCTCAGCTACTTTCCCATTTCCACATATGACCTAAACCCAAAGCCAAACTCGGACCTACCGATTCTTCCTATCCGGCGCCACCGAGTCTCATTTGTCATAGCCACTGCCAAACCCTAAGCAAATCGGTTCTACCGATAGGGATCTCGGTCTCACCGAGATGGGATTGCAATCTCACTGTGTATGTCCATTGTCAAAATCGGTCTCACCAAGTTTGAGCAATCAGTACTACCGAGATTACAATGCAAACTCTCTGGTTAACCTATTACCAAAATCGGTCCAATCGAGTTTAGTAATCGGTCCAACCGAGTTTGCCTGACCAACTCTCTGGTTAGCTAATTACCAAAATCAGTCTCACCGAGTTTGTGTAATCGGTCTCACCGAGATTACGTTATGCCCTAACCCTAACCATATCGGTCCTACCGAGTTGCATGTCAGTCCCACCGAAAATCTCTAACGATCACTAGGTTTACTATTTCGGTCCGACCGAGTTTGTTGATTCGGTCCCACCGAGATTAGTAAATTGTGTGTAACGGTTGGATTTTGTGTGGAGGGTATATATACTCCTCCACCTCCTCTTCACTCGTGGAGAAAGCCATCAGAACACATCTACACCTCCAACTCATATGTTCTGAGAGAGAACCACCTACTCATGTGTTGAGACCAAGATATTCCATTCCTACCATATGAATCTTGATCTCTATCCTTTCCCAAGTTGCTTTCCACTCAAATCTTCTTTCCACCAAATCCAAATCCTGTGAGAGAGAGTTGAGTGTTGGGGAGACTATCATTTGAAGCACAAGAGCAAGGAGTTCATCATCAACACACCATTTGTTACTTCTTGGAGAGTGGTGTCTCCTAGATTGGCTAGGTGTCACTTGGGAGCCTCCGACAAGATTGTGGAGTTGAACCAAGGAGTTTGTAAGGGCAAGGAGATCGCCTACTTCGTGAAGATCTGCTGCTAGTGAGGCAAGTCCTTCGTGGGCGATGGCCATGATGGGATAGACAAGGTTGCTTCTTCGTGGACCCTTCGTGGGTGGAGCCCTCCGTAGACTCGCGCAACCATTACCCTCCGTGGGTTGAAGTCTCCATCAACGTGGATGTAGGATAGCACCACCTATCCGAACCACGACAAAAACATCCTTGTCTCCAATTGCGTTTGAATTCTCCAAACCCTTCCCCTTACATTCTTGCAAGTTGCATGCTTTACTTTCCGCTGCTCATATACTCTTTGCATGCTTGCTTGATATATATTGTGTATGTTGAAATTGTGCCTAAACTCCACTTAAACCGAAAAAGTTTAAAAACTGCAACTTTAGCACTAAGTGTCTAATCACCCCCCCTCTAGATACATCTTCTCAAGATCCTACACCAGGGTGAGACTTTTCTCCTCGGACAGATCTTCGTATTCGGCGGCTTTGCACTGCGGGCCAATTCGCTTGGCCATCTGGAGCAGATTGAAAGCTACGCCCCTGGCCATTAGGTCAGATTTGGAAGCTTTAACTACACGGCTGATATCTGCGGAGACTTGATCTTCGACGGATTCGAGCCATAGCCGGGCGCGCCGCACTGTCGCGAAGGGCATGATCTAGCTCTGCCGCCGGACAGTGCCTTGGAGGCCGCACCCGTGTCCGCTCCGACCCTTATCTCGGAGCCGACTGCACCGATCGAGGACGGGTGGCTGGACACCGCCTCGGGGGCTGCAATCTCTACGGAGATCGAGCCGAACACTAGCCTTACCCTCTGCGAAGCCCGTGACTCCAAGGTGCCGGACTCCTCTCCGGACTCCGAGCCCTCCACGCCCTTGCCTGTCGAATCCGATTGGGCGCCGATCAAGGAATTCACCGCCGCGGATATCTTTCAGCACTCGCCCTTCGGCGATATTCTGAATTCACTAAGGTCTCTCTCTTTGTCAGGAGAGTCCTGGCCGGATTATGGCCAACAGGATTGGGATGCGGATGACGAAGAAATTCGATGCCCACCCACCACCCACTTCATAGCCACTGTCGATGATTTAACCGACATGCTAGATTTCGACTCCGAAGACATCGACGGTATGGACGACGATGTAGGAGACGAACAGGAACCAGCGCCTATAGGGCACTGGAAAGCCACCTCGTCATATGACATATATATGGTGGATACAACCAAAGAAGGCAATGGCGACGGAACAACGAGGGATGACCCCTCCAAGAAGCAACCCAAGCGCCGGCGTCAGCGGCGCCGCTCTAAGTCCCGCCAAAGAAAAAAGGGTGAAACCGGCACCGGAGACAATAACACCCCGGACAGTGCCAAAGACAACTCCCTCCAGCAAGATTCAGCGCAGGAGGATGGAGAAGCCAGCCCTCCTGAGTGGGCGACAGACAGAGAGGAAGAGGATGATAATTACATGCCTCCCTCCGAAGACGAGGCAAGCCTCGGCGACGACGAATTTGTCGTGCCCGAGGATCGCGCCGAACAAGAGCGCTTTCAGCGCAGGCTTATGGCCACGGCGAGCAGCCTCAAGAAAAAAACAGCAACATCTTAGAGCTGATCAAGACTTGCTAGCGGCAGATGGACTGAAGTCCTGGTGGCCGAAGAGTATGAACTCGAACGCCCCTCCAAGAGCTACCCAAAGCGCAGGCTGCTACCCTGATTAGAGGAGGAAGCACCTAAACCTACATCAGCAGCGCATGATGTGGCCGATCGGCCACCTCGTGGCCGTGACAGAGAGGCCTCACAGCCCTCCATTCAAGCCGCACCCCGGCGTCGCTCAAAAAATACCAAGGCACGGGGAAACGCGCTAGACCTGCGCGATATGTTGGAGGACAAGGCAAGGCAAACAAGATCAATCTAGGGATCGCGTGGGCACCCCACGACTTGAGACGATAACCATCACGCCGGATACAGCAAATCCGGCCGAGCCGAATGCAGCAGACAAAGCTCATTTGAGCTACGTCGTGATATAGCCCAGTACAGAGGCGCCGCTCACCCACTATGCTTCATAGATGAAGTAATGGATCATCAAATCCCAGAGGGTTTCAAACCTGTAAACATCGAATCATACGATGTCACAACAGATCCTGCGGTATGGATCGAAGATTATCTCCTTCATATCCACATGGCCCGTGGCGATGATGTACACACCATCAAATACCTCCCACTCAAGATTAAAGGACCAGCTCGACATTGGCTTAACAGCTTGCCAGCATAATCAATTGGTTGTTGGGAGGACCTGGAAGCCACATTCCTCGACAATTTCCAGGGCACCTATGTGCGACCACCAGACACCGATGACCTAAGCCACATAATTCAGCAGCCAGAGGAATCGGCCAGGCAATTCTGGACATGGTTCCTAACCAAGAAAAATCAAATCATTGACTGTCCAGACGCAGAGGCCCTAGCAGCCTTCAAACACAACATCCGTGATGAGTGGCTTGCCCGGCACCTAGGACAGGAAAAGCCGAAATCCATGGCAGCCCTCACGACACTCATGACCCGCTTTTGCGCGGGAGAAGGCAACTAGCTAGCTCGTAGTAATAACATGACCAAGAGCCCTGGTAATTCGGATACCAAGGACAGCAATGGCAGGTCGCGTCGCAACAAGCACAAGCATCGCATTAACGGCAACAGTGCTGAGGATACGACAGCTAATGCCGGATTCAGAGGCTCTAAACCCGGTCAGCAGAAAAAGCCATTCAAGAGAAATACTCCGGGCCCGTCCAGTTTGCACCGAATACTCGATCGCTCGTGCCAGATACATGGCACCCCCGAAAAGCCAGCCAATCACACCAACAGGGATTGTTGGGTGTTTAAGCAGGCAGGCAAGTTACATGCCGAAAACAGAGACAAGGGGCTACATAGAGATGACGAGGAGGAGCCCCGACCGCCGAACAATAGTGGACAGAAGGGTTCTCCCCCACAAGTGCAGACGGTGAACATGATATACGCAACCCACATTCCCAAGCGGGAGCGGAAGCGTGCACTCAGGGACGTATATGCGTTAGAGCCAGTCGCCCCAAAGTTCAACCCATGGTCCTCCTGCCCGATCACTTTTGATCGAAGGGACCACCCCACTAGCATTTGTCATGGCGGATTCGCCGCATCGGTTCTTGACCCAATCATTGACTGATTTCACCTCACTAGAGTCCTTATGGACGGCGGGAGCAGCCTGAACCTGCTTTATCAGGATACAATGCGGAAAATGGGCATAGATCCCTCAAGGATTAAACCCACAAAAACAACCTTTAAAGGCGTCATACCAGGTGTAGAGGCCAACTGTACTGGCTCAGTTACACTCGAAGTGGTCTTCGGATCCCCGGATAATTTCCGAAGTGAGGAGTTAATCTTCGACATAGTCCCGTTCCGCAGTGGCTATCACGCACTGCTCGGACGAACCGCATTTGCAAAATTCAATGCGGTGCCGCACTACGCATACCTCAAGCTCAAGATGCCAGGCCCTCGAGGAGTCATTACGGTCAATGGAAACACCGAACGCTCTCTCCGAACGGAGGAGCATACGGCGGCGCTGGCAGCAGAAGTACAGAGCAGCCTCTCAAGGCAATTCTCCAGTCCGGCTTTAAAATGTCCGGACACCCTCAAACGCGCCCGGAGTAACCTACAACAAGACCGCCTGGCACGTCCCGAGCAAGCGTAGCAATATGGCCCCAACCCCAGCCCTCGCGAAACTGCGAAATCAGTACTACGCGTACATAATTACGCTCTGAAATCCCATGGGCACAGGGGGAGGGGCACGTCCACGACATGCCCTAAATGCGGCTCGACCGCACTAGGGGCTCCCGATTTCGTCATTTTTCTTACTTTCAGGACTCCATCATACGGAAGGCCTGTCCGGCAGCACAATCGCCGAACACACGATGCAACAACCAAGGAGGTAGGAAGCTACGCCGAATTCTCAGGTGGTTTTTATAATGAGCAACACACCTGTCTTACATATCATCTCGCAGCTCGCCCCCGGAGGGGACATGTCAAATAGTCCCATCTCTTGCTTATCGCACTATTTGTATCGTTCTGCTTTGACAGCAGCATTTTAAAATAAACAATGCTTAGCTTCAGCTTATTACCGCATTATCTATTCATTTATTTTTTAAATATATATGTTCAGTTATGACATTTAGCACCCGTACACTTTGGTACGACCAATACGCCAGGGGCTCAAGCACCCCATAACACGACGTGAGAAGTCCGAACACTTTCACAAGTGCGCCCCCCGATCTTATAGCATTATATGCATCAGCTCCGAATCATGTCTTTGGTCAATAGTTGGGTTTGCCCGGCTCCCATGTTTTGGTACCTTACGTTCCTCTATATCAGCTAAGGTAGCGCTGGGAGAACTACTGCGATTGTGCCCCAGTTGAGCTGGGCTTAAGCACCTCAGTAGAGAAAGCTAAAACTGACTGTCATGATAGGGCGAGAGCTGGTCGCTGTTCGGGAAGGTTTCGAGTCCTTAAAGACTTATGCCGCTTAGAGCGAGGAGTCGGCTTTGTCCGGCCTAGGCGTGTATAGCGCCCCGAACTGGGTCTTCCGAATACTAGGGGCTTCGCCGAAAATTAAAATTATAGAATTCTATGGCTAAGTGAGAGTGATAACGCATTATAGCCCGATTGCCTTGTTCGTTGTGCTGAGCACCTCCCTCGAAGGACCCAAGAATGGGAAAAAGAGTGCTCATGTTTATCCCGAACACCCCAGCACTCGTGGCATGGGGGCAGAAGCCGACGACTCGCCATCTCTCAAATATAATAAACGGCCGCACAGAAGGTAATATTTTAAATTAAACAAGCATTGCATAGCGCATTTGAACAAGTTTTCAGCGCACAGGATAAAACGAACAAAGTTTCACTCAAATATTACATCTTTCGAGCACTCATCCGCCACAAGGCGGGCACCCTTCAAGACACCCTCGTAATACATCTCGGGGTGGCGATGCTCCTTTCCCTGCGGTGGCTCGTCCTTCACAAGCTTCACAACATCCAATTTTCCCTGGTGCACTTTAGCACGGGCAAGGGCCCTACGGGCACCCTCGATGCAGACGGAGCGCTTGACGACCTCAAGCCTCAGACAGGCATCCACCAGCCGCCTCACCAGCCCGAAGTAGCTCCCAGGCGGGGCCTCTCCAGGCCACAGCCGAACTATAAAGCCCTTCAGGGCCTGTTCGGCCACCTTGTGGAGCTCGACCAGTTGCTTCAATTGGTCGCTCAAAGGCACCGGGTGTCCGGCCTCAGCGTACTAAGACCAGAACACCTTCTCCGTTGAGCTGCCTCCTCGGCTTGATAGAAGGCGACGACATTGGACACGCTGGGGGGCAAATCTGCGAATGCTCCTGGAGAGCTTCGGATTCGGGTAAGTAACAAGTAATTCACTTTCACATGCTTGCTTTGCATAAAGAAAGCCTTACCCGCCGCTATCTTCTTCATCGCCTCAACTTCTTGGAGGGCCTTCTGGGCTTCGGCCTTGGCAGACTTGGCATTTTCAATGGCCGCCGCGAGCTTGGATTCTCGCGTCTTCGAGTCAGGCTCCAAACTCTCGTGTTTTTTCATGAGAGCCTGGAGCTCTTGCTGCACCTCGCCAACCCGCGCCTCCTGCCTCTCCCGCTCGGTACGCTCCGTGGCTGCCTTCCCTTCGGCCTCGGGCAGCGCTTGCTTAAGGGTTGCCACCTCAGTTGTGGCCCCTACAATTGCCACATTAATCCTGCCATTTTATTGCAATTGCACCTTTTATATACTTCAATAAGGTATCTCTTACCTTCTTTATCCTCGAGCTGCTTCTTGGCAAGGCCGAGCTCTTGCTCGGACCGCTCAAGGTTCTGCTTCAGCGTGTCCACCTCCGCAGTCAGTGCGGCGGACACCAGTAGCGAAACCTGCATACGCATATTGACTTACTTTTGTTAGACTCCTGCGAATATTATAAGATCCTCTATTCGGCTTTTCTTTCCGAACGCCAAATAGAGCATCAGGGGTTACTGTCTATGCGGTAATATTTTTACATATCTTTTACATACCTCAAAGCCTGTCAACAGGCTGGCACAGGCTTCGGTCAGCCTGCTATTAGCGGACTGAACCTTCTGAATCACCGCACTCATAATAGTGCAGTGCTCCTCGTTGATGGAGGCGCCGTTAAGCACCTCCAGCAAGTTATCCGGTGCCTCCGGTTGGGCGGAGGTCACCGGCGTCGTAGGCTTTCCCTTCTTCTTAGGGGGACGCTTGCCGGACTCCGGAACCTTTGAAGGTTCCGGAGCGGTGTCCGGCCTAGGGCCGGACTCGGAGCCCTTGGGGGTTTTGTCCCCTGGGCGCCTGGAGTGCGGAAGGTCGCCTTGCGGCGCCTCCGGGACCACCTCCTCCTGGCCAGGAGCCTCCTAGGACAACACCTCGGCGTTATCCGTAGGGTGAGGGGAGGAGGCGGCCGTAAGTGAAGTACTATTCACATCCGACGAATCCAGGGAACCACTCGACGACGTGTCGAGCCCGTCTTTGGGCGGACTGCATAAATATATTCGGCGTTAGGAAATGCTATGCAATAAAGGAACACCATGAGTCATTCTGGTATCCGAACACTTACGATTCCGCCAGGGGCTTGGCCCTGTGCGGCCACTCCTCTCCGCCGTCGTCGGCGTTGGTGGAGTAGTACGGAAGAAGGGTTTTCCCCTTCTTGGACCCTCCGGCCTCCCCAGTTGGGGCGGCCTTCCTTTTCTTTCCTCCCCCCGCTGGAGGGGGAGAGGCCTCTTCTTCCTCGTCCTCGTCTTCACGGGAGGAGTGCGTCTCGGAGTCGTCGGACGACGACTCCGACACCACCAGATGCCGGGAACTCTTTCAAGTTCCCGTGGTGTCGCGACCGGTTTTCCAGACAGAAAATTCCAGAAAAATGGCCGTTGAGCTCATCAGCCCCAGGATTACTGTTAGCTGATGAGGCACCAACTTGTTACAGAAATACCAAGCAAAGGTACAAAATATGCAGTACAAGACCATTGTGGCCTATGAGTACAACAAAAGGGTTTCTAGTGGTCGGGGGCGGAAGCGGTTTGTGGATCACCACAGCTATGGGACTCCATTTCCCACGGGAACAGCTGACCAGGTTAACTCCTATCTTCACGAGGCTGCTATCACCGTTGCTCAGGTTCCGAGGCGGTCGTCGCAACGCTCCTCTCCAAGCATGCAATCTGGCCAAGACAATAGCCAGGGACAAGCCAGTGAGTACTTTGAATGTACTCGCAAACATTAAGAACACAGGTATAATATAATCGTTGGTACTCATGCTTTGCAATATCCTTATACTCACTTAGTTAGTCATAAATAATTATCTTGATGCATGTAAAACGAGTCACTCATATGCAACCGGAAATTTATGCAAAGGCCACATAGAGGTAATAAATACTGGGTGCCAAACGAGTGTCTGAAAGACTCCTCGAGTGGAAAATGCGGAATAATAAATACCACAGTCGGGCGTCTGAGCGACACCACATAAAGGGCTTTAAAAGAAATGCCACAGTCGGGCGTCTAAGCGACACCACATAAAGGGCTTTAAAAGAAATGCCACAGTCGGGCGTCTGAGCGACACCACATAAAGGGCTTTAAAAGAAATGCCACAGTCGGGCGTCTGAGCGACACCACATAAAAGGCTTTAAAAGAAATGCCACAGTCGGGCGTCTGAGCGACACCACATAAAGGGCTTTAAAAGAAATGCCACAGTCGGGCGTCTAAGCGACACCACATAAAGGGCTTTAAAAGAAATGCCACCGTCGGGCGTCTGAGCGACACCACATAAAAGGCTTTAAAAGAAATGCCATAGTCGGGCGTCTGAGCGACACCACATAAAAGGCTTTAAAAGAAATGCCACAGTCGGGCGTCTGAGCGACACCACATAAAGGGCTTTAAAAGAAATGCCACAGTCGGGCGTCTAAGCGACACCACATAAAGGGCTTTAAAAGAAATGCCACAGTCGGGCGTCTGAGCGACACCACATAAAAGGCTTTAAAAGAAATTAAATAATCATAGTGAAATATCCCGGAGGTAGAACCATCCCAGAGATATTCGATGATAACAATAATATCACGGGTTAGTCAACAGTAGTAATAATCATAATCATCACTAATCTCAAGTAGTAATTTCCGTTCTGTTTTAACCATTTCACCTCCGAAGACCGACACTAAGACCGACGCTTGACCCATCCCAGACTGTAGTCCTTAACCATGGACACGGCTATTCGAATAGGCTTAATCTCTGCAGAGGATGTACTCTTTACCCACGAGTAACGGATTCCCTTAGTCCATCGGGACTAATTCCGTCTACGGCCTTTTAGTTGAAAACACGCCCAACTTGCACACACCAGCTTAACTCATCGGTGTCTGGAATCACCCACGACACTTGTCAAGCAAAACTCTAAGTGGGGAGGCTACAACCTCGCGTAGCGTGGGATCAAATTTATATCGCGCGCTCTAAGGGGTGGCCTCCCCTCTTGGTCCCAACCGGAAACACCCATGCCCCCTGACCAGGGGGCATGCCTACCGGCTACAACCGATATCTTCCACCATGGCCTCTCTGTACGGTGTGTGCTGGAAAGGGGTTAACAATTTACTGAACCGTACCCTACCTGCGGCAGGGACGAGTGGTAGTACGAGGCAAGTATGGGGGTTACTGGAACAAGACTCGATCTGCGGTCGACTCAGGAGGTTCATAAGTTCCCTGCATGACATGTATATCAAATATATTTCAACCAACAAATATCACCACTCAATATACCTTACCATGCCATATCGGAAATAACCGTCCCGACGGGGACCGGCGACAAGCTCACGCCTACCCAAGGCCGAGGCTTTCCCGGATTCCTTTCCGGTATGCATGCTAGGCACATGAGGGTGATTACCATCACAATCCTTTCATTTCCAATAGCAAGGAAAAACGTTGATATGCTTCCATGCCAATGATCATGTCACATGAAATATCAATTTCCACCGAAACGAGGTGGTGTTATAAATGTCTCAACCAACACATCAAGAATGTTAAGCTAGGGTTCAAGATGCTTGCCTTGAAGTTGTCGAGGGGTGAGGTGCTCTCCAAAACTTTTGAAAGTTTCTTCCCTTCTCCAAAATCCTATTTAAAATATTTGGATTAACACACATTTCAAAACAGTACAAAAAGTTGTTTTGGAAAATTTTCAAATAAATATTAAAATAAACTAGATCAAATTTGAGGAAGGTAGGAAAAAGAATCAACTCATTTGGAGTTATATTTAAAAAGTTATAGGCAGTCAAAGTTGTGGTCAAAAATCTGTTTTAAAAACAAATCAGAAAAGAAAACGTTTCGGGGAAAATACGTTTTCGGAGCGGGGAGACGTACTGGGGAAAATACGCCTTCACTTAAACACGTGGACGGCGCGGTGAGTCACTGACGGTGGGTCCAGGGGGCCCACTAGTCAGGTTTGACTAGTCTTCTCCCTCTCTTTCCTCTGTCCCGAGCGGAGGCGGAGCTCCGGCGATCGTCGCCGGTGACTGGCGGCTCCTCGCGGGGCTCCGAGGGCGGGGATGGATCCGCTACTCCGGGGCGGTCCTTCCCGTGGTCGCTCGGCAGGTGGGGGCGGAGGGAGCTGCCGGCGGCGAGCTCCTCAGCGGAGGTGGCCTCGGGAGCAAAGTGCCATTGGGGCTACGGTGGCTCTCGATCAAAATTGAGCAGGGGGAAAGGTTCGCGGAAGGATGAGGAGGCTTCTGGTGGAGAGAGTGGAGAGGGGGAGGTCCTGGTGGCGCCGGAACGGCAGGGGCAGTGGCGGTGGTCGGGGTTGCTGGAGACGGGGAAGAAGACTTCCCTGGGTCGAATGCGGGCTAGGGGAACGCCATAGGGATGGACTGAGGTCGCCTGCGAGCGGGAACGGGCTCGAGGACTCCTTAAATAGCCGTGGCAAGGCGGTTCCGCGGCGGCCGTGGATAAGCTCTCCCGCGACCGCCATTCTGTAGCTAGGGGCGTCGTGGCGGCGACGAGCGCTAGGCGACACCCTGTGGATGAGCTCGCGCTGTTACAGGGGCCAGGTGGCGAGCGGGAGGGGTTTGGGCGGCGCTGCCCACGGCAGAGGCTGTCGGCCGACGCCGGCGTGCCGCCAAAAAGCTCTGGCGGTGGCGCTGTAGGGCGCCAGGGGTGGTTGGCGTGTAGTGGTTAGGCGGGGAGTGCGTGGCGAAGTTCCCCCGTGCGGGCCAAGGCAGGGGGTTGCGACGCGGCGGCTCGGTGCACGCGGCTGCAATATGCGCGCTCTGGGCGCATCCAGCGCACGCTCACCAGCTGCTCGGCGAAATGCCAGGGCAAGCTAGGTGGCTTGGTTGGAGCAGGGGTTTAGCAGGTCTAGGTTAGGGGAAACAGGGAGTCTAGTGGACATGCCAGTTTGGTCAGAGGATCTGGGTCACAGTGCAACCAAAGTTTCATGCCAAAACAGAACATGCCCATGAGGTGTTTGACACAATGCCAAGGGCACTTAGGCAAGTCTTGGAGTGGTCAAAAACTCCAGATTAGTGTCTCCTTGGATGCACAAGAGGGTGGTGAGGTTAGTTTGGCAAAAGGAGAAACTTGTTAGTGCAAGCTTTGCAGAATTACAATTCTGGACAGGAAATAAATGGCATCATTTCATGTACCAAAATTGCCCCAAAGGGTGCATGCTCCTGGACTTAGGGGTTTGGTAGGGAGGACTATGAGCATGAGAAAACACAAGGTCATTGGAGCAAGAAATAATAGGGTTGCAGTAGAAAACACCAGTCTGGTCCAGAATGAAGATGATTTGGCAAAAGTTTCTTCCCTTCTCCAAAATCCTATTTAAAATATTTGGATTAACACACATTTCAAAACAGTACAAAAAGTTGTTTTGGAAAATTTTCAAATAAATATTAAAATTAACTAGATCAAATTTGAGGAAGGTAGGAAAAAGAATCAACTCATTTGGAGTTATATTTAAAAAGTTATAGGCAGTCAAAGTTGTGGTCAAAAATCTGTTTTAAAAACAAATCAGAAAAGAAAACGTTTCGGGGAAAATACGTTTTCGGAGCGGGGAGACGTACTGGGGAAAATACGCCTTCACTTAAACACGTGGACGGCGCGGTGAGTCACTGACGGTGGGTCCAGGGGGCCCACTAGTCAGGTTTGACTAGTCTTCTCCCTCTCTTTCCTCTGTCCCGAGCGGAGGCGGAGCTCCGGCGATCGTCGCCGGTGACTGGCGGCTCCTCGCGGGGCTCCGAGGGCGGGGATGGATCCTCTACTCCGGGGCGGTCCTTCCCGTGGTCGCCCGGCAGGTGGGGGTGGAGGGAGCTGCCGGCGGCGAGCTCCTCGGCGGAGGTGGCCTCGGGAGCAAAGTGCCATTGGTTCTACGGTGGCTCTCGATCAAAATTGAGCAGAGGGAAAGGTTCACGGAAGGATGAGGAGGCTTCTGGTGGAGAGAGTGGAGAGGGGGAGGTCCTGGTGGCACCGGAACGGCAGGGGAAGTGGCGGTGGTTGGGGTTGCCGGAGACGGGGAAGAAGACTTCCCTGGGTCGAATGCGGGCTAGGGGAACGCCATAGGGGTGGACTGAGGTCGCCTGCGAGCGGGAACGGGCTCGGGGACTCCTTAAATAGGCGTGGCAAGGCGGTTCCGCGGCGGCCGTGGATAAGCTCTCCGGCGACCGCCATTCTGTAGCTAGGGGCGTCGTGGCGGCGACGAGCGCTAGGCGACACCCTGTGGATGAGCTCGTGCTGTTACAGGGGCCAGGTGGCGAGCGGGAGGGGTTTGGGCGGCGCTGCCCACGGCAGAGGCTGTCGGCCGACGCCGGCGTGCCGCCAAAAAGCTCTGGCGGTGGCGCTGTAGGGCGCCAGGGGTGGTTGGCGTGTAGTGGTTAGGCGGGGAGTGCGTGGCGAAGTTCCCCCGTGCGGGCCAAGGCAGCGGGTTGCGACGCGGCGGCTCGGTGCACGCGGCTGCAATATGCGCGCTCTGGGCGCGTCCAGCGCACGCTCACCAGCTGCTCGGCGAAATGCCAGGGCAGGCTAGGTGGCTTGGTTGGAGCAGGGGTTTAGCAGGTCTAGGTTAGGGGAAACAGGGAGTCTAGTGGACATGCCAGTTTGGTCAGAGGATCTGGGTCACAGTGCAACCAAAGTTTCATGCCAAAACAGAACATGCCCATGAGGTGTTTGACACAATGCCAAGGGCACTTAGGCAAGTCTTGGAGTGGTCAAAAACTCCAGATCAGTGTCTCCTTGGATGCACAAGAGGGTGGTGAGGTTAGTTTGGCAAAAGGAGAAACTTGTTAGTGCCAGCTTTGCAGAATTACAATTCTGGACAGGAAATAAATGGCATCATTTCATGAACCAAAATTGCCCCAAAGGGTGCATGCTCCTGGACTTAGGGGTTTGGTAGGGAGGACTATGAGCATGAGAAAACACAAGGTCATTGGAGCAAGAAATAATAGGGTTGCAGTAGAAAACACCAGTCTGGTCCAGAATGAAGATGATGCTGATTCACTCAAAATTTGCAAATAACATCACTGGGTTTTTGCATAAAGTTGAATCATATGATATCACTATCATCCCATAATTTTGGTAGAGGCTAAAAGAAAATATTTAAATGGGTTGTAGTGCAAAAATGCCCACTGGACCAGAGAAGAAAAAAGGGGTGTAGAGCTCAAAATATTTCATGAAATAAAGATGTTTTTGCATAAAAGCTATTTAATAACATCACATGACATCTCCAATTTTTGGTGGTAATTTTAAGTGAATTTATCAAATGGTTGTAGTTTAAATATGGCCATTTAACCTTGAAAAAACCATTTTCAAGAAAGTGAAGATCAAGCAAATTAATTGTGCCATTAGTTGTACTGATAAAAGTAAAGTTTTTCTAGAGAGGTTAAACAAGTCCAATAACATCATTGAAAAGTTCACACTTAGGGGAAAAACTCCATAATGACAAGGTTAAAGATTAGAAGGGAGCTCAGAAAATAAAAGTTTTTAAGTCCTGGCAAAAAATTTTAACTTATAAAACAAGGCCAAAATTTTTGGGGTGTCACACGTGTCCTTCTTCTCCGGCACCACGTAGGGTGCCGGAACCAGCAGCCCCGTCAAGCGGGCGTCCGGTGGGTCTTCGGGCAAAGGAGTCGGACAGTTGATCTGTCCGGACGTCTCCTGCCAATCCTGCTAAAGGTAAGGGAGTTTAGATCCCGCATAGAGTCAAACTATGAAAAATAAATATCCTATAAGAGGTAAAAACATCTTACCGCGCTGGCTTGACGCTACGCGCTGAAACCGCGATCATCAATAGCGGATGCGGGAGCTTCGACACCCTTGAACAGCACCTTCAAGGCATCCGAACACTTATGATTCCGCCAGGGGCTTGGCCCTGTGCGGCCACTCCTCTTCGCCGTCGTCGGTGTTGGTGGAGTAGTCCGGAAGAAGGGTTTTCCCCTTCTTGGACCCTCCGGCCTCCCCAGTTGGGGCAGCCTTCCTTTTCTTTCCTCCCCCCGCTGGAGGGGGAGAGGCCTCTTCTTCCTCCTCCTCGTCTTCACGGGAGGAGTGCGTCTCGGAGTCGTCGGACGACGACTCCGACACCACCAGATGCCGGGAACTCTTTCAAGTTCTCGTGGCCTTCTTCTCCGGCACCACGTAGGGTGCCGGAACCAGCAGCCCCATCAAGCGGGCGTCCGGTGGGTCTTCGGGCAAAGGAGTCGGATAGTTGATCTGTCCGGACGTCTCCTGCCAATCCTGCTAAAGGTAAGGGAGTTTAGATCCCGCATAGAGTCAAACTATGAAAAATAAATATCCTATAAGAGGTAAAAACAGCTTACCACGCTGGCTTGACGCTATGCGCTGAAACCGCGATCCTCAGTAGCGGATGCGGGAGCTTCGACACCCTTGAACAGCACCTTCCAAGCATCTTCGTACGTCGTGTCAAAGAGCCTGCTCAGGGTTTGGTGCTGGGCCGGATTGAACTCCCACAGGGTGAAAGCCCGTTGTTGGCACGGGAGTATCCGGCGGATGAGCATGACCTGGACTACATTGACAAGCTTGAGCTTCTTGTTCACCAGGGTTTGGACGCATGTTTGGAGTCCGGTCAGCTCTCCCTTTTTGCCCCACGATAGGCCCGTCTTCTTCCAGGAGGTGAGCCGCGTAGGAGCTCTGGATCGGAACTCGGGGGCTGCGACCCATTTAGGGTCACGCGGCTCGGTGATGTAGAACCACCCCGATCGCCACCCCTTTAGGGTCTCCACGAAAGAGCCCTCGAGCCATAGGACGTTGGGCATTTTGCCCACCATGGCACCTCCGCACTTCGCCTGACAGCCGCGCACTACCTTCGGCTTGACGTTAAAGGTCTTCAGCCATAAACCGAAGTGGGGTGGGATGCAGAGGAAGGCCTCGCACACGACGATGAACACCGAGATGTTGAGGATAAAGTTTGGGGCCAGATCATGGAAATCTAGGCCGTAGTAGAACATGAGACCCCGGACAAATGGGTGGAGAGGAAAACCTAGTCCGCGGAGGAAATGGGTGAGGAACACCACCCTCTCATGGGGCCTTGGGGTGGGTAGGAGCTGCCCCTTTTCGGGAAGCCGATGCGCGATGTCGTCAGACAAGTATCCGGCCTTCCTCAGCCTTTTGACGTGTCCCTCCGTTACGTAGGAGACCATCCACTTGCCTCCCGCTCTGGACATGGCTGGAGAAGGATGAGGTGGGGAGTGCGAACTTGGGCGCTGGAGCTCGAGTATGCGAAAACGGATGAACAAAGGACGAAGAAGGCACAGGTGAAAAGGTGGATCCTTATCCCCTTATATGGGCGGACGAAACTGTGTGCCCCCACCAGCCTGGTAAAACTCGCTTATCTCCCAAGCGCCGTAATCAATAGCGTGGTTGGGTTACCCACGCCCGTATTAATGAGAATCCTGGAATAAGGGGACACGATCTCTGCTTTGACAAGACGTGCCAAGGAAACCGCCTCGCTAAACACGCTGAGGTGGGACAACAAAATGATTCGAATAAAGACTTGGCCGTGGTGTGATGTCACACTGCGGGGTACGCTAATAGATTAGATTGGTGTAAATGTTATTCTCTCTATGGCAATATGTGGAACTTATTTTGCAGAGCCGGACACTATCCTTGTGTTCGCAATCTTCTATGAAGTATTCGGAGGAGGAACCTGCCTTGCAATGCCAAAGACAATTTGCGCGCCGGACTCATCATCATTGAAGCCTGGTTCAGGGGCTACTGAGGGAGTCCTGGATTAGGGGGTGTTCGGATAGCCGAACTATGACCTTTGGCCGGACTCCTGGACTATGAAGATACAAGATTGAAGACTTTGTCCCGTGTCCGGATGGGACTTTCCTTGGCATGGAAGGCAATCTTGGTGATACGGATATGTAGATCTCCTTCCCTTGTAACCGACTCTGTGTAACCCTAACCCTCTCCGGTGTCTATATAAACCGGAGGGTTTTAGTCCGTAGGACGCACAACAATCATACCATAGGCTAGCTTCTAGGGTTTAGCCTCTCTGATCTCGTGGTAGATCTACTCTTGTACTACCCATATCATCAATATTAATCAAGCAGGAGTAGGGTTTTACCTCCATCGAGAGGGCCCGAACCTGGGTAAAACATTGTGTCCCTTATCTCCTGTTACCATCCGCCTAGACGCACAGTTTGGGACCCCCTACCCGAGATCCGTCGGTTTTGACACTGAAATTTAGAGTTTGGCACATACAAATTTACTTGGAACGGCAGGTAGATACCGCATATAGGAAGGTATGGTGGAATCATATGGAATAACTTTGGGGTTTATGGAAGTGGATGCACAAGCAGTATTCCCACTTAGTACAAGTGAAGGCTAGAAAGAGACTGGGAAGCGACCAACTAGAGAGCGACAACAGTCATGAACATGCATTAAAATTAATGAACAATTAGTGCAAGCATGAGTAGGATATAATCCACCATGAACATAATATCGTGGCGGCTATATTGATTTTATTTCAACTACATGCATGAACATGTGCCAAGTCAAGTCAGTCAAATCGTTCAAAGGAGGATACCACCCTGTCATACCACATCTCAACCATTTTAATAACATGTTGGCACGCAAGGTAAACCATTATAAAATCCTAGCTAATTAAGCATGGCATGAGCAACTATAATCTCTAATTGTCATTGCAAACATGTTCCATTCATAATAGGCTGAATCAGGAACGATGAACTAATCATATTTACAAAAACAAGGGAGGTCGAGTTCATACCAGCTTCTCTCATCTCAACAGTCCATCATATATCGTCATTATTTCCTTTCACTTGCACGACCAAATAGTGTGAATAATAATAATAGTGCATGTGCATTGGAATAAGCTGGAATCTGCAGGCATCTTAATACACAATATGGTTGAGATGTCTTTGCGTCCTGCTTAGGTGTCTTTGCTTTATCGGGGACGGAGAGAGCCCTGTCTCGTCCGTCGCCGCTCCTTCTTGCATCGACACGCGCCCTGGCCAGCGGTGCCCGCGGTGCCATGCAGGCATGCAGGCAGCTGAGGTGGCGCAATGATGGGTCTCTACGAAGATCTGCTTGCCGCCATGCAGGTGCCTGCCCAGCTGGTTGGGTCGGCAGCTGCATGCGAACAACGATGGAGGCTTGATTCGCGTGGGCCTGATGGTGGCCCTACGGGGGTTCATGGCAAGGGCCTTGCCGCGGCCCCGGCAAAGTCTTGCCGCGGCCCCGGTGAGGGTCCTGCCGTGGCGCCTGCTGTCATCCCCGGCAAGGCTCTTGCCGGGGGCCTTGTGGTCCTCCTTGGCTGGGATCCCGCCAAGGATCATCATCTTCTAAAGTGTGTATATGATCTTGAATGTCTTCACAAAGATCTGCATGCCACCACGGGGATGTCTCCCGAATCCTTGCCCCATGGGGGCAGTGGACTCAAGGGTGACTCGCTCCATAGGTGGGGGGCGAGCTGCCATGGCAAGGGTCTTGCCGGGTTTGCTAGAACTGCCCCCCGGCAAGGATCTTGGCGGGGGAGTCCGCTTCGTCCCCTTTGCTCTTTGTGGTCTTGGTCTTAGCATCGTTCTGCTTCTCTTGAGCTCCGGCCTTACCTTGGCTTACCTCCCTTTCCGTGCTTGGTGTGGCCGTGCCCGTGGCTCAGACTGCCTGTGCACAGTTATAGGGGTACAAAAAGTGTACCCCCTTTTTGTACACCGACAGGGGCCCCCGGGCCTGGGCCACACATAAGCGCAACGCGTTGTTGGGCTAGGCCCAAAAAATGGTGCACGGGCAGGCGGGGCGGTTTTTACCGCGGTAAGTTCCTTCGCGCGCTGCGCTTCCCACGCGTCCCGCGCGTGGCGCGGCGTGGGGAGGCGTGCATGACGTGGGCGACATGCGTGGGGCTGAGCTATGCATGCATGCGTCATGTCGTAGTAAAGGGGGCGGTTCGCGCCTTCCCCATAAGCGGAGGGAGGCATGGGAGCGCGGCCCATTTACTGAATGGGGCCGAGGCGTGGTCTTCAAGGCGTCCACTCCCCACGATCACGGGGTGGGGAGAGGTTGTTGGCCCAGTCCACACCGTCGAGTACTTTCCGACGACTGACAACGAACAAAGCTCGCTGACGAACTCGATGATTTACTTTACGCCGAGTGGAACTGTAGTACAAAGCTAGCCTTGTCCTTGATCGATCTTTCCTGGACGTGATGGACTAGTACTTTTAGCCGTCCGGGACACCAACGCAGTACGTATACAATCACACGATGGATCTCTACTTTGATCAATTCCGCACTAGCAAACGTACGCGAATACTTTGACTCGATTTGGATGGCTACAGGCTCGTGTTGAGCCTGTCGTAACTTTGTACTGCTTCTTATGGTTGTGTTTACAAGGGGCTATACAAACATATATATAGTAGCAAGATTGGCTAGCTAACGTACTCGATTACTACTCCTAATCCTACTAGGTGATGAATACGAAACCTACACGGACACACGATGTCGTGTTTAGTTCCAACAATCACCCCCTAAACACGACGTCATTACGTTACAACTCTGACGCCGATCCTTCTTGTCATCTCCAAGAACTTCTCTCGATCCAAATCCTTGGTTAGGATCTCTGTCATCGTCGTTCATCGTCGATCATATCATCGTCGCTGAAAAGTACTCGGCGTCGGGACTGGGCCAACAGAGGTCGCCTCACCCGTCGCCTCGGTCCTGCACGCCTGCCACGTGGCTCTCATGCGCTTGGGGTGGCGAACGGTGGAGGCGGGAAACTGGGCCGCCGCGGGCTGGGGCAGCGGGTCGGTCCCAGTTCCCTGCGCCTTCCACGTCTTGATTGGCGGAGCGGGGCGGCCAAGCCCCCACCCCGTTCCTTTATAAAGAGCAGGAGGGGGGATGGCGTCCCGCATTCCTTCATCTCCTCCTTCCTTTAGCTTCTGCTCCCCCCTCCATCCGCCATGGAGAGAGGAAACCCTGGTCCTTCAACGGTGGCGGCGAGGGTCGCCGCTCGACAACGCGTCCCTCCTTCTCCTGCCCCTACGGTGGCGGAGCCAGCCGCAAGGGGAAGGGGGTGTCACACCCTGCATTTTGTAACATATCATTTGCATTAATATAGCATGAAAATTTGGACCAACAAAAACTTTTGCATTATTTGGCTTTTATTTTGAAGTTGGTTTCTCTGAGTGGTTTTTCAAGTGCTCTTATTAGTCAACTACTCCACCTTCTAGACTTCATCTCCTTGTCCCAAACTTCTGCCCAATGATCATGCCATGTGTATAGAGCAATATAGTATTTTCTTACAAAAATAATTTGGCCAAAAAGTATTTTTAAGAATTAGTTTTCCAAAAACCCCTGGATTGAGGATTGACACCTATTAGATATAGGATACCCAGAAACCACGAAAATATAATTTTGAAAGTTATTTTCCTATTTTATTTAAAGGGTTTTTCTTAAGGCCAGAGATGGTCTTAAATAGGTTAAAATTATTTAAAAGCTTTAAAAATACTTGAGAAAAATTAGGGAGACTCAATGGACATATATTTTCCATATATATGAGTTTCAACACATGGTTATGATCGAAATATTGGACAAAACCTCCCAAAACCATTTCTGCCCATTTCAAGGATTTGAAATATTTCTACAGGAAATATTTTCATAGAAATCCAAGAAAAATCCATCAAGTCACAAATGCATATTGTGATCACCTTGCAAAGCCCCATGTCAACTAGAATCATTTTTGGTTCACCAAAATGCCCCAAAACCCTCTCTGACCAGAATCAAATTTGATCAAGTTTGTACTACCAACTTTCTCTCCTTAACCCCAACTTTTGTGAGCATGTTCACATGACCAAATGAGGCCACTACACCAAGTGGTGCATCAAGGAGAAATGATTTGCTCAACTAGATCTACACAAGTCTAATTCTGCTCATTTCTAGGGTTTACAAAAGTTGCATTGGCAACTTTGCCCAATTAAGCTCCAAATTGGTGGAAGGCCCTAATTATATGTGTCATTTCACCCTGTGGAGTGTCATGGCAATTGGAGATCACTTTCTTGCCCAAACCAACATCAAACACCTTCTGTCATTTTGCAAAAACCACTGTTTTGACACCTTCCACTATTCTTGGTGAGCTCCAATTTTTACCACAACCCCTTCTAGTCCCTTTTCACCTCTAGTAACAATGGCAAGTCCCCAGCTCAATAATTTAGGGGTGAAACCCCCCTCTTTCTCTCTCTGGATAGGCACTTTCCCCCTCTTCCTCACCTCCCTCCTCACCCTAGTGGCCATCCGTGGAATCCAATGCCCCTCTCCTCTTCTTCACTCCCCCTAGACCTGCTAGACACTAGTGGACGCGCCCCTGCCCTTTAAACAATGCCATGGCAGCCATTTGCACGCTTTGGAGCGCGCTATAGTGCGCCCCCGCACTGTAGCCGCCCCCTTCCAGCCACATCCGGCCACCTCGGCTCTCCCCCTCGTGTCCCCCGAGGTGCCTCGACGTCTGGGACACGACACGCTGCTGGCCCCCTCCTCCTTCTCCCTCCTCTCGCCCCAGCTTGCACGCGCGGCGACCGCCCGAGCGCACCAGTGAGCGTGCTCACACGCGCGGTGCCTCTGGCCCCCTGCTCCCTCTCTCTCTTCTTCCCCTGGGCGTAGTCGATCCCCACGAGCACCCCAGACACAACCAAACGGGCCCCCGTGATCCGAGGCAACGACAGCGAGCTCGCCGGCGCACGAGCCCACGGTGGACCGCCGTTCGCCTATATAAAGGCCTCCCCGAGCCCTTCCACCCTCACCACTTGCTCTCTGCACCACCGAAACCTCCCCCTGCACCCCCAGTTCGCCTCCAGAGTCGCCCGAGCTCGAGATCGAGCTCGAGCTCTGCCGCGTCGGCTCGCCGGAGTTCGCGAGGTAGGAGCCTCCCTCGCTCCTCCTTTGCCTCGATCTGGAACCCCTGCACCCCATTGATCATTTCCCCCTTGCTTCCCCTCTCTGTAGCTGCCGGAATCGACCGGAGCGACCACCACCCGAAGCTCCTCCGCCGTGAGACCTCGTCGCCGGCGAACCAGGCAGCTTCGGTGACGCCCGCCACCTCCACCCGAACGGCGACATGACGCTGAGTCCAGCCGTGCCCTCACCTGACCTCGCCGTGCCCTGCGCCGTCGCCGGTGAACTCGCCGACCCCTCTGGCCTAGTGTTGACGACGACGGCCGTGGGCCCCGTCTGTCAGCCCCTCGCCCTGACGCCTGGGCCCCGCTCGTCAGGTTAAAACCTGGCGCGCGCGCGCGTGCACGGGTGCGCTGGGCCGCCTCTCTGTTGGGCCTGCTGCGCTGCGGCTGTTCTGGCCCAGCAGGCACAGTGCCTTTTTCCTTTTTCTTTTCTGTCTCTTTGTCCAAATATTCCACAGGGAGAAATAATAGTCCAAATAAATTAATTCCAATTTCTAAATTCCTAGAATATTGCAACCTATTTAATGGTGCAACTTCCATTCAAATCCAACCAACTTTTCTTTACTATAAATATTTAAATGTGATTTTAAGCATTTAAATATGCCTTTGAAAATCCATTTCTCCTGTTCCACAACTCCAAATCCAAAACTAGGAATTTTCCCCTTCTTAGATTTCCACCTAGTATTTTACCAAAAATGAGTTGACATTTTTCTGAGCACTTTGATTTTTCTGTTTTATTATTGCTTATTTTTCTCGTTATTATTTTGCGGCGATAGATTGCGTTGCTGACGAAGGAGTTAGACCATAAGACTTTGAAGACCCAGAAGACCTTGTTGAGCCAGGCAAGCAGCCCTTTGACCATGTCTATGAAACCTTTTTATGCATGTCATATAGCACTTTATTAGCGTTGCTTCGGAATCATGATGTGATGGAAACCACTTTGATGGGTTGCCTCTGTTACTTCCTCGTTGATACTTGCATTTTGCATGACCCTACCTCCATATGAGGGTTATGCCGGTGGGAGTAGATAGGATGCTAAAGTAGTGCTACGCAAAAAGGGACGGGAATATGCATGGTGATGGAGACAAAGCATTTTCAAAGGACTTTTCGAAAACCCCATCAGGTGCCACTTATGCCCGAGGGAGATGATGAGATGGGTAGCCACTTGATGACGAAGTGGTGTACCGAGGCAAGTGTGTGTGTTGTTTTCGAAAACGGATTAGATTTAAGATTTGTCGACTGTCCCAACCTTACATGCGCAACCACTCTACCCTTATGTGGGAAAGGGCATTATTGATTACCTAGGTCGATACTAGCTTGGAGCCTGCATTACTAGTGACGGGGGAGAGTTGGTGCTCTCTCTCGGGACGGGGTCGTGCGAGGTAGGGCGACCATGACTGTCTTTACAGGGCACCGGATACACCGTTGTGTCCCCTCTCGGATGTTACGATCTCAAGCGAGTCTCGTATGATGTACATCGAGAGGATACGGAACAATGAGTGGACTCCTTGTTAGTGTCGTCTAGGGAAAGATAGTGATCGGGTGCTTACCTCGGGTACTTGAGGTACCGCGGGTCGTGGATGACACGGAAGTTCCCCGGATCTTGTGGGTAAAGTGTGCAACCTCTACAGAGTGTAAAACTATTCGAATAGCCGTGTCCACGGTCAAGGACAGTTGGGCGGTGCTGCTTAAACTACGTCCACTTGTTTACAAACCGGTGTGTGTGGGAAGAATTACTTGGGTCAAGTCAAGGACTTGACATGATTGAGTTGGGTTGGTGCCCACTCTAACTATGTTGATATCTGTAACCTGTCCTCATGATTACTTGAATTCTCCTAATGCATGTCTTGCAAGTTGTTGAACATGTCATGGTACTCAAAACTAGCTTTCCGCAAAAATTTACCTATGTCATGCATTATTGTACCTTGAACCAAAACATGGGTTGCTTGCGAGTACATTCAAAGTACTCATTGGCTTGCCACTGGTTATTTAATTGACCAGGCATGGAAGAACAGGAGTTCGAGGAAGAATCCTTTGGACACGAACATGCGAACTAGGACGCTTCCCAGTCAGAATGCCTGTAGGGTTAAGGCAGATGGCATGGGTTCTACTTATCAACGAAGATTTCCGCTGCTTGTGTTTCATTTGATGTTCAGCCCTTAAGGCTTTATCTATGTAAGACTTGACCATAATGGTCATAATTTGTGTAAGACGGTATGTATGGATGTAAGACTCTTGTTATTCAGCTTCTGTGTGTTCAGTGAGCATTGATCTCTGGGATCACTGTACACGTGCATTCGGTGATCACGACTTATGAGTCGGGGTCCCCACAGAGCTGGTATCAGAGCCATCCTGACTGTAGGAAGCCTTAGTTAGCATGGACGTTAGTTAGCTTGAGACCATCTGAACCTCTCTCCTTTTCTAAGCTTACCCACCCAAGATATATTTACCTTATTGACCTCTCCCATTCAACCTTTGTAGATGGCTGCCATACCTGAAGACTTCCTGACCAACGGATTTCCCGTGCTTCTCGAGGATAGCCTCAGGAAGTGCCAATTCCACCGAACCCCCATTTTCACCTACCATGAGCACTGGATCAATGACACTGAGACGGAGTATCATGTGGAAGTGATCGTGAATGCCAATGACTCTCCAACAAGCTGGTTCTTTGAGGGACCCCAGATGGGAACACTAGTTCTTGCCGTCGAGACGGGAACCCTCAAAGCACTCACCCGCCTTCGAGACCTTCTTCCCGAGATGGCAGACGAGATGGCAACCCGCTTCTTGCCTTATCGGAAGGAAGGTGAGGATGAGAGCAGTGCACCAGCTCCACCACTAGAGGAAGGACTTCCACTCTGATTCCAGACATACTTTAGCCTTTGTGCCGATTGTTTGGCACAACACTTGGCCTCGGAATCGATGGAACTCCGAAAGGAACTCCATGAGACCAAGGTACTTCTTCGCCAAGCACAAGAGAAGACGGATAGGATCAAGAAGGAAGGTGCTCCCCCGGTCAGCCCGCAATCGCATACCGAGGCGGAAGACCCCCAAAGGATGGAGAACCGCCACAGCAGCACTGCATGAGCGCAAAGGAATACCGCAAGCTCTTCGCACCACCAGCAAAACAACGCCGTGTTGAGCTCCTCCACTCCCCCACCCCTTCAAGTGAAGAGGAAAGTCAGGCCACCGATGATGAGGAGGAAGACCCAGAAGAGCCAGACTACGCGACCGAGCATTCCGCCACTTAGGCATCATTCGCAACCCGGATGTGCCCGTGAGTTACCCCTATGGTAGGATAGGTCGTGTACCCCTATGCGAAGTCGAGTCCTTGTATTGGTTCTTATGAAACCATGTAGTGTTGCATTTGCTTTTGGTGTGCTTGATGGATGTCGTGCTTTCCTACGGGAACTTGTAAGCGACTACATCACCCATTTAGATTTTAATGAATGTGTTTGGCCTTTTTGGCTCTTGCATGAAAACAATTAGTGTCATACCAACCCCCTTACTAGGCATCCCATCTATATTGCTTTCCCCATCTTTCCCAATCATGAGACCTTGATCGCTCCAACAGGATGCCTGTTGTAACCCGTACTGGTACTTCTACCCAGCAGCAAGGAGCCGGAGAAGGAGCCAGTCAGGACCAAACCCAAGGACAAGCTCCGCCACCACCACCACCTCCAAGCATGGATATGGCTCAGCTTCTCCAAGCCTTCCGAGAGGAACGCCAAGCCAACACTGCAGCCCTCCAGATGATTGCTCAAGCTATTAACCGCCAGCCGGCGGGAAACGGCAATGGACGTTCCACATTGGTGGAGTTCAAGAAGCATGCACCACCCACCTTCATCGAGATTGCTGAACCCCTGGATGCAGATGACTGGGTCCGCACCATTGAGGATCTGCTGGAACTAGTCGGATGCACTGAGGACCGTGAGAAGGTGGCATATGCTGCTCACTGTCTCGGGGGAACTGCCAGAGCTTGGTGGGATGGATTCAAGGCCATGCATGCTGAGCGAAACATCACTTGGAATGACTTCAAGGCAGAATTCCGCAAGGCCCACATTCCTTCCGGAATCATGGCCATCAAGAAGCGTGAGTTCCGAGCCCTGAAGCAAGGTAGTAGCACTGTCAAGGAGTACATGCAGAAGTTCAGTGTTCTCTCAAGGTATGCCCTTGAAGATGTCAGCACTGATGCTGCCAAAAAGGAGCGCTTCATGGAAGGCCTTAACCAGACTCTTCAGTACTCTCTTGTTGTGTGTGACTGCCCGACCTTTCCTGATCTGGTGAACAAGGCACTCATGCTTGAAGACAAGCGACGTGCTTTGGATGATACCCGTAAGCGCAAGATGATCAGCAAGGGTAGCTCCAGCAACCAGAAGCCTCGCCCGTGGCAGTCCGCCCCGGTCAAGCCAACCTATCAGCAGCCAAGAGCTCCTGCACCCCTCACCAACTATCCACCTCAGCAGTATGCCAACCCCAGGCAAGCTTACAACAACCCCAATAACAATGCCGGCAGGAACAGCAACCCCAATCAAGTCACTTGCTTTGGATGTGGTCAGCCAGGGCACTACTCCAAGAATTTCCCCAACAAGAAGCCCGACGCCCCGCGCCCCAATGCGCAGAACCCAGGACAAGGCCGTGGAATGCCGCTAAGGAACCAAGCTCCCCGCAACCCGCCCAACAATGGCAAGGGTCGTGTGAATCATGTCACTGCAGAAGAAGCCCAGGAAGACCCGGACGTCGTGCTGGGTACGTTCCTTGTCAACTCAACACCTGCAACTGTCTTGTTTGATTCTGGAGCCACACATTCATTTGTCACACAAAAGTTTGCATTAAGAAGTGGCATGACCCCTACACCCCTGAATAACCCTATGGTGGTACAAATCCCCGGAGCAGAGATGAGAGCCAAGATAGGGTGTAAAGGAGTCGGGATTATCATCAATGGGGTAGACTTCCAAGAAGACCTTATCATCTTAAGATCACAAGGCTTGGATGTGATCTTAGGAATGGATTGGCTCATCAAGCACCAAGGCTTGTTAGATTGTGCCAACCGGACTGTCACTATGACCAATGAGCAAGGAGTCGAAGTCAAGTTTGCTCCCAACCCCACCTCTGCTCGAGTCAACCAAGTCAACTGTCTGACTGAAGTTGGATTGGAGCAAGTGCCGGTAGTATGCGAGTACCCCGATGTTTTTCCTTATGAGCTACCGGGAATGCCTCCTGACCGAGACATCGAGTTCATCATCGAGCTCATGCCCGGAGCAGGACCCATCTATAAGAAGCCTTATAGAATGGGATCGGAAGAGTTGGCAGAGTTGAAGAAGCAACTGGAAGAGCAGTTGAGGAAAGGATTCATCCGCCCTAGTGCCTCCCCTTGGGGATCGCCAATTCTGTTTGTGGCAAAGAAGGACGGTACTATCCGCTTATGCATTGACTACCGCTCCCTCAATGAAGTTACAATCAAGAACAAGTATCCACTTCCCAAAATTGAAGATCTGTTTGATCAACTAAATGGGGCCAAGGTGTTCTCCAAGATCGACCTCAGATCTGGGTACTACCAGCTAAAAATCAGACCCCAAGATATTCTGAAGACGGCATTTGTAACCAGATATGGCCTGTATGAGTGCACGGTCATGTCCTTTGGATTGACCAATGCCCCAGCTTACTTCATGTATCTCATGAATAAGGTCTTCATGGAATATTTGGACAAGTTTGTTGTTGTCTTCATTGATGACATTCTTGTCTTCTCGAAGACGGAAGAAGAGCACGAGCAACACTTGAGGATGGTCCTAGACAAGCTTCGAGAGCACCAACTGTATGCCAAGTTCAGCAAGTGTGAATTTTGGCTGCATGAGGTTGGATTCTTGGGTCATGTTTTGACTGAAGAAGGATTGTCAGTTGATCCCGCTAAGATTGAAGCCGTGACTGAATGGCAATCCCCAAGCAATGTGAAAGAAGTCAGAAGCTTCCTTGGACTCGCGGGATATTACCGCAAGTTCGTTGAAGGGTTCTCAAGCATTGCACGACCCATGACTCAGCTCTTGAAGAAGGACAAGAAGTTTGAATGGACGCCGAAGTGTGAAGAGAGCTTCCAAGAGCTGAAGAAGAGATTGACCACCGCCCCAGTTCTGGCCACACCAGATATACACAAGGAGTTTGTGATATACTGTGATGCGTCAAAGACCGGACTGGGAGGTGTTCTGATGCAAGAGGGCAGAGTCATAGCTTACCTTTCTAGGCAACTACGGCCTCATGAAGAGAACTATGCTACTCATGACCTCGAGTTGGCAGCTGTAGTTCATGCCCTGAAGACATGGCGACATTACCTCCTAGGGAAGCGGTGTGAGATATACACAGATCACAAAAGTCTGAAGTATATTTTCACTCAGAAGGAATTGAACATGAGGCAAAGAAGATGGCTAGAATTGATCAAGGATTACGATCTCAGTGTTCAATACCACCCTGGAAAGGCTAATGTGGTAGCAGATGCATTAAGCAGAAAGGCTTGTTCCTTGAATGCTATGCTTAAGGGCAGGCTACCCGCCTTGTATGAAGAACTTGAAAGCTTCGGGTTGGGACTGGTTGCACCAGGATTCCTAGCCAACCTTGAAGTCAAGCCTACCCTGATGGATGATATTAAGGAAGCTCAAAAGGGACACGAGAGTATTGAAGGCATCAAGAGGAAGATCAAGGCAGGCAAGGCCCCCGGATTCTCAGAGGATGAGCAAGGAATCGTGTGGTTTGGGAATCGCATTTGCGTACCCAACAAGATTGAGCTCAAGAATTTGATATTGCAAGAAGCTCATGACACCCCGTATTCCATCCACCCCGGAGGAACCAAGATGCATCAAGACCTAAAGGAAAGATTCTGGTGGCATGGCATGAAGAGAGAGATAGCCACTTTCGTCGCTAAGTGTGACATATGCCAAAGGGTCAAAGCTGAACATCAGCGGCCCGCTGGATTGTTATAGCCTCTCAGGGTGCCCGAATGGAAATGGGATAAAGTCGGGATGGATTTCATCACTGGACTACCTAGGTCAAACAAGGGACATGACTCCATCTGGGTCATAGTCGATCATTTGACTAAGGTAGCACACTTCATTCCTGTGAAGACTACCTATGATGGCAACCAGCTAGCCAGCCTCTACATCAACAGAATCGTAAGCCTTCATGGTGTTCCCAAGGAGATTGTGTCAGAACGAGGAACCCAGTTTACCTCAAGGTTCTGGAAGAAGTTCCAAGAGGCCATGGGGACCAAGTTGTCCTTCAGCACTGCTTTCCACCCACAGACCGGAGGTCAGACAGAACGGGTGAATCAGATACTCGAAGACACGCTCCGAGCCTGTGTCTTAGCATATGGAGCTAGGTGGGAAGATTGCCTCCCTTTTGCCGAGTTCTCCTACAACAACAGTTATCAGTCTAGCCTCTAGATGGCACCATTTGAGGTGTTGTACGGACGCAAGTGTCGCACGCCCCTCAATTGGTCAGAGACCGGAGAAGGTCTAGTCTTTGGGCCCGATATTCTCCGTGAAGCAGAAGAGCAAGTCCAGCTTGTCAGAGAGCGTTTGAAGACCGCCAAGTCAAGGCAGAAGAGCTATGCTGACACTCGTTGCCGACGAGTAGACTTCCAAGTCGGAGACCATGTATACCTGCAAGTAACTCCTCTTAAGGGAACCAAGCGTTTCCACGTTAAGGGAAAGCTCGCACCAAGATTTATCGGCCCCTTCGAGATCGCCGCACGACGTGGAGAAGTGGCTTACCAGTTGGAACTGCCACCTGAACTGTCCGATGTGCACAACGTATTCCACGTGTCACAACTCCGGAAGTGTCTGCAAGTTCCAGACAAGCCTGATCTTTACAAGGACGTCAATCATCAAGCCATTGACCTCCAGCCTGATTTGACTTACCGTGAGAGGCCCATATGCATTTTGGATGAGGATGAGCGATGCACTCGAAGCCGCACGATCAAGTACTTCAAAGTCCAGTGGAGCAACCACACTGAAGCAGAAGAAACCTGGGAGCGTGAAGACTACCTCAGATCCGAGTTTCCATATCTCTTTAAGGCATAGTTTAGGAATCTCGGGGACGAGATTCTTGTAAGAGGGGGTAGGTCTGTCACACCCTGCATTTTGTAACATATCATTTGCATTAATATAGCATGAAAATTTGGACCAACAAAAACTTTTGCATTATTTGGCTTTTATTTTGGTTTCTCTAAGTGGTTTTTCAAGTGCTCTTATTAGTCAACTACTCCACCTTCTATACTTCATCTCCTTGTCCCAAACTTCTGCCCAATGATCATGCCATGTGTATAGAGCAATATAGTATTTTCTTAAAAAAATAATTTGGCCAAAAAGTATTTTTAAGAATTAGTTTTCCAAAAACCCCTGGATTGAGGATTTCACTACAAATAATTAATTAAGGGCAGTAAAAATATTTCCAAAGATATATTTGACACCTAATAGATATAGGATACCCAGAAACCACAAAAATATAATTTTGAAAGTTATTTTCCTATTTTATTTAAAGGGTTTTTCTTAAGGCAAGAAATGGTCTTAAATAGGTTAAAATTATTTAAAAGCTTCAAAAATATTTGAGGAAAATTAGGGAGACTCAATGGACATATATTTTCCATATATATGAGTTTCAACACATGGTTATGATAAAAATATTGGACAAAACCTCCCAAAACCATTTCTGCCCATTTCAAGGATTTGAAATATTTCTACAGGAAATATTTTCACAAAAATCCAAGAAAAATCCAGCAAGTCACAAATGCATATTGTGATCACCTTGCAAAGCCCCATGTCAACTAGAATCATTTTTGGTTCACCAAAATGCCCCAAAACCCTCTCTGACCAGAATCAAATTTGATCAAGTTTGTACTACCAACTTTCTCTCCTTAACCCCAACTTTTGTGAGCATGTTCACATGACCAAATGAGGCCACTACACCAAGTGGTGCATCAATGAGAAATGATTTGATCAACTAGATCTACACAAGTCTAATTCTGCTCATTTCTAGGGTTTACAAAAGTTGCATTGGCAACTTTGCCCAATTAAGCTCCAAATTGGTGGAAGGCCCTAATTATATGTGTCATTTCACCCTGTGGAGTGTCATGGAAATTGGAGATCATTTTCTTGCCCAAACCAACATCAAACACCTTCTGTCATTTTGCAAAAACCACTGTTTTGACCCCTTCCACTATTCTTGGTGAGCTCCAATTTTTACCACAACCCCTTCTAGTCCCTTTTCACCTCTAGTAACAATGGCAAGTCCCCAGCTCAATAATTGAGGGGTGAAACCCCCCCTCTTTCTCTCTCTGGACAGTCACTTTCCCCCTCTTCCTCACCTCCCTCCTCACCCCAATGGCCATCCATGGCATCCAATGCCCCTCTCCTGTTCTTTACTCCCCCCTAGACCTGCTAGACACTAGTGGACACACCCCTGCCCTTCAAACAATGCCATGGCAGCCATTTGCATGCTCTGGAGCGCGCTACAGTGCGCCCCCGCACTGTAACCGCCCCCTTCCAGCCACATCCGGCCACCTCGGCTCCCCCCCTCGTGTCCCCCGAGGTGCCTCGACATTTGGGACACGGCACACTGCTGGCCCCCTCCTCCTTCTCCCTCCTCTCGCCCCAGCTCGCACGCGCGGCGACCGCCCGAGGGCACCAGTGAGCGTGCTCACACGCGCGGTGCCTCTGGCACCCTGCTCCCTCTCTCTCTTCTTCCCCTGGGCGTAGTCGATCCCCACGAGCACCCCACACACAACCAAATGGGCCCCCGTGACCCGAGGCGACGGCAGCGAGCTCGCCGGCGCACGAGCCCACGGTGGACCGCCGTTCGCCTATATAAAGGCCTCCCCGAGCCCTTCCACCCTTCCCACTCGCTCTCTGCACCACCAAAACCTCCCCCTGCACCCCCAGTTCGCCTCCAGAGCCGCCCGAGCTCGAGATCGAGCTCGAGCTCCGCCGCGTCGGCTCGCCGGAGTTCGCGAGGTAGGAGCCTCCCCCGCTCCTCCTTTGCCTTGATCTGGAACCCCTGCACCCCACTGATCATTTCCCCCTTGCTTCCCCTCTCTGTAGCTGCCGGAATCGACTGGAGCGACCACCACCCGAAGCTCCTCCGCCGCGACACCTCGTCGCCGGCGAACTAGGCAGCTCCGGTGACACCCGCCACCTCCACCCGAACGGCGACACGACGCTGAGTCCAGCCGTGCCCTCACCTGACCTCGCCGTGCCCTGCGCCGTCGCCGGTGAGCTCGCCGACCCCTCTGGCCTAGGGTTGACGACGACGGCCGTGGGCCCCGTCTGTCAGCCCCTCGCCCTAACGCCTGGGCCCCGCTCGTCAGGTTAAAACCTGGCGCGCGCGTGCACGGGTGCGCTAGGCCGCCTCTCTGTTGGGCCTGCTGCGCTGCGGCTGTTCTGGCCCAGCAGGCATAGTGCCCTTTTCCTTTTTCTTTTCTATCTCTTTTTCCAAATATTCCACAGGGAGAAATAATAGTCCAAATAAATTAATTCCAATTTCTAAATTCCTAGAATATTGCAACCTATTTAATGGTGCAACTTCCATTCAAATCCAACCAACTTTTCTTTACTATAAATATTTAAATGTGATTTTAAGCATTTAAATATGCCTTTGAAATCCATTTCTCCTGTTCCACAACTCCAAATCCAAAACTAGGAATTTTCCCCTTCTTAGATTTCCACCTAGTATTTTACAAAAATGAGTTGACATTTTTCTGAGCACTTTGATTTTTCTGTTTTATTATTGCCTTATTTTTCTCGTTATTATTTTGCGGCGATAGATTGCGTTGCTGATGAAGGAGTTGGACCATAAGACTTTGAAGACCCAGAAGACCTTGTTGAGCCAGGCAAGCAGCCCTTTGACCATGTCTATGAAACCTTTTTATGCATGTCATATAGCACTTTATTAGCGTTGCTTCGGAATCATGATGTGATGGAAACCACTTTGATGGGTTGCCTCTGTTACTTCCTCGTTGATACTTGCATTGTGCATGACCCTACCTCCATATGAGGGTTATGCCGGTGGGAGTAGATAGGATGCTAAAGTAGTGCTATGCAAAAAGGGACGGGAATATGCATGGTGATGGAGACAAAGCATTTTCAAAGGACTTTTCGAAAACCCCATCGGGTGCCACTTATGCCCGAGGGAGATGATGAGATGGGTAGCCACTTGATCACGAAGTGGTGTACCGAGGCAAGTGTGTGTGTTGTTTTCGAAAACGGATTAGATTTAAGATTTGTCGACTGTCCCAACCTTACATGCGCAACCACTCTACCCTTATGTGGGAAAGGGCATTATTGATTACCTAGGTTGATACTAGCTTGGAGCCCGCATTACTAGTGACGGGGGAGAGTTGGTGCTCTCTCTCGGGACGGGGTCGTGCCAGGTAGGGCGACCATGACTGTCTTTACAGGGCACCGGATACACCGTTGTGTCCCCTCTCGGATGTTACGATCTCGAGCGAGTCTCGTATGATGTACATCGAGAGGATACGGAACAACGAGTGGACTCCTTGTTAGTGTCGTCTAGGGAAAGATAGTGAACGGGTGCTTACCCCGGGTACTTGAGGTACCGCGGGTCGTGGATGACACGGAAGTTCCCCGGATCTTGTGGGTAAAGTGTGCAACCTCTGCAGAGTGTAAAACTATTCGAATAGCCGTGTCCACGGTCAAGGACAGTTGGGCGGTGCTGCTTAAACTACGTCCACTTGTTTACAAACCGGTGTGTGTGGGAAGAATTACTTGGGTCAAGTCAAGGACTTGACATGATTGAGTTGGGTTGGTGCCCACTCTAACTATGTTGATATCTGTAACCTGTCCTCATGATTACTTGAATTTTCCTGATGCATGTCTTGCAAGTTGTTGAACATGTCATGGCCCTCAAAACTAGCTTTCCGCAAAAATTTACCTATGTCATGCATTATTGTACCTTGAACCAAAACATGGGTTGCTTGCGAGTACATTCAAAGTACTCATTGGCTTGCCTCTGGTTATTTAATTGACTAGGCATGGAAGAACAGGAGTTCGAGGAAGAATCCTTTGGAGACGAACTTGCGAACTAGGACGCTTCCCAGTCAGAATGCCTGTAGGGTTAAGGCAGATGGCATGGGTTCTACTTATCAACGAAGATTTCCGCTGCTTGTGTTTCATTTGATGTTCAGCCCTTAAGGCTTTATCTATGTAAGACTTGACCATAATGGTCATAATTTGTGTAAGACAGTACGTATGGATGTAAGACTCTTGTTATTCAGCTTCTGTGTGTTCAGTGAGCATTGTTCTCTGGGATCACTGTACACGTGCATTCGGTGATCACGACTTATGAGTCGGGGTCCCCACAGGGGGAGGGTCGAGGCCGTGGTGCTCGGGGAAGAGGAGGACGGGGCGGCGCGCCGGCCTCGCCTCCGCCAGCAGTCCCCCCCCATGGAGGGCCACATTGGGCATGACCCTTGCGAGTTCTTCGTCAGGCTGCACCGGCCGCCTCGCCGTCGCCTTCGTCTCCCGACTCCATTCACGCGGGAGATGGAGCTGGATCCGCCGGAGTCATTGCGGCTATACATGAGGGGCTGTGGGATCAGCGGTACGCGGGTTCGCGTTGACTTCCCAGCCCCTCACGTGATGTATCTTCGTCGGGGATGGAAGACGTTCACTTGTATCCACCGCCTGGCAGAGGGGTTCACGATCCATCTTAAGCTGATGGAGGGCGGCCTTCTCTCCATCAAGGTCTTCAACGATTTTGGAACTCGCCTGAAGTGCTGGGTGGAGAGCTCCTCCAACGATGAAGATTCCTCCTCGGGCGAGAGTGACGAGGAGGACAACGACAACAGCGATGAGGGTGGTAGGCGGCAGGATGACGGGTCTGACTAGGCGTCGGTCCCGTTGTCCTGGGGCGATGTTGGCAGCAGCAGCATCTGCACCGAGCCCCCACCAACTCCTCGTGGCCGTATCCTTTGTTGGCTGGCGTAGGAAGAGCGGGAAGGCGAAGAAGGCGGACGGCGGGCCGTTAGCTCGGAGTACGTGGGCATCGACGCCTTTGTCGCGTATTGCCGGTCTTGCCGCTTCGTCTTCCAGCTCTTTTACTGTCATCATCATCACCAGCTTCCCGTGGAGGTGGCCACCGGGATGTTTTCCTGGTGCCTTCTGCTGCTCGTACCTCGCTTAGGTGCTCCTTTTGCCCTTTTCGCCTCCTTGACCTGCCTCCTGAGGGGGAGAGACAAGAAAGGGATTACGGGCACCTTATCTCTTTTTAGTTTGTAAGCCTCGGGCCTTAGCTGAACTTAAAACTTGTAATCCCATCATTCATGTTTTTCATTCCCTATGGACTGTACCTGAGCGGAATGTTTTTAATGAAAAAGGGATGCTTGTCGGGTTATTTGTTTGCGGGTAGAACCCACGTCAAGGAGCAAATCCTTGATATCTCTAAGATAAACATTTCCTTGCCCGGCAGCAGGCCTTGTCGTCTTCCCACGTCGCTCGACCTTTCTCACGCTTTTGGCAGAGGCAAGGATGAGGTGGGTTCAGGCCCCTTGTTTCATCCTTTCGCTGCCGTGACTACAACCAAACCTGGCCCCGGGAATGAGCCCTAGGGCCTAGAGTTTAGGGGAGCATGGTAGTTTTTAGGAAGGAACGAGGTTTCACATACCTCAGTCCATAAAGGAATGCATGATAAGGGATGAAGAACTTATCTGAAGCTGTAGCCCCCGGCAACTCTGGTTTGCCGTGGGTGAATCCTTGCACTTGCAGCCCCCGGTAATACTGGCTTGCCGGGGTCTAGATGCTGGTCTGCCCCTCTTCTCTTTTTCGTCCTCAAGTGATCCGGCAAGGATATCTGTGAGTCCTGCGAACCAAAGAAGAGAAAAGAACGACAAAGAGATGCACACTCGACCTCTAAGCTAGGGGTTAGCCGCCGCTAAGCACTATCAACCCTAACCAAGGACGAGACTCGACCTAGCATGCATGCTATAACTTAGGGCGCCAGCGCTTCATTTATTTATGCTCAGGGTCTGCGCCTGGCTTTGTACGAAGGGTTACATGCATCATCGGCAATGCTTGTACAAAAGGTGGCTTGCCGGGGGGCCCGGCAAGCCGCGCCTCACGGGTAAAACTTGCGAAGATGCTCAATGTTCCAGGAGTTACTCACCGGAACGGCATCTTCGGTCTCCAGGCGGACTGCGCCGGGCCTGGTGACTCGTATTACCTGATAAGGGCCTTCCCACTTTGCGTCAACTTGTTGGAATTCTTGGCCGATTGAACGCGCCGAAGGACAAGGTCGCCTTCCTCAAGGCTTCGGGCATGCACCTTGCGTCTATGGTAGTGGCGCAAGGCTTGCTGGTAGCATGCTGCTCTCACAGCCTCCCGAAGACGATCTTCCTCAAGGAGCAGTGCGTCATCTTGCCGCAGTTGCTCTTGCTCAAGCTCATCATAAGCGAGCACTCGAGGTGACCCGTATATGAGTTCAGTGGGGATAACTGCTTCTCCCCCGTATACTAGGGCAAAGGGTGTCTGGCCGGTGGCTCGATTTGGCGTCGTCCTGATCGACCAAAGAACCGTCGGGAACTCATCAATCCAGCGCCTTCCGCTCTTGTGCAGCCTGTCAAAAGTCTTGGTCCTTAAGCCTCGCAGCACTTCAGCATTTTCCCTCTCAGCTTGACCATTGCTTCGCGGGTGAGCAACGGAAGCGAAATAGACTTTGCTGCCGAGGTCTTGGGTATATTGCATGAATGTGCGGCTTGTGAACTGTGTGCCGTTGTCGGTGATGACCCTGTTGGGTACACCAAAGCGGCACATTAGTCCCTTGAAGAACTTGACGGCTGAGTGAGCTGTGACCTTCCTCACTGCCTCCACTTCTGGCCACTTTGTGAACTTGTCGATTGCAACGTACAAGTACTCAAAGCCCCCGACAGCGTGGGGGAAAGGGCCCAGAATGTCGAGCCCCCAGACCGAGAAGGGCTAGGAGAGAGGAATGGTTTGAAGGGCTTGAGCTAGCTGATGAAGCTTTTTTGAATGGAACTGACACGCTTCACATCTGGTGACTAGTGTCGTCGCATCCTGGAGGGCGGTGGGCCAGAAGAAACCTTGCCGAAATGCCTTGCTGGCAAGGGCCCTTGACCTGATGTGGGATCCACATACGCCTCCGTGTACCTCCGCCAACAGCTCCAATCCTTCCTCTTGAGGGATACACTTCAATTTCACACCGTTCGGTCTCTTCCTGTACAGGATGTCATCGACGAACTGGTACATGGTGGAGCGACGGGCTAATTTTTCCGCTTCTTCCTGCTCCTCAGGAAGTTCCCCTGTTGGGAGGAATCGGACGGTATGATGTGCCCACGCCGGAGCCTGGGGCTCGACGGCGAGGACTAAAGGCATTTCCTTTGCTATAGGAGCGGCTGTCTCGATGGGAAGATCTTGACGCTCCACTGGAGCCAGCCGTCCCGTGGCGGGCTTAGTGTCCCCGGCAACGTCCTTGCCGGCGGCTCCGGGGAGCTCAGCGGGAAAGTACTTGCCGGGCCCTGATTTCCTCCTCTTTTTCTGCTCTGTTGATGGATCAACGGATGGCTGAGTTAGCTGAAGCACAAAGGTACCTGGTTCCACAGGTAGCTTGAGGGCAACGCGTTTTGACAGGTAGTCAGCGATATCGTTCTCCGCTCGGGGAACGTATTCAGCCTGTATACCGTCGAAACGCTCTTCCATCTTTCTCACTTCATCGACGTAGGCCTTCATCAACGGGCTCTGGTAATCCTTGTTGACTTGTTTGACGACGAGCTGCGAGTCACCCCTGACGATGAGTTTCTTGATTCTGAGGTCCGCCGCGATCCTGAGACCGGCAAGCAGCCCTTCGTACTCTGCCGTATTGTTGGTTGACGCCTCCCTAGGGAAGTGCATCTGGATCACGTACTTGAGGTGCTCTCCGGTGGGCGCGACCAGCAGTACGCCAGCCCCGGCGCCCTAAGGAGAAAGCTCCATCAAAGTACATGATCCAATCGCGACTTGCCTCCTTGCCGGGGAGAGCAGTCTCTTGGGCTTCTTTGTCAGGCGTTGCGGTCCATTCTGCAATGAACTACGCCAGGACTCGGCTCTGAATCGTCGAAGTACTTTCAAACTTGAGGCCAAAGCTGGACAGCTCTAGTTCCCATTCCAGAATTCTTCCCGTTGCATCTGGATTGTGCAATATCCGTTGCAGAGGGAGGCGAGTGACGACAGTGATCTCGTGTGCCTGGAAGTAGTGACGCAGCTTCCTCGAGGCCATAAGAAGGCCAAAGAGCAGTTTCTGCACGCCGGAGTACCTTGATCTAGCCCCCTGCAGGAGGGAACTAACAAAGTAGACTGGGTGCTGCATCATTTTCTTCTTCGACGGCACTTCAACCGGCTGTGTCGTCTCCGCATTGGTGGTGTCGGGCTCTGTCGCTGCCATTACCTCGTCGTCAACCTCTCTTTGTGCCACTAGTGCGGCGCTGACCACCTGGTTCATTGCCGCCAGGTATAGCAGCAACGGCTCCTGTGGCCTGGGCGCAACTAGTATCGGCGCGGAGGAGAGGTACTTCTTCAAATATTGCAATGCTGCTTCGGCTTCTGGCCTCCACTCCATCGGGCCCGCCTTTTTCAGGATCTTGAAAAAGGAAAGGGCGCGCTTGGCAGACTTGGAAATGAACCTGCCCATGGCGGCGACACAACCAGCAAGCCAACGCACATCCTTGATTCGCTTGGGTGCTTCAATCTGCTCTATAGCTTTGATCTTGGATTGGCCTCTATCCCACGCTGTGACACAAAGAACCCGAGAAGCTTGCCAGACGGGACGCCAAAGACGCACTTCTCAGGGTTCAGCTTGAGGTTGATCTTGCGCAGGTTTGCAAATGTTTCTTGCAAATCTGGTATGAGGGTTTCCCTGTCCTTGGTTTTGACCACTATGTCATCCATATAAGCTTCCATATTTCTAAGGAGCTGGGGTTCAAAACCAATCTGGACCGCCCTTGCAAACGTCGAACAAGCACTCTTCAACCCGAAAGGCATCCGCATGAAACAATACGTACCACATGGGGTGATGAATGCTGTTTTCTCTTCGTCTTCTCTTGTCATGAAGATGTGGTGGTAGTCGGAGTAGGCGTCGAGGAACGACAACAGATCACACCCAGTCGTGGAGTCAACAATCTGGTCGATGCGCGGCAACGGGAAGGGGTCTTTAGGACAGGCGTTATTGATATCTGTGTAATCAATACACAGCCTCCACTTCCCATTTGCCTTGCGCACTACGACCGGATTGGCCAACCACGTTGGATGGAGCACTCCTCTTACCAAACCCGCTGCTTCCAGTTTCCGGATCTCTTCTGTGATGAACTCTTGCCATTCCAAAGCTTGCTTTCTGACCTTCTGCTTGACGGACCGCGCATGAGGACAGACATCAAGGTGGTGCTCAATCACCTCCCTGGGAATGCCGGGGATGTCGGAAGCTTGCCATGCAAACACATCGACATTCACCCGCACTAAGGTGACGAGCGCGTCTTCCTATTTGTCGTCAAAGGTGGAGCTTATGGTGAAAGATCCTCCCATGCCGTCCTCATTGATAGAAACCTTCTTGGTTCCCGGCGGTATGGCCCTGGGCTTCTTGTTTCTGCCGGCGGAGCTCTCTGGCACGTCCTCGATGGCAGCGCTACACTCCGAAGAGGTGCGCTTGCCAGAGTGTGTGTCCGAGGTCTCACCGGTCTTCTTCTTCTTCTTCTTCCCCCCGGGGTCCCAGCGGCAGGAGCAAGTGCCCTAGTGGCGGCAACTGCTGCAACTGCTTGCTGGTATAGTTGGTCAGCGCAAATCAGCGCATCTTTCTTGTCGGAGGGGACGGTGATGATCATCACGGGTCCTGGCATCTTCAGGGTGTTGTAGGTGTAGTGTGATGCCGCCATGAACTTGGCCAGCGCTGGGCAAGGATCCCGTTGTAGGGCAAGGGGATCTTGGCAACATCAAACACGATCCTCTCCGTCCTATAGTTCAGGTCACTTCCAAAAGTCACGGGCAGCGTGACCTTTCCCTTGGGTTGGCTTCTTCCTGGGTTGACCCCCTGAAACGTGCCCGTCTCTTCGAGGTCTCCATCAGGAATCTGCAGTTTCTCGATCACGGCAGGCGAGATTAAGCTCAGACCGGCCCCGCCATCGACTAGCATCTTTGTCACCTTGAGGTTGCGCATTGTTGGTGAAACCAACAATGGCAAGCACCCGACCGCAGTAGTGCGATCAGGGTGATCCTCAGTGTCAAAAATGATAGGTGTGCTGGACCACTTCAGTGGCCTTTGGGCATCAAACGACGGCTCTGCCGCTGTAATCTCCCGCGCCCACTGTTTAAGCCGGCGGTTAGAAGTATGCAGCGAGGCGCCACCGTCGACGCACATGGCCTCTGTAGCCTTCTAAAACTCATGGTCGCCGGATTCGTCGTCCTCTTCGTGATCGTCGTCTTCTGGCTTTCTGTCACGGCCCCGGGCGGGCCTCTCCTGTTGTTTATCCTTGCCGTGACGGCCCGCCTGGCCGTCACGCTTCTTGCCGGACCCCTCAGCACCGTCTTGGCCCTTCTCCTTGTCCCGACTCTCATACTCAACCCTCTGCTTCTCAGCGAGGAGCTTAACCTGTCGGCAGTCTTGGAGAGCATGGCCTTTGGTGCGATGGATCTTGCAGTATCGCTTGTCGGAGTTTCCTGACTTCTCGGCAGCCGCCAAGGCCCGGCAGGCGACACATCCAGCAAATTCCTTGCCGGCGTCATTTGCCTTGGTTTTCTTGGTGGAGCCGGTGTCATCAGATCCCTCGACGGCAAGCATGACTTTACCTTTGCGCTTCCTGTTGTGGTGCCGGCCCTTCTTCGTCGGGGCGGCAGTATCCTCATCTGAGGAGTCGGTTTCCACGCCGGCATCTTCGCCGGGGTACTTCCTTCCCTCTTCAGCCTGGGCACATCTGTCAGCAAGAACATAGAGTTATGCTACATCTTTCACCTTGTTCATTGCCAGCTCTTCGCGCATCTTGCGGTTACGCATGTTCTGATGGAACGCACTGATGATGGCGGCAGGGTGAACATCAAGGATATTGTACTGTATCCGACTGAACCTCTGTATATACTTGCGGAGACTCTCGCCTCCCTTCTCGGGGATGACGTGCAGGTCGCTCGCTTGGCCATGGGCTTGGTGGCCTCCAGTAAAGGCGCCCACGAACTCATGGCACAAATCTGACCAGGAGGAAATGGAGTCCGCCGACAAGTGCATCAACCATGACATGGCGTTGGGTTTAAGAGCCAACGGGAAGTAATTCGCAAGCACCTTATCGTCATGGGCTCCGGCAGCTTGCATCGCGATGGTGTAGATGCTGAGTAACTCGGACAGATGGGTCTTGCCACTGTACTTTTCGCCCATGTCGGGTTTGAAGGTGCGGTGAGTGGGCCACTGCAACTGCCGCAGCTCACGGGTAAAAGCCGGACAGCCTACCTCATAAGGTAGGCCTCTAGAGCTCTCCGGTGCCGGGTGGTTCGCAGCAGGCCCTGCTCGCCTATCTAACTGGTGGCGCGCTCCGCGCCGGCGCTCGATAGTGGTTCGAGCGTCTTCATGTTCTCGTTCCCGAAGAACTTGGCGTTGGTCACAGTGGGTCCGCGGGTCGGACGATGCTATGGAGATTTCGTCACCCGTAACGTCGCGACGGGCTGGCGTCCGCGGCACCGGGCAAGGAGGAGGCGAGTGCACCGTGGTCGCGGCGCCGCCGGCCTTCCTGCCACTTGTACGTGGGACTCCGTCGGAGCGTTGACCCGGGGGCTCCACCGGACTCGGTTCGTCTTTGTTGGCCACCGCAACAAGGCTTCGGATAGTGTCTCTCCATTCGTTGAGTTTCCCGTAGTTGGAGGAAAATCGAGGAGCAACTGCGCGCGCGCCAGGGCTTCTGCTGGTGTTGGTGGCAGCGAAACCTGCACGGATCGCGACGCGCTTTGACTTCTAACCATGTCAGAAGGAGCTCTATCACGACCCCGCGGTCGCATGCTATCTTCCCCAATGCCTCGGCGAGTGGGCAGGTCTTCTACATCCCGGGATTGGCGCTCAGGGCTCTTCCCGCGGCGATGCCCGGGGTCTTCGGCGTGGTCACGCCGTTCGTCGCGCGCCGCTTGAGAGGAGCCCGCCGTCGGCGCCGGCGTGGGAGTCTTGGAATCCCTCACGTCGCCTTCGGGCGGGGTGGCAGCGATCTTGGAAGGCCCCGCGCCACCCGCGGAGGGCCTGGCTCCGTCTTTGGATTTGGCGGCGTGCGGCCCGTTACCAGGCGCACGAACATCGCCGCCTCCCAAACTTCGGCTGCTGGGACGATGTGGTGTTCGCGAACGGCGCCACGGGTCCTTTCCGCGACCGGTCCGCTGCTCGCCCGCGTCAGGACGGGATGTCCGGCCTCCGACGGGCCAACCGCCACCGTCGTCTTCTTCTTGGGCGCCATGACAATGAAGAAGCGTCGAACTAACTGCTAAAGCCGATTCTCACGACTGCGCCCCCTACCTGGCGTGCCAAAGATGTCGGTGTGGAACGACACCTATGGGATCACAAGAATCCCTACTACGGTTGCGGGGCGCGGGGTCGTGAGAAGAGCGGATCAAACATATAGCACACGGTTCCTTTAGCCAGGTTCGGGCCGCAAGGATGCGTAAAACCCTACTCCTGCTTTGGTGGTTTGTTTATTTGTGTTCTTGAACTGGCAATGAGGTGTGAGGAGCTCCAAAAAGCCGAATCCTCTTCCTGGTCGCCTTGGGCCTCCTTTTATAAGGAAAGGGGTTGCCAAAGTGGCACACAGGAGGTGGAAAGAGTACAGTGATACGAGGTTATCCCTCGCATTACATGACAAGGCGCATTTAATGCGTCTTGCTTAGGTGTCTTTGCTTTATCGGGGATGGTGGAGAGCCCTATCTCGTCCGTCGCCGCTCCTTCTTGCGTCGACACGCGCCCTGGCCAGCGGTGCCCGCGGTGCCATGTAGGCAGGCATGCAGCTGAGGTGGCACAGTGATGGGTCTCCACGAAGATCTGCTTGCCGTCACGCAGGTGCCTGCCCAGCTGGTTGGGTCGGCAGCTGCATGCGAACAGCGGTGGAGGCTTGATTGGCGTGGGCCTGATGGTGGCCCTACGGGGGTTCATGGAAAGGGCCTTGTCGCAGCCCCGGCAAGGGTCTTGCCGCGGCCCCGGCGAGGGTCTTGCCGTGGCGCCTGCTGTCATCCCCGGCAAGGCTCTTGCCGGGGGCCTTGTGGTCCTCCTTGGCTGGGATCCCGCCAAGGATCATCATCTTCTAAAGTGTGTATCTGATCTTGAATGTCTTCACAAAGATCTGCATGCCACCACGGGGATGTCTCCCAAATCCTTGCCCCATGGGGGCAGTGGACTCAAGGGTGACTCGCTCCGTAGGTGGGGGGCGAGCTGCCACTGCAAGGGTCTTGCCGGGTTTGCTAGAACTGCCCCCCGGCAAGGATCCTGCCGGGGAAGTCCGCTTCGTCCCCTTTGCTCTTTGTGGTCTTGGTCTTGGCGTCGTTCTGCTTCTCTTGAGCTCCGGCCTTACCTTGGCTTACCTCCCTTGTCGTGCCTGGTGTGGCGGTGCCCGTGGCTCAGACTGCCCGTGCACAGTTATAGGGGTACAAAATGTGTACCCCCCTTTTTGTACACGGACAACTATTTTCACGGGCAAGCTCCCAACAAGCAAAAGAAGAACGAGAAATCTTTTTGGATTTTCTTTTTAATTACTACTACAAGCATGAAAAGTAAACTAGCTAGAAGCTACAACTATTTTTTTGGTTTTTCTTAAGGTTTTTTCAAACACACAAGAAGAAGGCTAGAAAATAAAATAAACTAGCATGGATAGTACAATGAAAAAGTATGAGCACCAACAACTGGAATGAGTGTGTGAACATGAATGTAATGTCGGTGAGAAATACGTACTCCCCCAAGCTTAGGCTTTTGGCCTAAGTTGGTCTATGCCCAAGGATCAAAGTTGTAGCTGGGGTCGTACTGAGAAGCAGCGGCTATTGCCTCATGAGCTGCAGCTTGGAGGCGAGCTGCCTCTGTACTCCTCTCATACTTGTTCGCCTCCTCCCTGGTTATAACATATCTCCCTTTTGCCTAAAAGTCAAAGAAAGTAGGAGCAGGGAGAGCAACATGGGCAGTGCGGCGCCTGTCAAAGATTAGTTGGTACTGGAGAGGCTGTTCATTCCTCTCAATAAAATGATGACGAACCATAGCATTAAAATCTAAACAAGCAGGAGGCAGTTACATATCATTTTCATGTATGGGTATCTCAAGAAAATGAGCTACACGGGTTGCATAAATCCCACCAAACAAGTCTCCACTTAAACCATTATTATGCAACCTTCGTGCAACAATGGCCCCCAAGTTATATTGTTTATCTCCTAATACGACACTCTTGAGAACACTAAGGTCAGGAACACACATGTGACATGCCTCGTCCTTGCCGTTAATGCATCTACCTATAAAGAGAGCAAAATAATGTATAGCAGGAAAATGAATGCTCCCTATGGTAGCTTGTGTTATGTCTCTAGATTCCCCCACAATAATAATAGCAAGAAAATCTTTAAACTCAGATTTGCGAGGTTCACTAGCACTACCCCATTGCGGGAGTTTACAAGCAGTATTAAAATCTTCTAAGTCCATAGTATAAGATTTACCATAGAGATCAAATAGGACAGTGTGAGAATTGCGTGAAGATGTAAATTTGAACCATCTCACAAAGGAATCAGTTAGGTGATAATACCGAGGGCACTTATCTAGAATGAAACCCTCGAGTTCAGCATTACGCACATATGCGTCAAATTCCTCCTTAATTCCTGCTTGGAACATGAAATCTTCTGACGACCATTCACACGGCCGCACTTGAGCTTATCTTGGTAGTACATAGTACAGCTCACGTATTGCGGGCCTGGGTCCTTGCTTCCTTGAATAACCACCTTGGTACATTTTCCTAAACATATTTCTTCCTCTGAAAAATTTCTGAAAATTTTAGTAACTCAAAATAAAAGTGAACCAAACTCAACAAAATTGATAGCAACTACTCCCACAAGTGCCTAGAGACTCTATCATGCATTAGAACTACTTGGGATCAAATAAATTTGACATGCAAGCTCAAGAACAGGGTCACCTCAGCAGAAAAATTTTGCGATAAATAAAGCGCTAGAACAAAAACTAATTGGACCATTGGAGGAGTCATATACCGAAGAACAATCCCCCAAAGCAGTTTTGTGAGTGGATCTTCGAGCGAGGAGATCGAAAATGGCAACAAGATGAGCTAGAACTCGTTCTTGAGCTGGTTGGTGATTTTTTTCGGAGGAAGAAGAAGTGTGTGGGTGCAGGAATAAGTGGAGGGGGGCCACCAGGGGCCCACGAGGTAGGGGGCACGCCCAGGGGGGTGGGCGCGCCCTGGACCCTCGTGACCAGGTGCGGGCTCCCCCTAATGTGTTCTCAGTGCCAGATATTCTCAAATATTCTAGAAAAAAAAATCATATTTCAATTTCGGGACATTTGGGGAACTTTTTATTTTCGGGGTATTTTTATTGCAAGGATAATTCAGAAAACAGACATAAAATACTATTTTTGCTTTATTTAATCTACATAGCAGAAGGTAAGAGGAGGGTACAGAGAGTTGTGCTTTGTAATTTCCTCCATCTCATGCTCATCAAAAGGAATCCACTAACAAGGTTGATCAAGTCTTGTTAACAAACTCATTCCGAATAACATGGAACTGGAGAAATTTTGAATAACTCTATGTTACCTCAACGGGGATATGCACATCCCCAACAATAAGAATATTATATTTCTTCTTGACAGTAGGAAGAGGAAATTCAAAACCTCCAATAGTAATAGTTGAAAATTTTCCAATAGAATTGATACTGTGGACTTGAGGTTGTTTCCTCGGAAAGTGTACCGTACGCTCATTACCGTTAACATGAAAAGTGATATTGCCTTTGTTGCAATCAATAACAGCCCCTGCAGTATTCAAAAAGGTCTACCAAGGATAATCGACATACTATCGTCCTCAGGAATATCAAGAATAACAAAGTCCGTTAACATAGTAACATTTGCAACCACAACAGGCACATCCTCACAAATACCGACAGGTACAGCGGTTTATTTATCGGCCATTTGCAGAGATATTTTAGTAGGTGTCAACTTATTCAAATCAAGTCTACGATATAAAGAGAGAGGCATAACACTAACACCGGCTCCAAGATCACATAAAGCATTTCTAACATAGTTTATTTTAATGGAGTAAGGTATAGTTGGTACTCCCGGATCTCCAAGTTTCTTTGGTATTCCACCCTAAGAAGTATAATTGGCAAGCATGGTGGAAATTTCATCTTCCGATATCTTTCTTTTATTTGTAACAATTTCTTTCATGTACTTAGCATAAGGATTCATTTTAAGCATATCAGTCAAACGCATACGCAAAAAGATAGGTCTAATCATTTCAGCAAAGCGCTCAAAATCCTCATCATCCTTTTTCTTGGATGGTTTAGTAGGAAAAGGCATGGATTTCTGAACCCATGGTTCTCTTTCTTTACCGTGCTTCCTAGCAACAAAGTCTCTTTTATCATAACGTTGATTCTTTGATTCTGGGATATCAAGATTAACAGCAGGTTCAGTCTCTTCATCATTATCATTGCTAGGTTGAGCATCAACATGAAAATCATCATTAACATTATCACTAGGTTCATGTTCATCAGCAGATTGTGTTTCAGCATCAGAAATAGAAATATCATTAGGATTCTCAGGTCTGTCAACAACAGGTTCACTAGAAGCATGCAAAGTCCTATCATTTTTCTTTTTCTTCCTCTTAGAAGGACTAGGTGCATCAACATTAGTTCTCTAGGAATCTTGCTCAACTCTCTTAGGATGGCCCTCAGGATACAAAGGTTCCTAGGTCATTTTACCCCCTCTAATCATAACTCTAACAATGTTATCATTTTTTTATTATTTAATTCATTGAGCAAATCATTTTGAGCTTTAAGCACTTATTCTACCTAAGTGGTAACCATAGAGGCATGTTTACTAATAAGTTTAAGTTCACCTTTAACTCTATACATATAATCACTCAAGTGTTCAATAATATAAGCATTACGTTTCAATTGTCTACCAACATAAGCATTGAAGTTTTCTTGTTTAACAATAAAATTATCAAACTCATCCAAGCATTGACTAGCAGACTTATTATGGGGGATATCACCTTCATCAAATCTATAGAGAGACCTTTACTACCTATGTCGGGTTATCAAGACCATGTATTTCTTTAATAGGTGGTAAATTCTTAACATCTTCAGCTTTAATACCTTTTTCTTTCATAGATTTCTTTGCCTCTTGCATATCTTCAGGACTGAGAAATAGAATACCCCTTTTCTTCGGAGTTGTCTTAGGAGTTGGTTCAGGAAGTGTCCAATTATTTTTATTAGTCAACATATTATTCAATAGCAATTCAGCTTGATCAACTGTTCTTTCCCTGAAAACACAACCAGAACAACTATCTAGGTGGTCTTTGGAAGCATCGGTTAGTCCATTATAAAAGATATCAAGTATTTCATTTTTCTTGAGAGGATGATCAGGCAAAGCATTAAGTAATTGGAGAAGCCTCCCCCAAGCTTGTGGGAGACTCTCTTCTTCAATTTGCACAAAATTATATATTTCCCTTAAACCAGCTTGTTTCTTATGAGCGGGGAAATATTTAGCAGAGAAGTAATAAATCATATCCTGGGGACTACACACATAACCAAGATCAAGAGAATTAAACCATGTTTTAGCATCACCCTTTAATGAGAACGGAAATAATTTAAGGATATAGTAGTAAGGAGTTTTCTCATCATTAGTGAATAGGGTGGCTATATCATTTAGTTTAGTAAGATGTGCCACAACAGTTTCAGATTCATATCCATAAAAAGGATCAGATTCAGCCAAAGTAAGTATCTCAGGATCAAAAGAGAAATCATAATCCTTATCAGTAACACAAATAGGCGAAGTAGCAAAAGGAGGGTCATATTTCATTCTAGCGTTCCAAGATTTTTCTTTCAGCTTAGCTAATAATTTCTTAAGATCATATCTATCATTGCAAGCAAGAAAGTTTCTAGCAGTTTCTTCATCCATAACATAACCCTCAGGCACAACAAGCAATCCATATCTAGGGGAGAATCTTCATCATCACTTTCATCAATACTATCAGTTTCAATAATTTCATTCTCTCTAGCCCTAGCAAGTTGTTCATCAAGAAATTCACCTAATGGCACAATAGTATCAAGCATAGAAGTAGTTTCATCATAAGTATCATGCATAGCAGAAGTGGCATCATCAATAACATGCGACATATCAGAATAAATAGCAGAAGCAGGTTTAGGTGTCGCAAGTTTACTCAAAACAGAAGGTGAATCAAGTGTAGAGCTAGATGGCAGTTCCTTACCTCCCCTCGTAGTTGATGGATAAATTTTGGTTTTCTCGTCTTTCAAGTTCCTTATAGTGATCAACAGATATAAATCCCAAGTGACTCAAAGAATAGAGCTATGCTCCCCGGCAACGGTGCCAGAAAATAGCCTTGATAACCCACAAGTATTGGGGATTGCAACAGTTTTCGAGGGTAGAGTATTCAACCCAAATTTATTGATTCGACACAAGGGGAGCCAAAGAATATGCTCAAGTATTAGCAGCTGAGTTGTCAATTCAACCACACCTGGATAACTTAATATCTGCAGCAAAGTATTTAGTAGCAAAGTAATATGATAGTAGCGGTAACGGCGATAAAATTAACAACAGTAGTTTTGTAGTAATTGTAACAGTGGCAACGGAAAAGTAACTAAGCAAAGAGCAATATGTGAAAAGCTTGTAGTCATTGGATCGGTGATGGAGAATTATGTTGGATGTGATTCCACATGCAAAAGTTATAACATAGGGTGACACAGAACTAGCTCCAGTTCATCAATGTAATGTAGGCATGTATTCCAAATATATTCATACATGCTTATGGTAAAGAACTTGCATGACATCTTTTGTCCTACCCTCCCGTGGCAGCAGGGTCCTATTGGAAACTAAGGGATATTAAGGCCTCCTTTTAATAGAGTACCGGACCAAAGCATTAACACTTAGTGAATACATGAACTCCTCAAACTATGGTCATCACCGGTAAGTATCCCGATTATTGTCACTTCGGGGTTAACGGATCATAACACATAATAGGTGACTATAGACTTGCAAGATAGGATCAAGAACTCACATATATCCATGAATACATAATAGGTTCAGATCTGAAATCATGGTACTCGGGCCCTAGTGACAAGCATTAAACATAGAAAAGTCATAGCAACATCAATCTCAGAACATAGTGGATACTAGGGATCAAACCCTAACAAAACTAACTCGATTACATGGTAAATCTCATCCAACTCATCACCGTCCAGCAAGCCTACGATGGAATTACTCACGCATGGCGGTGAGCATCATGAAATTGGTGATGGAGGAAGGTTGATGGTGACAACGGCGACGGATTCCCCTCTCCGGAACCCCGAACGGACTCCAGATTAGCCCTCCCGGGAGAGTTTAGGGCTTGGCGGTGGCTCCGTATCGTAAAACGCGATGAATCCTTCTCTCTGTTTTTAATCCCCGAACGTGAATATATAGAGTTAGAGTTGAGGTCGGTGGAGCACCAGGGGGCCCACGAGGCAGGGGGCGCGCCCAGGGGTAGGCGCGCCCCCACCCTCGTGGACAGGGTGTGGGCCCCCTGGCCTTGATTCATTCGCTAGTATTTTTTATTAATTCCAAAAATATTCTCTGTGAAGTTTCGGGTCATTTCGAGAACTTTTATTTCTGCACAAAAAACAACACCATGGCAATTCTGCTGAAAACAACGTCAGTCCGGGTTAGTTCAATTCAAATCATGCTAGTTAGAGTCCAAAACAAGGGAAAAAGTGTTTGGAAAAGTAGATACGATGGAGACATATCAGAAGGCATCGCCTGGTAATATTCACCTCCATCGAGAAAATATAACTATATACCAGGAATGCTAATATTGTTGCATATCTTATGGCATGAGCATCTGATAAACTGGAGGAGGCACTGGAAGTCACGCAGGCAGGTGAACAAGAAGCTGAAAGGCAACGTGCCGCGAGCGAACATATACTAACACGGGTCAGGGACGAGAAAAACAAACTCCAGGATACCAATACCCAGCTGGGCGTAGAACTGAAAGATGTGCGGGCCTACCTGGCTGACACCGTGAAGGAAAATAAGAGGCTGCGAGGAAAGGAATTGACAGAGTTATGTCTGTAGGTATGCTGACTGGCCGTCCCGAGGAGGAGGTGTCCGGATCTTTGGGCGATCTGCTACAAGAGCTGTCGCAAATGCACGAGCGAGCTCGGCAGGCGATGCAAAGTGTTGCTAAGGCCTTATGGCCATCCGCCTCCCCTCCAAGAAGTATGGAGGAGCTTATACAACTATTCAAGGGAGCGCGGCGGCATTTCTGATTATGGAAGATATCGGCCTGCCGGGAAGGTGCGCGAGAGGCCTGGGCCATGGTGAAAACACGATATACCAAACTTGGTCCAAATCATATGGCCCGGGTCGGACCTCTAGGGTCAGATTGGAAAGAAATTCCCATTAATTTGGTATATGACCAAGTACAAGTAGCCGCCAAATATTCCCAACAGGATTGTAAGTTAGACAGCCTGTTAGACAGTATAGAGGAGGAAAATTTTGAGTCTAAGTGACTATGCACTTTCCTTGACATATTTGTCCCTAGCCGTATTGTAAAACGATTGTCATGGCAGACCTTTTCGCTTCGGCCTCTGGACGTGAAGGTGCGGAGTGTTTCCGAATACCTGAATGGCCAAATAGACCGGGTATGCATGGAAACCAGGCATAGGGGTCATAGTTGCTTGAACAGACAAGTTGTATGTGTCTAGCTATGTTATATTACATTGTGATTGTAAGAAACATCTTCTAGAGAGAATAGTTCCGTTAAGGGTTCCTTTCCCTGGGTGTAAATACATTAACGTGCATGTCCGAACTGTGATTGAAAAAATCGTAGTATACATAACATCTGGGGGTTCATAGTGGAATGAATGTAAAAACATCTTTAGTCCGGCGACCGAATATTCCCTTAAGAACGCTAGCTTTTGGCTTCACCCAGTCTGTGGTACACATTCGGATGACCCGGTAGTAACAATCGCAGAGGTGCTCCCTTTATGCCCTCGCCGAACTAACGGGAATGTAGGGCATAAGCACAGGAGCCAGGCAACCCAGCTTGGCCAAAACTTAAGTCATATCGATGCATATAATGGCGAAGAAAAGGTACATATGAGGAAAAAACGCATATGTGGTGAGCTTGATGCTCGGAAAATAACAATAATAAGCTTCTGTGCCAGAAGCCCCCAGGTATAATGGACGTACATATTTGAGGATTTGTACGTCATAGGTGCGCGGTTTTAGCCGCACGAAAGCTTTAAGGCTAAAAAATAGAAAAAGCGAAAAGAGAGGAAAAATAATGAAACAATAGGGAGAAGGAAACGAACGAAGAGTTCGACGCTAGGCATCGAATCTTCGGAGTCTGGCCGCCTTCCAGGGGTTCGGCTCTAGGCGATTGTCTGATGCATCACGAAGGCAGTACGCTCCTCCAGTGACAACTTCGTCAATGATGAAGGGACCCTCCCACTTGGTCTTGATTTTGTCCTTTTTCTTCTTCGACAAGCGTAGAACGAGTTCGCCAACATTATAAGTCTTGGCCCGCACTTCTCTGCTTTGGTATCTGCGGGCCTGCTGTTGATAAAATGCGGAACAGGGTTTTGCGACATCGCTCTCCTCCTCCAGGGCATCTAAGCTGTCCTGCCGATCGAGCTCCGCCTCTCTCTCTTCGTACATGCGCACTTGAGGTGAGTCATGAATAATGTCGCAGGGTAACACAGCCTTTGCACCGTACACCATGAAGAAAGGTGTATATCCGGTAGTGAGATTGGGCGTGGTCCGCAGCCCCCAGAGTACGGAGTCGAGCTCCTCCACCCAGTGCTTGTCTGATTCTTTCAAAGACCGCACTAGTATGGGCTTAATGCCGCTTATAATAAGACTATTGGCTCGTTCGACTTGACAGTTTGTTTGCGGGTGATAGACAGAGGCGTAATCGAGCTTGATGCCTAGATTAGCACACCAGGTTTTCACCTCATCGGCTGTGAAATTGGAGCCATTATCGGTGATGATGCTGTGTGGAACACCATAACGGTGCACAACACCGGATATGAAGTCTATCACTGGTCCAACTTCGGCCCTTTTAACTGGATTGGCCTCTATCCACTTAGTGAATTTATCCACCATGACCAGCAGATATTTTTTCTTATGGCTTCCTCCTTTAAGGGGTCCGACTATATCAAGCCCCCAGACTGCGAAAGGCCAAGTGATGGGGATTGTTTGTAGAGTGGTGGGTGGCATATGGCTTTGGTTGGCGAAAAGCTGGCATCCGACGCAGCGCTCGACAAGGTCCTGTGCATCTTCTAGGGCCGTCGACCAATAGAAACCTGTACGAAAGGCCTTGCTTACAAGGGCCCGAGCCGCGGCATGGTGACCACCGAGACCAGCATGAATTTGAGCCAATAGCTGCCGCCCCTCTTCCTCGGAGACACATCTTTGGAGTACTCCGGTAGCACTTTTCTTGTAGAGTTCTCCGTCATGAACCTTGTAGGCTTTCGAGTGCCGGACAATGCGGCGAGCCTCCTTCTGATCCTCGAGGAGTTCTAACCTATTAAGGTAGGCCAAGAAGGGTTCTATCCATGGGGCAATGACTTCCATGATAAGATGGGGCGACGGTGTTATTTCGGTGGCTGAGCCCCCGATGATATCGGTGTGTTCGGAATCTGGGGTCCTAGCCGGATCCGGACTGGTGTTGCTGTTCTCCCCTTGCCACACCATGGATGGCTTGAAGAGTCTTTCCAAAAAGATGTTAGGTGGGACGGGGTCGCACTTAGCGCCGATGCAAGCAAGGACATCCGCCACTTGATTACTTTCTCGAGCCACATGATGAAACTCGAGCCCCTCGAATCGAGCCGACATTTTGAGAACAGCGTTACGGTAAGCCGCCATATTCGGATCTTTGGCATCGAAATCTCCATTTATTTGAGATATTGCGAGGTTTGAATCCCCGCGCACTTCCAGGCGTTGTATGCCCACGGAGACAGCCATCCGAAGACCATGCAACAAGGCCTCGTATTCGGCTACATTGTTGGAGTCTGTGTATAGTATTTGGAGTACGTATTGAACTGTATCTCTAGTGGGGGACGTTAGGACAACGCCTGCTCCTAAGCCCGCCAGCATTTTGGAGCCGTCGAAGTGCATGACCCAGTTGGAATATGTGTCATACTCTTTAGGGAGTTCGGCCTCTGTCCATTCGGCGATGAAGTCGGCCAGCACTTGGGATTTAATGGCCCGACACGGTTTGTATGTTATGTCGAATGGGAGGAGCTCAATGGACCACTTGGCAATCCCGCCTGTGGCATAGTGGTTGTTTATTATGTCATTAAGTGGTACTTCGGAGGCCACCGTGATTGAGCACTCTTGAAAGTAGTGTCGTAGATTCCGGGATGCCATGAAGACCGCGTATGCTATTTTTTGGTAATGAGGGAACCGGGATTTGCATGGTGTGAGGATAGTGGTACGTAATATACCGGCTTTTGAAGCGGGAATTTGTATCCGTCCTCCTCTCGTTCAACGATGAGCACCGCACTCACAACCTGGTGCGTTGCCGATATGTATAATAACATGGGTTCACAGGCGTTTGGTGCGGCTAGGATTGGGTTGCTCGCTAAAAGAGCCTTTATTTCTTCTAGTCCGGCCATTGCTGCATCCGTCCATTCGAAGTGGTCATTGCGTCGGAGAAGGCGATACAGTGGCAATGCTTTTTCTCCTAATCTGGAGATAAAGCGGCTTAAAGCTGCCACGCATCCGGCTAGTTTTTGGACCTGTTTAAGGTCAGTTGGTATAGCCAATTGTGACAGATCCCGGATTTTGGCTGGATTGGCCTCAATTCCTCTATTGGAAACGATGAAGCCCAACAGTTTTCTGGCGGGAACACCGAAAACACACTTTTCCGAATTGAGCTTGATGTCATATGTACGGAGGTTGTCGAATGTGAGACGTAAGTCGTCTATTAGTGAGTCGAGGTGCCTGCTCTTGATGACTACGTCATCCACATATGCTCCAACTGTCTTGCCGATTTGTTTCTCAAGACATGTTTGAATCATGCGTTGGTAGGTGGCGCCAACGTTTTTGAGCCCGAAAGGCATAGTATTGAAGCAGAAAGGCCCGTAAGGGGTAATGAATGCCGTTGCGGCTTGATCGGACTCCTTCATCTTGATTTGATGGTATCCAGAGTATGCGTCAAGGAAACATACTGAGTTGTGTCCTGCGGTTGTATCGATAGTCTGATCGATGCGAGGGAGGGGGAAGGGATCCTTAGGAAAGGCCTTGTTGAGGTCTTTGAAATCGACGCATAGGCGCCAGGATTTATCCTTCTTTGGTACCATCATCAGGTTTGCTAGCCAGTCCGGGTGTTTTATTTCTCTGATGAATCCGACCTTGAGTAACTTGGCTAGCTCCTCTCCCATAGCTTGTCGTTTGGGTTCGGAAAAATGCCGCAGTGTTTCCTTGACCGGTTTATATCCCTTGAATATATTGAGGCTGTGTTTGGCCAGCCTGCGTGGGATTCCTGGCATATTAGAAGGGTGCCACGCGAATATGTCCCAGTTCTCGCGCAGGAACTCTCGTAGCGCGGCGTCGAACATTGGGTCAAGTTATGCCCCGATGGATGTTGTCTTCTTGGGGTCCGTTGGGTGGACTTGAAATTTGACTATTTCATATGTTGGTTTAAAGGAGATGGATTTGGGTCGCTTGTCCAGGATTACGTCATCCCTATCCACGGTGGAGCGCAGCGTGGTTAGCTCTTCGGCCGCAAGGGCTTCAGACAATGCCTCGAGGGCCAGGGATGCGGTTTTATTTTCAGCACAGAGTGCTATGTCCGGATCACTGGCATGAGTGATGATACCGTTGGCCCCGGGCATCTTGAGCTTCATGTACCTGTAATGAGGTATAGCTTGGAAGCGTGTAAATGCATCTCGACCCAATAGGGCGTGATATCCGCTGTTGAAAGGGGCTACTTGGAAGGTTATCTCTTCGGACCGATAATTCTCCGGCGTGCCGAATACTACGTCGAGCGTGATTTTTCCCGCGCATCGCGCCTCCCGACTGGGAATGATTCCCCGGAAGTTGGTGCTACTTTGCTCGATGCTGCTCCTATCTATTTCCATTTTGTTGAGCGTATCCTCGTAGATAAGGTTTAATCCGCTGCGTCCATGAGCACTATGGTGAGCCAAAAGCCGTCCACAATTGGATTGACGACCAAGGCGGCTGGTGCCCGGACTGTCCGGAATTTTGGTTCGTCACTGGAATTGAAAGTTATGGCCGTGTCGTTCCAGGGGTTTATTGTTGCGACTTGGCAGACTTCGGCAAGGTTAAGGAAAGCCCTTTTATGCCGATTGTTTGAAGCGAAAGTCTCGAAGACTATCAATACGTTGGGGTCGTCATCCTCCGGGGGGTGTTGGTCTGGGGTGTTTTTGGTGAGGATATCCTCGCCGCTCTTGGCCACCTGCCGGAGTATCCAACATGCTCTAAGGCTGTGGGTTGGTATGGTATCCGGTATTGTGTGTATTTTGCATGGCTTATCGAGCCATCCCTCTAGAACAGTTCCGCGCCCCGTAGTGGGCTTAGATTTTTTTACTGTTGGGTCGGGCGCCCCGCGAGGGTCCATCCTTTTTGTCCGTACGGGGGTTTGAGTGGAAACCGGTGGTCCCTAGTGGGCTGCCTGGGTTTTCCAGGTGCTTTCCATTGCGCAGTACTTCTGTACTATGGCTGCCAAGTCAGTGAAGTGCGATACGCGATGACGGCTGATGGCGTTGAGGATTCCTTCATCCATGCAATTGTTGCTGAATACTGAGATCGCGTCTTCGTCGCGACAATCTTTAATCTTGTTTTTGACAAGGAGGAATCTGGCCCAAAAGTGACGGACTGTTTCCTGAGACTGCTGTCGTATGTGCATGAGATCGTTTATATCTGAGCGGGTGGGTGGATTTAAATCCGAACCCTGACCCAGGATCCGAAGTTTGAAAAACTTCTGAGCTTAATGGCTCTGGCTCCGGGATATCAACTGATTTTTTAGGCCCGCAGTCCGATTCTAGGTTCGGAGGGCAGGGTGTGTCATTCCGAAGGTAGGTATCCGGCACTTCGAGCACGGAGATCCAGACATAGTTCGTCCTCACCATAGAGGAAGAGTTGCATTCCTGCTCCTCTACTACCGCTATCTGGTGGGTGATAGGTGGAGATTTAATTTTTCTCTGGTCGGGTTTAAGCCCAATCCGATTGTAGTATGAAGCGACCCCCAAGGCGGCGATGCGATCTAGGAGCTCATTCAAAGACAACAACTCCGTCGGACCCATTTGATTGGAGTATTCGGAGTCAACACGGAGGGGATTTATGATGACTCGAGAATTCATCGTCGGCTTAATGGCCGAACGGGCAGAAAACTGCCCAGCCAGAGGGTTTGGCCTGGGGCCAGTGCTCCTCCGGAGGTGACACTGTCCTTGATAACAAAGCGAACCATCAATCCTGTCTTTGATGTCACAGCGGAATTCTTAATGAAAGCACCAATGTCGGTGTAAAAACCGGCGAATCTCGGGTAGGGGGTCCCGAACTGTGCGTCTGAGGTTGATGGTAACAGGAGACGAGGGACACAATGTTTACCCAGGTTTGGGCCCTCTCTATGGAGGTAATACCCTACTTCCTGCTTGATTGATCTTGATGACTATGAGTATTACAAGAGTTGATTTACCTCGAGATCGTAATGGCTAAAACCCTAAAAGTCTAGCATGTATGACTATGAGTATTACAAGAGTTGATCTACCTCGAGATCGTAATGGCTAAAACCCTCTATGGACTAAGCCCTCCGGTTTATATAGACACCGGAGGGGACTAGGGTTATACAAAGTCGGTTATAGAGAAAGGAATCTTCATATCCATGCGCCAAGCTTGCCTTCCATGCCAAGGAGAGTCCCATCCGGACACGGGTGAGAGTCTTCGGTCTTGTATCCTCACAGCCCATCAGTCCGGCCCCTGTCCAACAGGTCGGACGCCCGAGGACCCCTTAATCCAGGACTCCCTCACTTCTTTAGAACATAGTCAAGGTATATGCTTTGTGAAAGTCCTATTAAGCGTCTCGATCTATCCCTATAGATCTTGATGCCCAATATATAAGCAGCTTCACCGAGGTCTTTCATTGAAAAATTCTTATTCAAGTATCCTTTTATGCTATCCATAAATTCTATATCATTTCCAATCAACAATATGTCATCCACATATAATATCAGAAATGCTACACAGCTCCCACTCACTTTCTTGTAAATACAGGCTTCACCATAAGTCTGTATAAAACCATATGCTTTGATCACATTAACAAAGCGTATATTCCAACTCCGAGATGCTTGCACCAGTCCATCGATGGATCACTGGAGCTTGCACACTTTGTTAGAACCTTTAGGATCGACAAAACCTTCTGGTTGCATCATATACAACTCTTCTTTAAGAAATCCATTAAGGAATGCAGTTTTTTCATCCATTTGCCAGATTTCATAATTATAAAATGCGGTAATTGCTAACATGATTCAGACAGACTTAAGCATCGCTATGGGTGAGAAAGTCTCATCATAGTCAACCCCTTAAACTTATCGAAAACCTTTTGTGACAAGTCGAGGTTTATAGACAGTGCCATTAGCATCAGCATCCGTCTTCTTCTTGAAGATCCATTTATTCTCAATGGCTTGCCGATCATCGGGCAAGTCCACCAAAGTCCACACTTTGTGCTCATACATGGATCCTATCTCAGATTTCATGGCCTCAAGCCATTTATTTGTATCTGGGCTCATCATAGCTTCTTCATAGTTCGTAGGTTCACCGTTTTCTAACAGCATGACTTCCAGGACAGGATTACCGTACCACTCTGGTGCGGAACATGTTCTGGTCGATCTACGAAGTTCAGTAGTAACTTGATCTAAATTTTCATGATCATCATCATTAGCTTCCTCTCTAGTTGGTGTAGGCCTCAGGGGAACAATTTTCTCGGATGTGCTACTTTCCAATTCAAGAGAAGATACAATTACCTCATCAAGTTCTACTTTCCTCCCACTCACTTCTTTCGAGAGAAACTCCTTCTCTAGAAAGGACCCATTCTTGGCAACAAAGATCTTGCCTTTGGATCTGTGGTAGAAGGTGTACCCAATAGTTTCCTTAATTAGGGTATCCTATGAAGACACACTTCTCCGATTTGGTTTCGAGCTTATCAGGCTGAAGCCTTTTGACATAAGCGTCACAACCCCAAACTATAAGAAACGACAACTTAGGTTTCTTGCCAAACCATAGTTCATACGGTATCATCTCAATGGATTTAGATGGTGCCCAATTTAATGTGAATGCGGTTGTCTCTAATGCATAACCCCAAAATGATAAAGGAAAATCGGTAAGAGACATCATAGAATGCACCATATCAATAAAGTACGGTTACGACGTTCGGACACACTGATGACCCACAAGTATAGGGGATCAATTTTAGCTCTTTTCGATAAGTAAGAGTGTCGAACTCAACGAGGAGCAAAAGGAAATGGCAAGTGGTTTTCAGCAAGGTAATGTCTGCAAGTGCTGAAATTGTAAGTAACAGAGTAGTTTGATAGCAAGATAATTTGTAACGAGCAAGTAATGATAATAGTAGCAAAAGTGCACCAAGGTAGCCCAATTGAGGCAAAGGACAGGCCAAAACGGTCTCTTATAGTAAGCAAAGCGTTCTTGAGGGTACACGGGAATTTCATCTAGTTACTTTCATCATGTTGATTCGATCCGTGTTCGCTACTTTGATAATTTGATATTTGGGTGGACCGGTGCTTAGGTGCTGTTCTTACTTGAACAAACCTCCTACTTATGATTAACCCCCTCACAAGCATCTGCAACTATGAGAAAAGTATTAAGGATAAATCCTAACCATAGCATTAAACTTTTGGATCCAATCGGTCCCTTACGGAATAGCGCATAAACTAGGGTTTAAGCTTATGTCACTCTCGCAACCCATCATCTAATAACTACTCAACAATGCATTCCCTTAGGCCCAAATATGGTGAAGTGTCATGTAGTCGACGTTCACATGACACCACTAAGGGAATCACGACATACATACTATCAAAATATCAAACACATATCAAGTTCACATGATTACTTGCAACATGATTTCTCCCGTGACCTCAAGAACAAAAGTAACTACTCACAAGTGATAAACATGCTCAAGCTCAGAGGGGTATTAAATAGCATAATGGATCTGAACATATAATCTTCCACCAAATAAACCATATAGTAATCAACTACAAGATGTAATCAACACTACTAGTCACCCACAAAGTACCAATCTATAGTTCCGGTAACAAGATTGAACACAAGAGATGAACTAGAGTTTGAGATGAGATGGTGCTGTTGAAGATGTTGATGGAGATTGCCCTCCCCAAGATGGGAGAGTTGTTGATGATATTGATGACGATGATTTCCCCCTCCGGGAGGGAAGTTCCCCCGGCGGAATCGCTCCATAGAAGGGCATAAGTACTCCTGCCCAAGTTCCGCCTCGACACGGCGGTGCTCCATCCCGAAAGTCCTCTCCTTATTTTTTCTAGGTCAAAATGACTTATATACCATAAGATGGGCACCAGATGTGGGCCTGAGTGAGCACAACCCACCAGGGCGCGCCTGGCCTCCCTGGCACGCCCAGGTGGGTTGTGCCCACCTGGTGGGTTCCCTCTGGTACTTATTTGCTCCAACTGCCGGAATTCTCCCTCTTTGTGTGTGCCTTGCATATTATGAGAGAAAAGGCATTAGAATTACTCCAAAAAGCATTATTATGCATAAAAACATCATAAATAACAGTAGGACAATGTGATGCAAAATGGATGTATCACACACCATTACGCTGTGGTGTTCCAAGTGGCGTGAGTTGTGAAAAAATTCCACATTGTTTTAAACGAAGGCCAAACTCGTAACTCAAATATTCACCTCCACGATCGGATCGTAGAAACTTTATTTTCTTGGTACGATGATTCTCTACCTCATTGTGAAATTCTTTGAACTTTTCAAATGTTTCAGACTTGTGTTTCATCAAGTAGATATATCCATACCTACTCAAATCATCTGCAAAGGTTAGAAAATAATGATACCCGCCGCGTGCCTCAACACTCATAGGACCGCATACATCAGTATGTATTATATCCAATAAGTCATTAGCCCGCTCCATTGTTCTAGAGAACGGTGTTTTAGTCATCTCGCTCATGAGGCATGGTTCACAAGTATCAAATGATTCGTAATCAAGTGATTCCAAAAGTCCATCCGCATGGAGTTTCTTCATGCGCTTTACGCCAATATGACCTAATTGGCAGTACCACAATTATGTTGCACTATCATTATCAACTTTTGCATCTTTTGGCATCAATATTATGAATATGTGTATCACTACGATCGATATTCAACAAGAATAGACCGTTCATCAAGGGTGCATGACCATAAAAGATATTACTCATATAAATAGAACAACCATTATTCTCTGATTAAATGAATAACCATCTCGCATTACACAATATTGCTACCTCTTTAGCTTGCGTTGGTTTTTCCCTTGAAGAGGAAAGGGTGATGCAGCAAAGTAGCATAATTATTTCCCTAAGTTTTGAGAACCAAGGTATCAATCCAGTAGGAGCTCACTACAAAAAAAAGACACATCCGTGACATTTTGGGCCGAACGAATTTTTTTTGTGTCATACATATGACACTTCTATGACGATAATTGTGACAAAACCCGGTATCATCATAGATGTGGTGGGCTCCTACTTCTATGACAAAAAATCATGACAGAAAAATGGGCTTTTCGTCCTGGGCGAGCCGGAGACGTAGTTGCATGACATTCTTTGGGTCGTCCATGACAGAAAAAACGTGGTAGAAGCGAGGGGGAGGAAAATTTCGGGGAGTTCCCGGTTACGGTGGGAGGTCGGGGGCCGAGCGATGCGCGTTTCTCTCGTACACGTACGCGCGTGTGTGCAAGGCGTTGGCTCTAACTGAACCCGAGCGAGGCGTTGGGATTTAACTGAACCCGAGCGATTGCACTGCAGGCTACGTGCTACTGAACTTGAGCCATCGATCGATGGCTGTTAACTGAACCCGATCGAGCGATTCCTTCACTACTGCTGCTAACTGAAGCCGATCGATAGGATGAACAGTGTGCGTTGCGGGGGGGGGGGGTTGGATGAACAGTGAGCGGTGGTGTTGCCTCTGGATGAACAGGACCCCCGTGGTGTGGAGGGCTGGATGAACAGTAGACGGTGGACGGGTGACCGTGGAGGACCGTGGAGGGGTGGTTGAACAGGACCCCGTGGCGTGGAGGGCTGGATGAATAGTAGACGGTGGAGGGGTGCCCGTGGAGGGGTGGTTGAACAGTAGCCGATGGAGTAGCGCGCGGTGGAGGCTGGATGAACAGGAGCCCGCGGAGGCTGGAGGAGATCGACGGTAGCCCGTGGAGGCTGGAGGAGGTCGACGGTGGAGATGAACAGTATCCCGTGGAGTCCTGTTTTGCGGTACGCCACACCCCTCCTGATCAACAGGACCCCCGTTTCGACCGTAGGAGGTCCGTTTCGTCCGTTTTGCGGTACGCCACACCCCTCCTGATCAACAGGACCCCATTTCGACCGTAGGAGGTCCGTTTCGTCCGTTTTTGCGGTACGCCACACCCCTCCCGATCAACAGGACCCCCGTTTCAACCATAGGAGGTCCGTTTCCTCCGTTTTGCGGTATGCCACACCCCTCCCGATCAACAGGACCCTGTTCCGAACGGTGGAGGTCCGTTTCCTCCGTTTTGCGGTATGCCAGGCCTCGTTTCCATCGCCTGTTCCGTCCAAGCCCTCCAGATGAACACGACCACGCATTCCGTTCCGACCCAGCCGGTTGGCTCCCACGCGTTCTGTTGCCTCCCGATGAACACGACGCATTCCGTTGCCTCCCCATGAACAAGACGCATTCCGTTGCCTCCCCATGAACACGACGCATTCCTTTGCCTCCCCATGAACACGACGACGATGCTGTTTCTCTGTTCCGACCCAGCCATGTACACGAGCCCTGGCCGTACGTATGCGCGAGTAGGCATTCGAGACCCCGCCCGTATGTACACATATGTGGCCGTATTTTCTTTCTTGCACCCTGGCCGCTGTACGTACGTGTACATGCTACGTGCGTGCCTCTACGATGACACGTACGCGCCTCTACTACGACACGTGCGCGCCTCTACATCCACCAGTATATATGTACGTACACGTCCGCGACCAGAATGACAACGCTACGTACGCTTCGACCAGGTGGGTCCCGACTGTCAGGCACTTCCTTGCCTGCGAAGATGTAGCTAGTGGGTCCCGACAGTCAGGGGAGCGAATTGTTTTTTGCCCGGACGCACTTCCTTGCGTGCGAAGATGTAGTTGGTGGGTCCCAGCAGTTAGGGGCAAATGTTTTTTCACGAAATATGGTGGCCCGTCCGGTGGGTCCCCGTTGTCAGGTGGAGGAATCATTATTTTGCGCGTAATAAGGAGGCACTTCCTTGCTGCGGCCGTGGACCCAGCTGTCGGCCTCTCCACGTACAGTCCATGTCCGATGGAAGTCGTTCCTTGACCATGTTGACCACGCCGCGCCGAGAGCACCACGGCGGTGGACGACGGCGAGGACTAGGAAGGGGACGACTCGGAGCCGGGGAAGATGCAACAGTGGATGCCCACGCAAAGAGGAGTACGAGGGTTCACTCGTTCGGCTGCGGTGTGAGGCTGCTGTCTCTGCAGAATAACAGGGGGTGTGGGTGAGTAGAGGGATGGCCTGGCTAGCGGTGGGAGTAGTAGGGGGCGGTGAGGCCTCCGCGGCATCACAGCCGGCCACGGAGGCAGGAGCACGCGGCACGATCGGCGCTGGTTTGGGCGGCTAGAGCAAGAAGACCAGAGGTTGAAAAAGCACTACGGTCGTTGGATGAACATCGTACGGCAACAGGAGCTAGAATCGTTCATTGACTAAGTTGACAAAGCCCTCCGTCCCCGTCAACTTGGTAGGCCCACAAGTCAGCCTCCCACTATGCTGGGTTCCAGCTGGAAGGGGGAATATTCATTTTTTGTGCGTAATAAGGAGGCACTTCCTTGCGTGCGAAGATAGCTGGTGGGTCCGACATGTCAGCGGGGGGCACGTTAATTTCACGAAATACAGAGGCCCTTCCGGTGGGTCCCAGATGTCAGGTGGAGGAATCATTATTTTGCGCGTAATAAGGAGGCATTTCCTTGTGTGCGGCTGTGGACCCAGCTGTCAGCCTCTCTATGCACAATCTACTTCCGATGGTGTCGTCCGTTCACCATGTTGACCACGCCGCGCCGAGCGCATCCAAGGTGGTGGACGACGACGAGGCCCCGGACAGCAACGAGCCGGAGATGGGAAGACGCGGGAGTAGAGTCGCAGACGGAGAGGTGTACGAGGGTTAACTGGTTCTAGTGCGGTGTGGTTTGGCAGTTGGTGGAGAAGAATAGGAGATGTGGAGGGGTGGAGGGATAGCCTGGCCAACGGTGGAGTAGCGCTTCATAGCGAAGTGTGCTAAGCAGAGCTGCTAGCAGCAGGAGGCGGGAGGTGGTCCCGGCGGCGCTGGAGGAAGAAGACGAGAGATTGAAGATGGATGCCGGTCGTTGGATGTAAATCCAACGTCTAACATGTCAGAATCATTTGTTGACTAAATTGACAACGACTAGCGTTGGCTTCGACCTATTGGCCCACATTTCAGCCTCCAAAAATGTGGCACGTATTCAACCCATTTTTTCAGAATTTACAGTCTTTTTTTTCGCGGTAGAATTTACAGTCAATTTGATCTTTTTTTTGAATTACAGCCATTAGCTGGGCTGGGTGAACAAATAATGTAGCATCCATGCGGCCCATTTGTTTTATTTCATAAAAAATTACAGGCCATTTGCACTTTCTCGAAATACACGATTTAGCTGGGCTGATTCTAATTATAATGTTGGGTTGGGCCAGCAATGTTATCAAAAAATAAAAAGGGGCTGAGCATTTTGTTATAAATATATTTAAATAATAAGTGATATTATTACATTCGTCCTTAAATCTTACCAAGCTTTGGTACACAATCACTAGGATTTTCGTGCCAAAACAATCCAGGATTTTATTTGTTAAGAAATTATTTTTATAAGTTAATAAGATGTGGGATATTGTTTTCTTACATATGTAAGTATCTGTTAAATATATGATGACAATAATAATAATAATATATAATAAAATATAAAATATTTTAAATATATATAATATAGTTAGAAGGGAAACATAAGTTGGACCTGGCGTTCCTATTCTTATATAGAAAAATAGAACAGACCTCTCCATTATCTTCAAAAAAAGACATAAATTGGGCTGCCAAAAATAAAACCTCGGATGGGAGGTCCATAGGCCGGTTGATACATGACGGCCCTATGAAAATACAAACAGGCCTATGGACCTCCCATCCGAGGTTGTGGGCTGCGCATGTTAAAAATGAAAGCCTAGACGAGGCAGCCCAAAACCACGTCCAACACTTGCCAAAACTTCGTCCCTCGTTTTCTCTGTGTTTCGCACACTCGACATTGTGTGGGCATTTTGACTGTGCATCATATGAAGATGTGCTATGCATGAATGTTGATCAGCATGATGTTAACTGGCTGGTAGTTCCATTTTCGACCATGAATAAAACTTCCAACATGATGTTAACCCTGTTTGAAAAGGTCGTGTTAATATAAATGCTCTGCCTCTAAAAGTTGCAGTTTCTTATCTGAAACTGAGCTTGCAGTTTCTTATCTGAAACTTAAACTTGCAGTTTCTTCTCTGAGAATCACATTATCTGCACTTTTATACTCCTAAGAAACTACATTTTTAAGTGCTAAAAATAGATCTCTAGAATTCATAAAATACTTCATATGCTCAATACTTCAAATATGAAATTCAAAAGACATTCATATCTAAAAGTACTCTCAAAATACACAACACAAAACACAATTCACAACCTGCAAATACTGACAACCCTAAGCTCCTCCTGACAATTCACAACCTGCCCGACTATTGGGCTGGGGGGGCAGCCCTCTCCTATTCCTCGGCGGCAGACAGCCGCCCCGTGAGACGATGTGAACGACGAGGGAGACGATGGCGGGGAAGCATCGTCGAGCCAACTGCTTTTCTCCTCTTGCAGTTGGGTTCGGTCGACGAAGACTCCACCGGCTCACTCTGGCAGGACACCCTCACAAACGGCATCTTGTAGATGCTCGCTCCTTCAACCTCTGGTGGATGCTCCATCTGGGATCGATACTCCCACCACCACTCACTTACGATCGGATTCGGTGAATCTATTTGCTCCATGGCCCAGAGGAGCAGCTCTATGTACTCCGGCGTGACTCCCTCCAGGAGAATCGCGGCCTTTTCGCTCTGTTGCAGATATTTGGCCATGGATGTCACCGTCGCCGCTAGTTGGTCCTTGCACTACTAGAAAAAGGGCTACTAATGGCGCACCTAATTTGGCCATTAATGGTGCATTAGTGGTGCGCCATTAGTAGCACGCCATTAGTAATACTTACTAATGGCGCACCACTCGTGCGCCATTAGTATAGGGCACGGTGCGCCATTAGTATGCCTCCCAGGGCCATGTATAGCCAAGTGCTTTGGTATACAAATGGCGCACCACAGGGTGATGCGCCATTAGTAACCTCGGCATACTAATGGCGCACTGCTTAAGGATGCGCCATTAGTATCCTCTGGAATACTAATGGCCCACTGTTATGTGATGCACCATTAGTATGAATATTAGGTTTTTTTTAATTTTTTAATTTTCTGTTTTTTTGCACAGGTTACAAAATGTATAATTGGACAAAATATAGACAGCACACATCAACAACAGATTCATCGAATACAATAGAAGATCAGTCTCTGAATACATTTCATCATATTAGTCTCCAAATACAAATCATCACATTAGTCTCCGAATTGAAAAGACCGAACATTATATTACAAGTCTCGAGACCGCGAGTAGCGAGTTTGTCTTCACATTACAAGTCGATATTGATCATCTAAACTACCATCACATAGAAGAGAGCTGCGGTCATCACGATGAGCATCATCACGATGAAACTCATCTTCATCCGGTTCCTCCAACGCTCCCTCCCCTCTCGTGCTAGATAGCGGGCGTATCTAGATTCGGCCTCGGCCCTAGTGGTGTACCCTTTGTAACTGTTTCCGCTGAATCGGTGAACCTGTCTCCGACACTCCTCCCAGTCGTCGTAGACTCCGGGAACCTTACCCTTGTACACGACATACGACGGCATCGCTATGCACTAGCGAAATGAAACGTTAGTACAAATTCACAGACAATACATAAGCAATATATAAGTATGCAACAGAACGATCGGAAGAGAAAAGCAAGACATTAATAGCATCAATTACATCTAAGTTGAACAACTCTCGAAACCAAAGAGACATACTACAAGTTCATTAAAGTTTAATTACAACATGAGCCAATCGATGTTTCAGAACTAGACACATCATCACTGCTTTCGACTCGACTCAAGGGACCGGAGCATGGATGAAGCCGCCGTCTATCGTGGGAGTCATGAAATTACGGGCGTTGTCAGCCTGCATTTGTAGCATTCCATCTATCTCACTGTTGGACGGTTGATTTCTGAGGTAGAACTGCCCCGAGGTACGAAGGACATCTTGATGGATGATTTCCTCAAACTCCGACTGGATGCGAAAGAATTCTTGTCTGATGTCCGCGTCCTGGATTGCTAACACGCTCGCGGCCCAATCTTTGAGTTTACTCGGTAGCAGAAGTTGATGATGGTCCCGTACGATCGCCCGGATGTGATGGATGGCGTAGTAGGCACCCTTCTGACCGCCAGGCGGCTGCTTGATGCAGCAGCACGTCGTATTGTGGGAGAACACGTGCTTGCCGTACTTACGAATAGGCCTGTTGAAGGTGCCTCCAAATTGGGCGTAGCCGGGGAGAACATCATCAAGAACCTTCTTGACATTTGTGTAGTCTACGTTCGACTGACGGTCCGGGTCGAAATACGTGGCCATGGAATATTTGGGGCTTAGGAGGATGAGCGTGCAATGTGTGTCACTGCAGAAAACACGGAATGTTAAAAGAAAAACGATCGAAATCTAAGAATTCGTATGTTACGGGGCGGTTGAGGGGGGGACTTACTCGGGAAAGTAAGGCACGAGGAAGTTATCCTTATCTGGGTTTGCCAGAATGACGCCTTCGAGGTAAGAACTCGCGACTTGCCGGTCCCCAGCGCTACCCAAGATCTTGGCACGCATGTAGAAGGGGTCGACTATCAAGATGTTCGGGGTCTTGTCGCGAATGATCCGCATCTCCATACTCACGAAAATAGCCGAACGAAGGTGTAGTGTAGCGGATGAAGGTTCAACATAGTGTGGATGTCATCAAACCGCAGGACGATCGTACCCCCGATGTAGTTATCCACAAAGCCCTTGCCCTCTGGCACCTTGGCCACAAAAACCGGGTATGCCACATCCTTCTCTCTGAGACGCCGCTTCTCCAAAGAAAGAACACTGTCATGCAGACTCCGCATAGCACCGGCTGCAACATCGAGCATATTTCTCGGTAGCATCGGCCTACCCGCCACATGCACCCTCCTCATTAAATCCTCAGGTGAAGGTGGCCCGTCCTGAGCACGGATCGTACTCGGTGCCGGCTGGCCCGCACCCTTGTTAGTCTTTCTTTTGCGTGCCTTCTTCTTCTCCTGTAATGGGACCGAGTTCTGCTCACAGACCGCCTTCTTGAGTGTGTTGGGGCTGAGAATATTTCGCACCTCGCCTATCTGAGGCTCGGTGAAGTCGGCAGCTGGAGGCGTCTCCTGAGAGCTGAACGGCAGACGACGCCTGTTGCAACTTGGCTTCTCCGTGGTACCAGCTAGATCGCGCATGTCTTTTGTTGGGTTGGGTTCTTGAGAAGGAGGCCCCATGAAGTCGCCCTCGTACCCATGATCGGCAAAGTACCGATCGACGTTGGCAAATGTTTCGTCGTCGTCGTTCTGATCCTGTGCCATATGCATGTTTGGATCCAGTGGCATAGGGATGTCCGGCACCGTTGCGGCGGTCTTGCCATGGGGCCGACTTGGCGCCGGCACGACTGGCGGTGTTGTCTTCGGGGTGGTGTCCCCCGCCCCCAAACGAATCTGGCTCTTCGGCCAAAGCAGGGGCTAGGTCAGGCAGGCGCTGAGGGTCATCACGTCATCATCGTCGGCCCCGACGGGTCGAATCGGAGGTAACAACTCATCGCAGCCTGGCAGCACCCGAACCAGTTGAACCCTAAACAAGTTGGGTGGCATCTGGGTACCGTGGAACAAGGGGTTGCCCGGTTGAACGATTTTGCCCTTGGCGACATCGACCAACTCATTGTTCACGAAGTGCAGGAGAGTGCACGGAACGTCGGCGGCGCCCTGCGAAAACATGTAGGGCGTCAGGGATGCCCAGTCAAAGGCAAGGAGATGAAGTCCTCGGCCGAGAGAGGCTTCATTAGTTACCGTGATGATGGCGTCGAGCTCGGCTAATGTCGAGGCACCGCCAAAGGCGGGCGTGCAGTTGACGGAGGGGCCGCTTGCTGCAAAGGTGCCGGCCGGCGTACACCCGGGTGCATTAAGCTCCCGTGCCGGCGTCGGAGACACCAATGGCCCCGCCATCGCGTTCTGCGAGTTGCTGGCCGTGAAGCTAGGAATCGGGGGCGGCCCCTGTTGGCCGCCCGCAATCCACGCACTCAACCCCTGGATCAAGGTAGGCACAATGGCGGTGATCGTCGCTCCGAGTTGTTGTTGCACTTGCTCTTGGACAATCTCCGGAATCCGCGCCACCTGTGCCTTGAGTTCTTGAACCTCGCGCGCCTGGCTTTCCGAGCTGGTCTTTTTCTCCTTTCGTCCACCAGTGTTATAGTATGACCCCCATTTTGTCGACAAGCCTTTGCCAGCCACACGACCAGCTGACGTCGGCTTACTGAGCTTATCCTTGTTCTTCATTACATTCAACGCCCTATTTAGAGTGGTGTCCCAAGGGTTGCTCTTAGTCGACCCCGCGCTACTGCTTTCAGTCGCCTGCGGAAGGAATGTGAACCATTTAGAAATTTGGCTTCATTAATTAGAATGCAACCATATGGAACTAATTACGCGGGGGTGTATTGCTTACCAGAACAAGCTCAAACGCCCTGGTCTTCGGATCCGTGGTAAGCTCCTTTGTTTTCGGGTCCTTCTTGTACCGGGCCCTGACATAGTTCCTGGTCTGCTTGTCACCGTATTTATCGAAGAGGGGCGGTAGGCCTTGCTCGGCACGGTCCGCCTCCTCCTTGTCCCATATAGGCTCCGCCACTCTATAACCGCCGGGACCGAGTGTGTGTTCCCCTAAGTTCAGCTCCCGCATTTCTTTCCCCCACTGACTTGATTGGGAGTGTGCGGTGCTCGAGCAATTGATCTTGAAGTCGTTGTAGTCATCTTCGGTGATCGAAGGATTTTTCTCCTTGATCTTCTCATAACTCTCAGCTTTCTCGATCATTCTCTTCACATTGCTTTTCCAAGTAGACAGGGCCTTGCTCATCTTCGTGAGGGCAGCATTGTTCACTTTATTCCCTTTGAGGCTTGTGTTTTCAAATTCAGCGGGGAACTTGTATCGTTCGTGCAGCTTCGTGAAGAGGAGGTTGCGAAAATTCCCTTGGTCAGGATGCCTCAGGTTCTCGGTGTTGATCGAGACGGTGCTCCGGAGAATGCACCCGAGCTGAAGCGAGTACCCCTTGACTATTCGTTCGGGCGCCGTTGGATTCCCGTCGGAGTCCACTTTAGTAACTTCCTCCTTGAGGGTGCGGAGCACGGTCAGGCGCCGGTCCTTCCGTTGCCTCTTCTGGCTGCCATCTGTGCGTGCGCCGCCATCATCAGTGGTGGCATCCTCGGCGGCACCATCAGTGGTGGCATCAGTGGGGTCATCCTCGGCGGCACCATCAGTGGTCTCAGGATCGGTGGGGAAGGCGGTGTCCTCATACAAGTGAGGTTGTTCCTCCATCTCCTGGGAAAGCTCCCAGAATGCCTTGCCGCCCGAACCCCCGGCCTCATCGTTGTGGGCCATGTTTCTCTCTAAATAGAAACAAAGTTTGGTCAAAAAGTTGTTTATTGTCAAGGAACAATATCATGGTCTCATCATTTAGGGTTTGTCGACACCGAGGCATCCTAAAATCTAAGCTTTTATCATTGAGGGTTTTTCGACGCCGAGGCACCCTAAAGCCATGCATTAGTCACAAGTACCCCGGGGCACTTGATCCTACTTAATTAACTACTAAGATACCCCGACCCATGCATTAGTCACAAGTACCCCATATGTCCTATTTTTAGCAAAGTCATGCTAAAATTCACGGAAAATTTCAGCATGACCTTTGCTGAAAATAGGACATATGGAGTACCCGAATTTGCCGGAACGGAAGTTAATCGACATTCCGGCAAACTCAAGGGCCTCTCGGGGTACCTGCAAATTCATCACGACACACTGGTCGGAGACAAAACCCAGCAAACTAGCAAAATCATCACAAATTGTTTTCTGTAAAAGATGATCATCATCTTTACAAGTCTTTCTCAATGTGATCACAAGTAATTCAGAGGCATCACAAGTAATTCAGAGCAAAGAAACAGCTTAATACATGCCTCAGCTTATCAACAGTCATTACTTGTCAAATACAGAAGAAGGAACAATTTATTTGTGACATAGTTACAAATGATGACAGAATAAAGCAAACACCATACACTAGGCTAAAAACAAGTGAAGTTTCACCCATATAAGAACAAGTGAATTCTAGTCACATTGAATCTGAAAGAGAATGCAAAATGCTACTTGGTATTTTCAATCTGGATACAACATAAATAGTGTTGGAATCTTGGTAATACACTAGTTCTAGAAGAAGTAGACAGACATATACATCCATTTAATTCAACATGAAGTTGACAGAAATATGCATGAACCATCTAGCATCCAAACATATATCCGGAGGACTTGAGGATTCTTTAGTCCAAACAATACATGAACAGCTTCCGATATGCTTTTCTACAGACAAGACATGTTTGCAGCAGAGTGGTGTGATTTTATTGTCTGAATTTAATCCAAACAGAACTACAGTGTGCACTGCTCAACTGAAAATTTAATTATTTCAAGTAATCTAGAAGTTAGATAGATAGTTGCAACGTGCTTCATGAGATTGTCTAACACATGTTGGTTTCTTGATAATATTGAGAGCTCGGACTTTGGACTCACTATATGTTAGGTTTATTAGTCATATATATACTAATTTCTGGACCAGCCTAGTAATCATTTTTATGGGATCGTCACTAACAATCATAGCACCAGCTTGTTTATTTAATGATGGCATTGTTGCTGCATCTACTTGTTGTACTACTAAACTATCTTGGTTTTTAAAACTTAACTTGCATAGTTTAGTAGTAGTTACCATGATATTGGCAATCAATTCTCTGTTTTCCACTATGGACATGTCATTATTGCTGATAGTGAAACTCAGGTTATTCCTTTACTCAAGTAGGCAGCGGGTGTTCAGTCTATCAATAGAAGTAACTACGGGGTGTTTGGCTGCCACTAAAAATGATGCTTTTAATACTGTAGTATTTGCAAAACCTTGGTATTTTCTCTGTTTTAAAAGAAGAGCTCTGGACCTCTTTTTATGAAACTGAGCTAGCGAAAGAAACGCCTCCATGCCCGACCACTGATCCCTGCCTCCCGTTATCGCCCGGGGTCACTAGGCCCTCCTACTTGTAATTATTGTTAATTTGCAGTTCCTAGCTAGACACAATGTTGTCCCTAACTGTCCCTAGTCTGTTCAAAAGCTATGATGGATCATTTTCTGATTGACTAATATTGGTGCAAATCAGGTTAGTCCCCAGCAGTTACCAACTAAGTCTTTTTGTCCTTCTTTTCTGCAAGTTCAGGTGGGATCTTGTTCAGCAATCACCGCACCAATAAGAAAGAACAGAGGACAGTACACAAATCGTTTGCTAATTCTCAGAACAGACCAAGCAACACTACTTTTGTATTGAGCATAGGTGTTTGTCCCTAAACCCCCAAGGTTTGCAACTTGCATACTTACTTTATTGACTTCTCGTGCGTAGTGCTGAGCTTATCCAAAACCTCAAAGTGGCAAATAAGATGTGGTTGCATAGCTAGTTGTTTATTTCAGTTGCCTTGCCAAATGCCAAAAGCTGGAATGCATAGCCTTTTCAACTTCAGAAGAAGAATATAGGCAGGAGATATCAGATAATAAAATAATTAAGATGCGTCCTCTGAACTAGACGTGCTAGAATTACAGAGTTTCATCAGCACTGCAAAACTGAGGTTTGTTGTAGCTAAATTCATGAACTGCAAGAATTTGCCCAGGTCACTTATCTGCCAAGTTTCTTAAGACATATCCTGTTGACTGGTAATATAACTGTCAAACTTTACAGCGGTTCTGGTTGTCAAAAGAAGCGAAAAGCTGCAATGTAAGTAATTGTGGGAATATATTTTGTCGTCAAGAAAGGCTGCATAAAAAGGAGGCAATAAACAGCAGGTCAAAAAGTTGCTGATACATCAACGTTAAGGTTTTTATAGCAAGAGTAAAGTATTTCTCAAATTGATTGCAAATTTGCACTTTGGACCAACCTGTCAAAATTCAGTCACTAGAGAAGGGATAAGAAATAGTAAGAGAAACAGGGGAGCATTGAATCCAACAATAGTTAAAGCGCCATGCAAGGAGCATGATCAAAACCACCGGCCAACCTCATTTTATTTATTTCCTTTTAGATCATAATAATATGTAAACAGAAACATCATAGAGAAAAGCGAGATGTGATGTCGTACCTAACTGTGACTGATAAGGAAGTCAAACAAAAAGTTGCTGAAAGCCAAAAATGAGGCTGAGATAGGCACTAGTTTTTGATACAGTGAGGGACTTCTTTTCTTTATGCAATGACATTGCTTGCAAGAATTTTTCTATACCAAATCATTAGCATCTCCTATTTAATATGCTAAAAAATGTTAGCCAGCTTGATTATCTTATAGCTGAATTCATAGTACCAATATAGCAATCAAGACATATGAGTAGATCCCACTAGCAAACCTAACAGCACCACGAGCACTCCAACGACTCATGAGAGCAGAGAGATGGAGAGAGCAGAGAGAGAGAGAGGGGGGGATGATACCTTGACGAGCTCCCCTGATGGCGTGGGTAGTAGGGTCGAGGCAGCGTCCCGGGAAGAACTAGGCACACGCGGTCCGAGGTGCGTGCAGCCTGCGCGCGAGAGGAACCAGCATCATCAGCACAATCGAATCGAACAAAGGGGGAGGGGGTGGAGAAGAGGACCTTGCGAGACCTTCTATGGCGGGGTCGCGGGAGAGAAGAAGCACGCGAGGGCGGCGGGGCGGCGGCGGTGGCGTCGAGGGCGGCGGGGAGGCGGCGTCGGTGTCGAGGGCGGCGGGGCGGCGGCGTCGGCGTCGAGGGCGGCGGGGCGGCGGCGTTGGGAGAGGAGAGGGGAAGGGGATCGAGGGCGAGGGGCTCGGGCGAGGGAGAGAGAGGGGATCGAGGGCGAGGGCGAGGGAGAGAGAGGGGATCGATACGAAGTAGGGGGCACAATACTAATGGAGCACCACCCCTCGGTGCGCCATAAGTATATACATGCTAATGGCGCACCTCGACCTGGTGCGCCATTAGTATTTTTTTAATTTCCGCTCGAGCCAACAGGTTATCTCCCACCTGACCTTATCCACATCAACTCCCCTCTATTAGCTTGACTGGTCAGGTGCCAGTTCTCACACCAGGAGGTCCTGGGTTCGATTCCCAGGCTCCACAATTTTTTTTATGCATTTAAAATGTTGTTTGATACTTATTTGTGTTTAAATATGTTCAAACTTGTTTAAATCATAACAGTAATTTTTTTATAAGATAGTAATAATTTTTTAAAAAATATCATCAAACAGTAATGCCGATGGAGCGGGGAGGCTGCGGGGGGTCGGTGGCAGCGGTTGAGTAGGGGAGGGGTGCGGGGGGTCGGTGGCGTCGGTTGAGTAGGGGAGGGTGCGGGGGGTCGGCGGCGGCGGTTGAGTAGGGGAATCGAGGGTGCGAGGGGTCGGCGGCGGCGGCCGGTGGACCGGGGGGTGCTCGGCGGTGAGGGGGACCGGATCTGGCGAGGTGGGATAGCGATCGAGATGGAGGGGGATCGAGATCGAGTGTCCATGAAATTTAAAAATATTCATGATAGTTTAAAAAGTGGCCATGAAATACAATCGAGAAATGAAGGCTACGATTTAAATACAATCGATCTTAGCTAGCTATCTGTTAACAATCTTCTTGCCCTTCTTTTTCGCAAATGGAGTTCTTCTGTGGAACGGACGTCCTTTAGGTAGGGTGGTCCTGCTTCTTCTTGTGGTGTATGCTGCTACTTCATCATCGTCGTCATGTTCGATCCTCGGGTCGCCGTACTTGTCGAAGTCTTGCTCATTGGGTACTCCATCCATTCCGATGATCTTCCTTTTGCCTCTCCTCACGACAACACGACTGGTCTTTGACGGGTCGGTAATGAAGAAGCATTGGTCCACTTGGGAAGCCAGTACCCATGGCTCATTTTTCGCGGTGACGTTTGCGCCCGCGGTCTTGGATTTGGCTTCGGGTATAACCATGGTGGTGAAATACTGGTCTTCTTTTAGGACGCTCTTGGCCCATCTGACACGAAACATCGGGACCTTCTCTCCAGTATAGCTCAGCTCCCAGATCTCCTCGATCCTTCCGTAGTATCTGTCCTTGTCGTTACCGGTGTAGGATTGCATCGTTACCCCGGAGTTCTGATAACCATCGCTCTTCATGTCCTTGGCCTCGGTGTAGAATGTGTAGCTGTTGATATCGTACGCCTCATAGGTCATCAGGTTGTGCTTGGCGCCCTGTGACAAGGCGAATATGAGTTGTTCTTCCGCGGAAGAATGCTCATGTAAAGGGTATGACAGAAGCTTCTACTTGAACCAACGCGTGAAACATGAGTTGTGCTCTTTGAGTATATCTCCGTCCGTCCTCTGTTGGCCTCTGGCGCCTTTTGCTTCTTTCCCGGCAGTGGGCAGTCTTTCCAATTTTTCAACAACTTGTCTATTTCCTCGCCGCTCCTCGTACACGGGCGTTTTTGGGGTTCGGTTTCACCATCGAACAGATCCTCGCGTTTCCTCCACGGGTCATCGTCGCGAAGCCACCTTCGATGTCCCATGAACATGGTTTTCGAAGACCCGGGATCTCTATCTAGCTGGCGATACGTTGTGTCATCCATGCACCGTACGCATCCACAAAATCCGTGGACTACCTGCCCCGCGAGATATCCGTAACCGAGATAGTCGTGCACCGTCGTGAGCAGTGCGGCTCTCATAGGGAAATATTCTTTCTCTGCGGCGTCCCACGTATTGGCTGGCATTTTCCACAGCGTGTCTAGCTCCTCCTTCAGCAGCCCCAGATACAGATTGATGTTGTTCCCTGGTTGTTTCGGCCCTTCAATTAGCATACTCATGTGAATGTACTTCCTCTTCATGCACAACCAGGGGGGAGGTTGTACATCCACACAAACACAGGCCAGGTGCTATGTGTGCTTCTCTGGCTGCCAAACGGATTGACTCCATCGGTGCTCGCGCCCAACACGATGTTCCTTGGATCCTTCCCAAATTCTGGGTATTCAAAATTCAACGCTTGCCACTGGCTCGCATCCTTAGGGTGACTCAGCATCTTGTCTTTTTATCTATCTCCGGATCATTTGCGTCATCTTCTCGCTTCTTCTCCTCCCTATCCGCGTGCCAACGCAGGAGCTTTGCTACCTTAGGATCCGCGAAATACCGCTGCAGACGAGGAGTGATCGGAAAGTACCACACCACTTTTCAAGGAGCTTTCTTCCTCTTCTTGTATCGAGTGACGCCGCACACCAGACATATGGTAGACTCCGCGTGCTCGTCCCGATAAATGATGCAATTGTTCATGCAGACATGGTATTTCACGTGCGGTAAATCATGAGGACACACGATTTTCTTCGCCTCCTCCAAACTGGTAGGGCACTTGTTCCCCTTTGGAAGATGTTCGTGCCAGAATGACATGTTCTCGTCGAAGCATGCATCGGTCATTTTGTGTTTTACCTTCATCTCCAGAGCCATGAGCGTTACTTTCAGGCGGGTATCCTCGGGCCTGCATCCTTCATACAATGGAGTAACCGCGTCCAACTCAAGTTGATCCACCTTGGCTTTCTCTCGGGCGGCAGCTCTTGCATTATCCGTCTGCTTGAGAAGCAGCTCTTGAATATAAGGGTCCTGCACCCAGCCCATCGATGGTCCACCGTCGTATGCTCCGCCGGCATCATCATCTTCATGATCATGCCCGTCGTCTGCTCCGGCGCCATCTTCCTCCTCATCATGTCCTGCATCTTCTACATGATGACTGTGTACAGCACCACCGTCGTGATCATCTCCTAGGGATTCTTCGTCTTCTCGCCCGCCCGAGCCGCGGTGGTTGCCTTGCTGCCCTTCCTCATTTCTTTCCCGGCCCCCATGGACGACTTCGTAGTCATCTTCATCACCTTGCCACCGATAGCCATCCATGAAACCACGCAAGAGCAGGTGGTCCCGCACCTGCCCGGAATCCGGGTCCGCAATAAGGCTCTCCAGCTTGCATCTTCGACACGGACATCTTATCTCCGTCTTGTTCTTTTGAAGCATCTCGGCCTTCGCGGACCTCAAAAACCTATTCACGATGCCTTCGGTCATCGTGCGGACCATGGTTGCCTGCGGGGTAGAGCCAAACGATATTTTAGAACCAAGAAAAAAATTTGGCATGACTTTCCCTAAAAAAAGGACCAAAAAGAATGCTTAATGCCAAAATTATCGCCGAAACGGAAATGAATCAACATTCCGGCAAAATATTGGCAACTATCGCATTTCAAATACCGGTACACCTCCAAACACAAACACATATGCAACACCACAAACATATGCAACACCACGAACATACATAGATCTAGCTAGGCCATAAAAAGTGCATGTGCAAATTGTTGTAGGGAGAACAACATAAATATAGCTTCCCCCTTACTTACCTACAAAAACAAGGTAATTTAACCACTTAATTTGGATGAATCTATGGTGGAAATGAGGTGAAAAAGAGGAGGCACCCGAGACAAGGAGGAGGTGGAGAGAATGGAGTGGGGAGAAAGTGAGTGTGGGTAGGAGAGGCTGCCCAAAATAGCTTGTTGCTGCCCACTTACTAATGGCGCACCAGCAGTAAATGCGCCATTAGTAATCCAGGTTACTAATGGTGCACCTACATCTGATGCGCCATTAGTAGTTTTGCGAAAAAATAGAAAAAAATCATACTAATGGCGCACTCTTCCACGGTGCGCCATTAGTAGTTTGAACTAGTAATGGCGCACGGTGGAAGAGTGCGCCATTAGTAGTTTTCCAACAAAAGGAATAAAAAATATAATTAAAAAAGCAGCATTAGTGGCGCACTGTGGTACTAGTGCGCCATTACTAGTTAAAACTACTAATGGCGCACCGTGCCAGGATGCGCCATTAGTATGTTTGGACAGACGCGCTAGTTCAAAAAAATAAAATTTAGGATACTAATGGCGCACCCTAGGCAAGGTGCGCCATTAGTACTTTCAACACTAATGGCGTATCAGAATGTGGTGCGCCATTAGTATATACTAATGGCGCACCACCTATCTGGTGCGCCATTAGTGTCAATCCCACCTATAGCCCTTTTTCTAGTAGTGTTGTTGTCAAACCAAGACTGTATCTCCAACATCCTAGCTAGCTTCACAGGGTTGCCGTCTGCGATCCTCATGTATCGGTTGTACTCCTCCATTGATCTACTTCTCCACAGCACCTTCACTCGCCGGTGGTGGTTTTTGAATGGAAGAGGAGAGGAGCAGCGCTGGTTTTGGATTAGAACGGGAGAGGAGCGATGCTGGTTTTGGACTGGAACAGGAGAGGCGGGGCGGTGGTTTTGAAATGGAAGAGGAGAGGAGCGGCGCTGCATTTAGATTGGAACAGGAGAGGAGCGGCGGTGGTTTAAGAGGAGAAGAGCGGAAGAGCGGCGCTGGACTTGGAAGTATTTTTTTGGCTGTTTTGCGTATTTTGGGTCAAAGTTTGACCACGTATTGTATTTGACAAGCAAAATGTGAATGCATGTCACCAAAAATTGTACTGTTTGGTTCGTATCTGAATGTACTTACAAATTATATTATTTTTGCAACGTATAACATATATTTTATGTGCGAAATCATGGTCAATTATGACCCAGAATAAAAGGGAGACTAGTTAATGTGGGGTCGCTTTCTTAATTGAAGGGTAAATTGATTTTGATTTTGATCCAGTCACAGCGCGCCGGCCCTCTCGTCCAATCCTAAATCGTTGCCGCACGCTCCTCACCCTCTTCTCCATTGCAAAACCACCTCCTCTCCTCTCCATCATCTCCATTCCAAAACCACCGTCTCGCCTCTCCCTCTTATGATCTTCTCCATTGCAAAACCACCTCCTCTCCTCTCCATCATATCCATTCCAAAACCACCGTCTCGCCTCTCCCTCTTCTGATCTTCTCCATTGCAAAACCACCTCCTCTCCTCTCCATCATCTGTGTCCAGTGGTGAGCAGAGAGAGAGAGTGTGGCCACCGCTGTCGTGTTTAGATCTGGAGAGGCCGAGACAGTGTGAAGAGAGCAACACTAGCAAGCAAGCGTGGAGGCTCCTGCCTATATAGTGGAGTAGTACTAGTTTTCTTTTGTCTACTGGGGCCAGCTTGACCTCTTCAATGACTGTCGAGAAGTCTTCATGCACGTGGCCCGGAGGCGCAGTTTTCGTCATTTTGATCCAAAGCGCCGGATTATAACATATAACAAGAAAAAATGCCACATGACAAGAAATCATAACCTCATTGCCCAAAGGAGACAACATGAATCCCGACGGACAAACTAGACGAGGAACAAAGCTCAAATTAAAGATAAACTCGTAGAAAAGGGGTCCGTCGATAGATGTCCTAAATAACATAGCCAACTTGAACTAGATGGCAGCCAAGTACTCACTATTCGTGCATGTGCCCCCAATGACTAGCCCAACTCAGTTGTCGCTGTTTAACCCTCGTAGTGATCCGAAGCACATGACACCTAATTTTGCGAGATGACAAGAAACCTTTTTTAGATTTCTCACCACAACTACAGCCATGTACAACACAACCTGCACGATAAGTAGACGATAACCAATCCAGGCGTGTCTGCTGGAGTCTGGTCACATGCTTGGACGAACTGATCTTCCGTGTCTTGCAGGGATCGTCCAGGCACCAACGTAGTACACAACTTCTCTAGTACTATCGCTCGTCTCCCTCTTCTATTAAGTCATCCGACTTGCGGGGCCGGGAAGTGTTCCTATGGTCGGTTCTCAATTGCCGTCCCACATGTGTGTGCAAACGCAATATGCCGCGCGTTCCATTCGGAGAGCAGAGTGCCAGACTGACCGACCGTCTGGGGTGCGACGCGAACATGACGGGCGTGCTGTATACTCCGTACATGTGTACCGTCGTTTTCTAGACGCTTTTCTCCATGGCGCGGGCGCAATCCATGGATACAAAATTAGTATATTGTATACTATTTAAAAGTCGAGTGCGGGGCTTTTCCTGCGCGGTAGGCGGCGGGGCAGTTCCGCCTAGTCGGTTTGACAGAGAGAAGACGAGGGAGTAGGCAGCTGCAAACGTAGGGCTGTGTGATTTGACAGCGAGTTACTGCTGGACAGGTGGGTCCCCGTGATTTGACTTGCCATTATCATTTGAACTACGGCGCTAGGACCGGCATGAGTCTCCCGATTCCTGACCACCTCCATACAGGTGCCTCTCCCAATGCTCCACCATGTAGTAGAGGCTGGCTCTTGCATGAGAGCCCACTTCTCCACTTTTTCCTTGCCTTTCTTTCCTCCACATATGCAAAAATGCCATGTAAAGCGCACTATTGTACTTACTTTTACTTGCTCCTACATGTGCTTAAGCTTGCCACATAGGCATAAAGTCTGATGTGGCAAGTTAATCAAAAAGAGAGAGAGACTAGTTTAGTGACCCAAGGAAGAAATGGTGCTAAGCGCGTGTACCTAGGTGAAATGACAATTTTGAGTCTATAGCTAATTAAATGAAGCAAACTTAGCAACACCATTTCATTGGAAGAGGTCACTCCTTGGCAAATGCAATAAATACTAGTACTCCCTGTGTCGCATAATATAAGAACGTTTTTGGCACTACACTAGTGTCAAAAACATTCTTATATTATGGGACGGAGGGAGTACGAAGAAAGAGGTAGAGAGGAGTAAAAAATGCACTTATAGCCAACCTTGTTGTAGTATGAGTGACTAAGTGATGACTATGTATGACATGCCAACATCAGATAGCCTAACGCACCGTGTTAAATCTCCAAGGGCGCGACCGTGCGATGGACGCGGCGGTCGTGGTAGGCGCGACCATGATACGGGCTGCTGGCAGCCCTTGGATCTGAGATCAAAGGATCGCATGCTAAGTTGCTGAAAATTTGCAGAATAACCCTACAGAATAGGATATTCAACCATAGGTCTAGAATCATGCCATGCAACCGTTCGATCTCAGATCCAAGGGCTCTCGGAAGCCCGTCTCATGGGAGAATGGAAATCCACTACCCTGCCGTTCGCACGCTGGCAGTTCGCTCCTACTCGTCCCCGCACGTCCTTCAATACTATGGCAGTTCGCTCCTAGTCTTCCCGTCCATGCACATTACGGCAGTTCCACTAATCCTAACCCTCCTCCCAAATCCATGGCGTCCCAAATCTCCACGATCGGCGGTGAGTACAAGGTTAGAAGCATCACCGGCGATGAGTTTGACGTCATCTACACCGTTCTTCCGCGACGGTGAAAGGATGCCTTTCTCGCTTCAGACGCATGTTCGAAGAATCAGATAATGAGTGGGTCGCTGGGCTAGATGTTGAGTACACCACAGTCCTGGGACGAGAGAAGGATCTAAAGGACGAAGAGAGGAAGAAGCCCGCCGTGATCCATGTTTGCGTGCATGACTTATGCTTGGTCTACCACATATGCCATGCCGACGTTGAGTACCAGGATTTTAAGGACTTCCTCGAGAGCAACCTAGTCAAATTCGTTACTGTAGACTTTGGTAACGACAAAGAAGTCCTGCGTCGGATAGGCCTCGTTGTAGGCAACACCTTCGACCTCCAGAAGAATCGGCTGGTGTCTTCTCGTCAGCCTTCAATGCTAACCCTGGCAGGAGCCATGGTTCATCCTTCGTACGGTAAACTGGAGAAACCTCCATACACGTTTCATGTCATGCATGGCAGCGTAATGTACTAGATATAGACCACATCCACTACGCTGCAATGGATGGCTACCTTTGCTTCAATATCTACAAGGTTTGGATGAAGAGCAACAGCCAAGTGCGCGGTTCAAGCAAAGAAGTATCGGCCAAGAGGAAGAGGGACAAGAACGAAGTCGAGGACGTGGACGAGGACTCCGAGTAAGGTGGCAGTGTCGTTGCTCATGGTGGTTCTAATGCAGTGTCTACCGGAATAGTTGCAAAGTTTAATTTCAGGTGTGCTTAATTTAATTTGAGGGGTGTGTTGTGTTGAGCCCCCAGCAGAACTATGTTATGTTTCTTCTCGTTACTTTAACTCTTCAGTACGTACATACTAGTATTTCTTACATTTCATCTTTTAGTTGGTATAGTACTACCACTCGTTTCTTCACATTATATACGTACAATATATATGGCCAACATCATATAGCCAGCAGTTTAGTTGTCAAAGAATTTCAGGGTGCTTAGTTTTGTCAAAGAATTCCAGGATGCTTAGAGGGTGCTTGGATCCAAGGGACTTATTTTAGTCTGACTAAAAATAGTCTCTTTAAGAGCCTAAAGTTCCAAGCACCCCTGACTAAAGAGGGGCTAAAACTAGTCTTGAGACTAAAATATTTTAGTCGGGGGTACCCCTACTAAAATGTGCATTAGTCCTCTCTCTACTCATTTAACTCCTCTCCATTAACACAGGCGAGTTCTGGATTGGAGGGTTTGGAGGATAATAATTGCTCATTAACTTGATTTTTGCCTTTTTAGTATTTGGATCCAAGCATGGGTGAGGCTAGCATGTTTTAGCCCCACTACTTTTTGTCATGGGACTAAAACGTATCCAAGCACCCTCTTAGTTTTATTTCAGGGGTGGGTTGTGCTGAACACCATTATTGTGACTAGCCTTTTTAATAGTACTATATGCATAATTTGGCGACGAGCGCTCTCTATATGTACAACCTTTTTTTTAATTTCAAGTTTTGCTCCATGGCGCAATCGATCGATACTACTGCTGTACAAAAGTATACATTTTTAAAAGGCTAGAGGGCGGGCCAGTCTAGCTTGGTCGGTTTCATGAGAGGCGAGGGCCTTTGTGATTTGACGACTCATTACTGCTGGAAGGTGGGGCCTTGTGATTTGACTGCTCGTATAAATGGGCTGACGACCTGATCGATGAGGAGCAAAGAACCATGCGGTATAGTCAAGTTTTCCACTAGAGTAGTACTGCGACGGAGGAGCACAAAACACGGCAGCCCAGTGCCATATGGCGATAAAAAATGATCTAATTTGCTAGTCATCTCATTGTTAGCGTTGTTCTATTCATTCCCTAAAAAAACCATTGTTCTATTCATGCCTCGCAGAGAACGTGACACGTGCGGCGAAACACCCGAAGCAAAAGATGAAACACATGAACAAAAGAAGAAGGAAGATTATCACCCCAAATGATCTAATTCGCCGCGGAGTCGTAACTGATTCTTCATCGCCTCCACGACCTCCATCTCCTTGCGAGTCTCCTCCGCCATCTTCTTCATTCTGTCCATGATGCGGGATTTCTCGACGCAAGCATTCATCTTCTGTTCCACGGCTGCATTACGTACATTGACAGCAGCCGGGTGCTCGATGCGGAGCTTCGCCAACTCCTCCGTCTGTTCCATGACGAGGGCCTGCAGCATCTTCATCGAGGAACTACTATTCTCATGCAGTTTCTTCCAGCTGGTGTTCTTATCCTTCAATAGGTCGATCTCGTGGCAGAGCTTCGCCTTGTCCTCCTGAAGTCGTAGTACTTCGCCGGTCGTCTTCTTGTCCGAGGCAATGCTCTTCTTCAGCAGCATCACCAAGCCGGCGGTCAACTCCCCCTGCTAATTTAGCTCAGCGTGCATGTCGTCGAGGCTCTCCTTCAGCAACTCCATCAAGCCTTGGATGAACTCCTTCTGCTTATTGAGGTGCTTATAGAGTTGATCGGGCATGCCATCGAGGGATAACGACTCCAGCTCCGCCGGCTCGGCATGTTCGCCTCCGCGCCTAGGGCGCTCATGGGAGCCATCGCCTGCCCGTGAGAGATCTTTCGAGGTCTCTGCGTGGCAGCGAGCCCTCTCTTTTTTTTCCCGCAACCTTGGTTGCCGCTCCCTTGTTATGAGTAGTTCTCGACCTAGAGCTCTGCTCACCGACCATGGCAACGACGGACAAAGAAGAAGCACTTATGAGGAGGAAAGGTAGAGTAATTTTCGGTTAGGTAGTTCCCCTTTTTATAACGTAAGTACTAGCACTAGTACTAATACCTGCATAGTGGGAACACGTTCAGGTTTGGTATGTACTAGTAGGTGTGATCAGGTTTCGAATGTGATGGGAACAAGGTAAAGATTAATTTATGGTTTTGGTTTCAAGGCCCGAAATGGCTCCCGATGAGTTTAGCGGAACATAAATTTCAAGTACTACACTGCTCAAATGCGTAAATATTATGTTACCGTCGACAATTGCACAAAATACGAAGGAGACCAATGGAAGTACTACTAGCAACCCATGATTTAACTACTCGCATGCACGCAGCGGAGTAATAATGTCTTTCTTCCGCCCTCACGTCCACTCAATTTGCATGTGCTATATTAATTGACCATCAATGAAGTGAACGACTTTACACGCATCAAATTATCACATGGGGTGGATCTTGGTACAAAATTGCATCCGCCAGTGTACCCACGTGTGCGTGCGAGGGAATGAGTGCGTGCGTGGCGTGCGTGCACATCTTCACTTCGTGCATGTACCGCCAGTATGGCTCAAGGAGGATGAGTACATTCTTCTGGAACCAGCAGCACATCACTGTGATCAATCCACGCAAGGAGGTCGCGACAACGCCTCCACATCTGCACGTGGCTTCATGAACTATAAGAGAGACACTGTGTAGCGTGACATTGGTATTCTAATTTACGTGTTTTGCGCATACTCGAAGTACTAGTAAGGTACACGTGCATTGCACGCATCAGATTTTGCGACCAAATTATGAATAAATACCACACTATAGCATGTAAGCTCTGAGTCATATATGCCTGATGTAGCCCTTCGTTTAATTCTTATAGTTCATCTCATTCAAAATCAATTAGTTTTTATAAAAAAGCGAAGAACGTGGGAATAGAAAAAACATGGGATTATAGTGGAATGTCGTCTTGAATCCTACATGATTGTACGAGTGTTTGATTGTGCATAGAAAAAACACAGAATTCTTTCAAAGAGGTTTGAGTGGATGGGGTGTTTCCTATGAAATCTAGTGCTAATGAATCATATGGAAAAATTCCTATGGTTTACAATCCTATGAATCAAACAACCAAGATAGGAAAAATTGCTAATGATTAGAATCCTCCAAAATTCCTTTGAGAATCCTTTGAATCAAAGAAGCCCTTAATCTATTTTATGATTCATGGAATTGTCCGTTGTAAGGCATAAAGTAAAAATAATAATGGCAATTCAACTAGAAAAAAAGTTTGGGCAGTTATGATACGGAAGATTCTAGAACAAAAGAGAACCACTGTTGTTTTGAGGTTTGTGCATTATGCTTAAGTTCAACCATGGAGTCTGCTAGATTGTACATCTGGCAAAATCCGGTGGGGGGCTAGAAGATGGTGCGCGGGGCCGAGTGGAGGGAGACTATGAAGGAATGCACAAGTGCGAGATCGATATTTAGAGAGAGGGGGCGAACACGTGCGCTGTTGCACGCAGTGGCGGAGCCATGAAAAATAAATGGGCTAGGGGGCCAAGCATTGCTAATCCTTTACGAGGAGGGTCAATTCATGAACTTAAACCATTTTTAGCAGCAATTGTCTAATGATCACATTCATATTAGCCTCGATATATATGATGTTAGGGGGGAGGGGGGCAGGGTCCTTACTGCCCCTATCTTCGCCATTGTGCACGCGTCTGAGAGATGAAGCGGAAGGCATGGATGATGAGAGGGGGACGTTGGATATATAATTAATGTAGGTGTATTAGCTATATATGTTAATCCTATATAGAGAGGTATAGATTGATCGATGTGGACATGGGAAAGAGGGTGAGACCTCACTGGATATATCGATTGATTGGTTTGTGTGGAAAACTATGAAAGACCTAGCTATATACACACATACATAGAGGAACATCGATTGTTGCGCATGCACATGTGAGAGATAAACAATGCCCAATATGATGGAGAGGGGGATGTGTGTGGGTGTGTGCCTTCATGGGAGACCGACCTAAAAAAAAAGATTGCATGCGTGCGATGGATAATGCCGACTGGTAGTGTGTGTGCATGCATGCACGAGAGAAAGTTAGTGGTACAATTATAAAGAGAAGACTACTTTGTTCGTGTAAAAGAATAGGTGAGGTCATAATCAATGTAAAGTTGAATTCAAATATTTGAATAAGAGATCCTGATGTTTGAAACCCATGCATGCATGAATATAACGGAGATCTGCGCGGTGTGGTTTGGAAACGAGCATGTTGTAATGTATACACATTGAACAAGGTCAGACTGATTTGAATTTGAGATACCGATGGCAGACATCATTTGGCCACGTCGCATCCGTGCATGGAGACACTATTCTAATTGGAGATGATGGGCGGCTTTCGCACCACATATCTATATCTATACCCCTATATATATATTATATTTTATATTTTTTATATTGTGTGCGGGTAACTTTAACTTTGAAAGATGGTCGTTGGATGAGGCGAATCCGATGGTCCAAAGATGGCAAATTTGAGCACTACTGGCCATTGGATATCATCTAGATTCCACCAGATTTCGCCACATGTATAATCTAGAAGACTCCATGGTTGAACTTAAGCATAATGCACAAACATCAAAACACAAGAACTTCTTATTTGTTCTACAATCTTCCGTATCAGAATTGCCCAAATGTTTTTCTACATGATTTTCCATTATTTGTTTTTACTTTATGTCTTACGACGCACAATTCCATGAATCTTAAAATAGATTAGCTTTCTTATAAAAACTAGATGATTTTAAATGAAATGAACTATAAGAATTAAACGAACATCTACATCATGCATATATGACTCAAAGCTTGCATGCTATAATGTGGTATTTATTCATAATTTGGTTGCCAAATCTCATGCGTGCAACGCACGTGTACCTTACTCTAGTCAAAATGGTGTTTGTGTGTGTGTGTGTTGTGCGTGTTGAAGTGCAAATTGTCTTTTTTTGGGTACACGTTAAGCTTGTTCTTCCGAAATTTCAAGCCGCGCCTTGTTATGCCGAAAATTCAAGCTAGCGTCTCTGTCTATTGTGCTGCGAAACTCCCGCCTCTTCAACCCGTGCATTGTTAGCCTGAAATATTTAAGATATATCTTTGTCTCGTTGTGCTCCGACAACTCCCTCCATCTCAACCCGCGCCTTGCTATTCCGAAATTACAACGCGCGCGAAAACTCCCACCTCCTATGAAATCCAGACACGTGAAATGCCCGTGACACCCTTGAACCGAAAGAACCGCCTCAAATCGGTGGGGGTACTTTCGTAACTTACCCCACATTTCGGACAAGTGCGTCTCTAAGCCATGGTTCCCCACTTCCATCCCATCCGCCCACCCATTCATACACCAAGGCCGCAAAACCCCGTGACGAAACCCCACACCCTGCTCCGTCCGCCACCCAGCCGGAGCCTCTTCCCCGACGATGTCGTCCACAGCAACACCTCGACGTCCCTCATCCACCGTACCGGATGAGGATCCGTCGTCGATCTCATCGTCCCGCCGGTTCAGCCACCCCGTCCTCCACCTCCAAGGAGCTACCCCGATGTTCCCCTTGTCTTTCGCGCCACCTCCATTCCCACACCATCGTCTTCACCTGCACCACCGGAAGAGCATCATCATCACCGTTTCCTCGGATGAAGCTGCGGCTTAATCGGCGCCACCAAAGAGGTTGTACACTAATCACCGCATTTTCTTCTTGATTCGATCTCACGGTGCTGCCGGCACTCGGTCCCGAGCCGACACGGCGCGGCTCCATCCACGGCGGCGTCGCCGGCCACTTCCTCCATGGCGTCACTCCCTCAGCGGCGACGTCCACATCAGTAGGAGCTGTTGCTGCTTTAGCTCTCGCTCACGCTGTTGCTCTGCTCTTGCTCTCGGTCCCCTGCCTGGTCTACTCTTACTATTGCTCTTGCTCGCGCTGCTGCTCTTGCTCTTGCTCTTGCTTTCCATGCTGCTCTGATTTAGCTACACTTCAGTCAACTGAATCGACTTTTGGATCAGTCGATTTTCAGGGGGTGGGGGGGGGGCTCGCCGGGGTGAAGGAAGAACCAGCCGCAGCGGGGAGGGGGGATCGCCGGAGAGGTACCCCACTATCTATCTTAGGGTTCAGGATGGGGGCGGTGGTCGCCGGCGCTGGCGGAGTGTTGGCGGGGCGGTGGCGTGGGGATCGTCGGAGAAAAAGCTCGGCATGGGGGGGCCTAGAGGGATGGCCGGGGCGGCGGCGGACCGGCGGTGGGGAGTGTTTTCGGGGAGGGCAGGGCAGCGCACCGCCAGCCGCGGGCGGCGGGGGGCTGCTGTTTGGCCGATGGTGGCTGGCGGCTCAGGGGGTGGAGGTTGAAGATGAACCGCAGGCCCTTGATTTCGTATCCAACGGCTGCAAAATCGACTGACCAGAGATGAAAAAGTTAGTCGACCGACATCTAGCCTCACCTTGCTAGTGCGTTCAGTTTCAACAGCAAAATTCAGTTTCGACAGCAAAATTCAGTTTCGACAGTGAAGTTCAGTTTCAACACTTAAGTTCAGTTTCAACAGTTAAATTCAGTTTCGACAGTTAAGTTCAGAGATGAGCGGCTAATGTATTTTACATCTAGCACTTTGTGGTTATGTATTTTACGTCATGTATTGGAGATGCTATTAGAATTCCACTCAGGTTAACGTTGTTCGCTGTCTCTCTTGTCCTGCTTCAGCCTCGGCATCATACAACTCACCGGAGCTGCTCCAACGACGAAACCCTCCATCATAGTGGAACAGTACCTCGGGCTCCATCTCCAGACGCCTAAGATCTTCTTCCCCTCCTCCGACAGCCAAGTCAGCCGGAGCATCCTCACCGGCCAACCCAATCACGCTGAGATCGACATGGCTTCGCCAAAGAGGTTGTACACTTGTTGCATCTCTTTTTTACTCTACATGTTATATATATTATCCACTGAGCACTCGTAGTAACGGGAAATACAATTATTTTATCCTACTATATGACAAGCAGTGAGGTACCAGGCAACTTAGCTATCCATGATGGACTCTCTTGAACGCCATCATTATTTATCTCTGCGCGTTTGAGCTGTGCATTTGTCGATGGGCCTGGGAGTTGAGTTAGTATGGCAGTGGCCTGGGTCCAAAGTAATAGAAGTAGCACAAATTTTTTTTAGTGTAGGATTTTCCTTGCTCAAGTCTGCCTACTAGAATCGCCAGTGCTTGAAAGGAAAAGTGAATGAAAAACATCGGAATTGGAAAGTTTCCTATGGTACTACTTTTCATGAATTTGGTGCAAAGGAATGGAATAAAGGAAAACTGTAGGATTTGTTCCTTTAGTGTCTCCTTGAAAAAAATAGGAATTCTAATTTCCACTTCTCCTCCTTTTCATATTCCTATTCATCAAGCACAAGACTAAGAGATAGTAGCATAATAGCATTATAACCGTACATTTTCTTGGGGTTTGACTTAATCTCACCATGCTTTTTTTGCATCCTTTGATCTTCCAATTGTTGTGAATCAAACACCCAGATTGGCAGAAATCCTGTGTTTTTAAATTCTCTGTTTTGCACGTGCATTCCTATCCTATTCCTGTCTATTTCCTATCCCTGCATTGTTAGAATCCTCAAATTCAAACAAGCCCTTATTCAATTACTTCTGTTACAGATATGTGTCAAAGAAAACCTTGTGTGGTTTGTCCTGCTCCGACGGCGCTGTGTTCCACCCCAGCTCAGCTGCTCCAACGACGGAAGGGTTCACCATAGCAGGGATCCGCTCTCTAGACTGTCTTTCGCCGCCTCAGATCTTCTTCCCCGCCGCCGGCAGCCACGACAACTGCATTACCATCATCAACTGAGGAGATGACCTTGTGGACTAGACGAGTCCGCAAGAGAGGCCGCACTCTTCCGTGTCTTCTTACGTTATGCGTTGCTTAATATGATGACATGCTACATTATCGTTGTGTTCACCTATTAGACTCCGAGTCAGGTCCAAACTAATGCTGAAACTTGAGTTTTTAAATGGTTGTGGGGTACATATTGGGGCAGCAATCAGTACTATTTATATACTATCTGGTTAATCTCCGGTGTCTACTATGAGTTTCATGTTGGGTGCAAACAAACATTAAAGGAGCCATTATCTGTATTTTTTAACTAAAGCTATTATCTGCCTGCTATCATTGGTTTTGGGTCTATCCACAGTTTGCTACCATCACTCTGGATTTGTGCATGCACTCCTTACATAATCTCACTATGTTTTATTCCTATGCATGCCAGTTATTATACACAATGGAACTGATCATGTAGAGCAAAAGAGACGAGCCTTGCATGGCAATAAAATTTCATGCAGACGTCGTTCCATGGTGGGCGCAAAGGCAACCCCCCTCCACTCATTTCGGATCGTAATCAAGAGGAAGATAACTGTTCTGAGGGGGATTCAGAAGGAGAAGACCACTCCTATTTATCCCATGAGGTCTTCGCTCTAACTTGGCATGCTGATGTTGGTAATATCATGCATATGGTGCCTTGCATTGCTTACTGTATACATTAAAGATGTCATCTTCTTAGTTTAGACATGCTTTGTGTCAATGCCATCTGTTTAGTTTCTTTATCATATATGTGAATCATGCAATGCCATCTTGTCTAGCCAGGCATCATATACGTGGATTTTGCAATGCTACCCTGGTTAGCCAGTCATCTTATATGTGAAATATATCATGCCATCATTTTTTATTACGTGTTAAATTTGTCAAGAATTTTAGTATATTCAATTACTCTTCGTGTGCATCAGCCATTCGGTACAGTCATGGAAAAATCTGGAGTGGAAACAAGGTCTTCAGAGCAGACAATGCTATCTGACGAAGCGCATGTCTTGCTGGTTACCGATAGCTCCTCAGAGGAGGATTCAGAGACAGATGACCAGTCATATTTTCCCCCTGAGGTGCATGCCCTAACTTGGCAGGGTTATGTTGCTCATATCGTGTGTATGGTATCTTGCATTGCTATGTCATTTGCTTAGTTTAGACATGCTTTATGTGAATGCCACCTGTTTAGTGTCTAATTACCATATATGTGAATTATGCAATGCCATCTTGTTGCAAGAAATTATATATGTGAATTATGCAATGTTATCTTGTTGCAAGGAATTATGTATGTGAATTATGGAATGCCATGCTGTTTAGGCAAGCATCATATATGTGAATTATATCATGCCGTCCTTTTTTCGTATTTGTCATTGCTTTTGTCGACAATGTTTGTATATTCAACTTCTCTTCCTGTGCATCAGCCATTTGAATTGGTCATGGAGAAATCCGGAGTGAAAACAAGGTCTTCAGAGCAGACAATGCTACCTGCTGAAGCAGATATCTTGCTGGTTACCGATAGCTCTTCAGAGGCATATGACCAGTCCTATTATCCCCCTGAGGTGTATGCTCAAACATGGCAGGGTTATATTACTCATATAATGCATATGTTGTATTGCCATGCTTAGTTTTTACATCATATACACAATATTGAATGCCATGTCCTTAGTTGACACATCATATATGCGACTGCCCTCTGCTCACTTCCTTAGTATATAAATCATATATTTGTATTATGTCATGCCATGATGTTTACATAGACAGCATGTATCTAAATTATGGCATGCCAACCCATTTTCTAAAGACATAATATAGTTATATCATCTCATGCTGTCTACATAGTCATCATATTTTAAATTATGTCATTCTATCCGTGAATTATATCATGCCATCATGTTTCCATCGACGACATGTTTGTGATTTATGGCATGCCAACCACTTTAATAGACACATCGTATAGTTATATCATGTCATCCTGTTTACATAGTCATCACATTTTGAAGTATGTCATTCTATCCTGTTTAGTTAGCCATCATACATGTGAAATTGTGTCATGCTATCTTGTTTAATTAGCCATCATATATGTGAAATTATGTCCTGCTATTGTGTTTGCTTAGACAACATAAATGTGAATTATTTCATGCCCTGTTTTCTTCCCTACTATCCATTGCACCTGTCTATGTTATAATGTCTGTACATTCAATTACTTTTCTTGTTTATCAGCCATTTCAATTGGAGGGAGTGATGGCAGTATCTGTGGGACTAAAAACACGGTCTTCGGAAAAGATCGTGCTACTTGTCGATGCAGATAGAACCACGATTGTACTTGCCCAAGAACCAGCCACACCACACATAACCCACACTCATGCAGATTGTACCCCTAACCAGTTGGACAGAGAACCAGCTACACCCCTTCTAACCCCAACCCCAGCAGATACACACCCAGTTCCCGTTGACACAGCACCGTCTCCACCACATAGCACCCAAACACGAGTAGTTAGTAAGGCAACTGCAGTGCCCAAATCACGAGGACCACCACTCCGAACCCGAAGTCAACGCTGAAAGAAGAAGAAGAATTGTTCTCAGGTCAGGTTCCGTAGCTATGGTTCATACTACTTTGCTCTTGCATCACTGTATTTACTGATACCAACTAATTTCAAATTTGAAGGATGCAATTGAAACTCCAATGGCGCAACAGGTATGTTTTAAACCTGTTTCTTCAACGTGTTTGGCTATTTGCTGTTGTAACTTGCTCTATATTGATTTCAGTTCAATTGAATAAACAGTTATGTTCTCATGCCATGCACATTACAAGTGTTGTTATTGCTGTGTAGTTTCCCACACTTATATTCTATCTATGCTGCTTTGTCTTAAATAGATATGATCCGAACTCTATCTATCTTGATTTGGCAACATAAACTAGAATGATATAGACCATACAGTGACCATACTACATAGATATATGTTTGTTTCATGCTGTTATCCTGTCGACCTTACTACTGAACTTGTTTACCAAAATGGTTTCATATACTACATTGTAAACCTGAGATGTGTTTGTTTGTTTCTCTGTTAGAACGCGGATAAAATATTGGAGAAGAGTACCCTGTTATGCAATGGTAAAGGAAGTAATGCAGATAAGGTTCAAGATAGTGAGACATCCCTGTTGGTCTCCAAGAAAGCTGATAAAAACTATACTGAAGACACTGAGACAACCCCAAAGTCCTGTCTTGATGTAGTGTTCGAGTTACTGGCTACCACTTCTGGCACCAGCTCTTCGAACTCGTTGCCTGAATCAGTTTGGCTTCTTGAGTCTCAACTTCAAGTTGAAAGACATCGATCAGATGTTATGCGACAGGAAGCCGAAGGACTGAGGAAGTCCCTGCAGAATTCAGATGCATACTTTCTGGTGCAACAGCAAGCGCTAGAGGACTTAAACGCCAAACAAGAGAAAGTTAATAAGCTTGCTAAGCATCTTGCCAGCATTATGGGTACCCAGGATATTGTTTCTTGAGCTTTTATGAAGTGGTTTCAGTTCTGGACTTGTTTTGCTGTGACGTTTATATGCTGTTGTGCTCCCTATATTTGCACTGGTGGCGAACTTTGATGCCCAGTGGATGTAATATCTGTAATAGCCGTGATAGCCTAGTGTAAGTTGCTTGCTTATTTATTTCCTTGTTGTCTTGTTTATTTGTTTGCTTGTAGTCAGTGCAGTTCTTTTTCTGCGGTTTGCTAGTGGCTGCAATAACCTATTTTTTAAAACTAGGCCACAATAACCATGGGCTAATATTTACTGTAGTGACACTGGGCGTCCTACGGGCCGTAGAAACAGTGGGCCTTCTACGGGCCATATAAACAGTGGGCCTTCTATGGGCCGTAGAAACAGTGGGCCTTGTACGGGCCGTAGAAACAATGGGCCCTCTACGGGCCATAGAAACAATGGGCCTTCTACAGGCCATATCATCAATGGGCTTTATACAGGCCGTATGATCGATTGGCCAAACATGGGCCAAACAGACCGCATTCTAGCCGTAAACGGGCTAGAGTTGGAATCGTTCGTTCATGGGCCGACCATAACGGGCCATCGTTAATAGGCCCTATTTGATGACGCTATGAAAATGGCCCAACGTATTAACGGACCACAAACGGGCCGACTGTAACCACGGGCTGAATTGGGCCCACAAGCAGAAAATGACAGTAACGGGCCGTAAGTAAACGAATGCTGGAAAATAGCCCAAGAATAAATGGGCTCTAAGAAGGCCGAAAGATAACATGGGCTGGAAACGGCCCAACGGAATAACGGGCCGTTAATGGGTATAAAGTGATACACTGTTCTTTAGGGGCAGTTTCACCACGTGCCATTATTGGGTGTAAAGTGATACACTATTCATTACGGAGCAGTTTCACCACGGGCCGTTAATAGGCCAAGAGTTACATAGGGCCTCAAATGGGCCGAAAGACATCATGGGCCATACATGGGCCAGAAGTGAAAACGGGCTGGAATCATATTGGATGGCCCAAATGACGCTACTAGGCCTAATTCGAATAGGGCGTAACGGGCCTTGGGTTAGCGGGCTGTAAATGGGCTATATGCGAACAGACCGTTAACAGGCTTTCCATGGGCCGGCCCGCCACCTTTTGACCAAGTCAAACGGGCCAGCCTTTTCACAGGAATGGGCCTCTGTTGGGCCGTGCCACGTGTCGACGTATCATAGGCGCCTTCTGTCCAGTGAGTGGATGACATCTATCCCAGCGATGAGCCGACACGTGTTTCCTCCAGCCAATGATGATTTTGCACGTGGAAAATCCCCATTGGTCGGGGCTGTTAACGGGTTATCGGATCCAAAACCCGACCCGATAGCTTAATGGCATTCCATTACAGTGGATGCCACGTGTCGGTCACCCTTGACGAAAGCACTTATGTGACGCGCGATTTATCGTCATGAAAGTGGACACTTCCGTGATGATAATTTTGGTAATGTCATGGAACACTTCTACAACAGTGCATGTATGACTATCTTGATTTTGTCATAAAATCGTCATGGATGTACATGCATGACAGAAAACGCGGCCTACTGTGACAAACACGTATCATCACGGAAGTGTATTTTTTTGTAGTGAGACAACGCAACAAGCCACCGAATACCTGCACAAACAAACCCCAACTTGCAACCAATGCGACAAAGGGGTTGTCAATCCCCATGGTTATTCGCAAAGTAAGATCTGATAGAGATGGATAAACGGTAAAGTAATATTTTTGGTATTTTTGGTTTATGGAACGGAAAGTAAATGATTGCGAAAGAAAGTAAATAGGAAACTAGAGTTATAGATTGGAAACTTATATGATGGAAAATAGACCCGGGGGCCATAGGTTTTACAAGAGGCTTCTCTCAAGATAGAAAATATTACGGTGGGTGAACAAATTAGTGCCGAGATTTTGATAGAAAAGCGCAAAGTTATGACGATATCTAAGGCAATGATCATGAATATAGGCATCACATCCGGGTCAAGTAGACCGAAACAATTCTGGATCTACTACTATTACTTGATGACCCACAAGTATAGGGGATCTATCATAGTCCTTTCAATAAGTAAGAGTGTCGAACCCAACGAGGAGCAGAAGGAAATGACAAGCGATTTTCAGTAAGGTATTCTCTGCAAGCACTGAAATTATCGGTAGCACATAGTTTTGTGATAAGGTAATTTGCAATGGGTGACATGTAAAGAAAGTAAACAGGGTACAGCAAGATGGCCCAATCCTTTTTTGTAGCAAAGGACAAGCCTGGAAAACTCTTATATGAAGGAAAACCCTCCCGAGGACACATGGGAATTATCGTCAAGCTAGTTTTCATCACGCACATATGACTTGCGTTCGTTACTTTGATAATTTGATATGTGGGTGGACTGGTGCTTGGGTACTGCCCTTTGATACGTCTCCAACGTATCTATAATTTATGAAGTATTCATGCCATGTTTACAATAGTTTATATGATTTTGGTCTGATTTGATTAGAACTAACCCGGACTGACGCTGTTTTCAACAGAACTACCGTGGTGTTATTTTTGTGCAGAAATAAAAGTTCTCGGAATGGGCTGAAAATCAACGGTGATTTTTTCTGGAAAATATAAAAATACTGGAGCAAAGAGTTACCGGAGGGGAGTCCCGTGGGCCCCACAAGGGTGGAGGGCGCGCCCCCTGCCTCGTGGACTCCCTGTGGGGCCCGCTGACTTGTTCTCGATGCCAACGTCTCCTATAAATCCCCAAACCTCCAGAAATTAACCTAGATTGGAAGTTCCACTCCCGCAAGCCTGTGTAGCCACGAGAAATCAATCTAAGCCCTCTTTGGCACCGTGCCGGAGGGGGCCATCATCACCGGAGGCCATGGAGGAGGATCGTGGAGGGGCCATCATCACCATGAAGGCCAAGGACCAGAGGGAGAACCTCTCCCCGTCTAGGGGGGAGGCCATGGACACTACAAAAAAATACACTTCCGTGATGATACGTGTTTGTAGGTCTCTTTTTTTGTCATGCATGTACATCCATGACAAATTTATGACAGAATCAAGATAGTCATACCTGTGCTGTCGTAGAAATGTTCCACGACATCAACAAAATTATCATCACCGAAGTGTCCACTTTCATGACGATAAATCGCGCGTCACAGAAGTGCTTTCGTCAAGGGTGACCGACACGTGGCATCCACCGTAACGGAACACCGTTAAGCTATCGGGTCGGGTTTTGCATCCGATAACCCGTTAACAACCCCGACCAATGGGAAATTTCCACGTGTAAAATTCTTATTGGCCGGACGAGACACGTGTCAGCTCGTCAGCGGGTCAATTAGGCGCCTATGATATGTCGACACGTGGCACGACCCAACAGTGGCCCATTCCTGTGAAAAGGCCTGCCCGTTTGACTTGGTCAAAAGCTGGCGGGCCGGCTGTTTGACTTGGTCAAAAGCTGGCGGGCCGGCCCATGGAAAGCCTGTTAACGGCATGTTTGCATATAGCCCATTTACAGCCCGCTAACCCAAGGCCCGTTACGCCCTATCCGAATTAGGTCCAGTAGCGTCCTCTGGGCCGTCCACTATGATTCCAGCCTGTTTTCACTTCTGGCACAAGTATAGCCCATGACGTCTTTCGGCCCATATGAGGCCCTTTGTAACTCTTGGCCCATTAGCGGCCCGTGCTGAAACTGGCCCGTAATGAACAGTGTATTACTTTACACCCATTAACGGCCCATGGTGAAACTGGCCCGTAATGAACAGTGTATTACTTTATACCCATTAACGGCCCATTATTCTGTTGGGCCGTTTCCAGCCCAAGTTAACTTTCGTCCTTCTGAGGGCCCATTTATTCTTGGGCTCATTCGCAGCATTCGATTACTTACGGCCCGTTACTGTCATTTTCTGCTTGTGGGCCAAATTCAGCCCGTCGTTACAATCGGCCCGTTTGTGGACCGTTAGTCTGTTGGGCCATTTTCATAGCATCACCAAATACGGCCTATTAACGGCCCGTTATGGTCAGCCCATAAAATGTACGATTTCTATTAAAGGCCCGTCTACGGCCCATTAAAGGCCCGTACAAGACCCATAAATGAGCCGTCGGCCCATGGATCCTACGAGATGTAGAAGGCCCATGGATCTACGAGACGTAGAAGGCCCATGGATCCTACGAGACGTAGAAGGCCCATGGATCCGACGGCCCGTGAAGGGCCATGGTCGGGCGAATTAGCCCCCGTTTGAACGATATAGCATATTCAAAGAATTATCCTACTCAATACTATCACCTCTAAAAAGCCTACACTATTACAACAAAGAGATCAAGGCATAGAAAGGTAGAATAATCCTACACTATACAATAAAGAAATTACAGCCGATTATACCCACTGGGCATTATGGTTCGGCACAGGTGATAATAAAGATACACAAACAGCAAATTACATACACTGGGCAAATATAGCTCATACATCATGGACGCGCATCAACTTAACTCCATTTGAACTATAATCTCTTCAGAAAATAGGATTGGCCGGATTCAGATAGCACAAATTTCAGTCTGCAAAATCTCCAATTCCTTCATGGTTACCTCAGTGTCTTGTTTCATTTTTTACTCCTGCATCTAATACCTGCATGTCCAGTCTCAACTTGTTGATTATACATAGACAATCATGTACACGTTGTCTTGCCACCTCTAGTTGATGCTCGAGAACATCAGCACATTCCAATTCCAATCCATAATCATTCGGTAACGGCCATGCCGCACTGCTCGCAGATCTTTGTGTTGATGTCACTTGTCGATGTACTAAAGTAGGGGTACCTTAGTACCCCGAACTTGTGCACGGGCAGCCGTAGCACCCCGCGGCAAGGCTTGCCAGGCGATCGCCAAGACTCTCCATGGTCCCTTTTTGGGCCATCCAAGAACAGAGTATTTGAGCCAAGGCCCCGGCAGAAGGAGCCTGCCGGGAAGGCCACCCGAAGAGAGCAAGGCCCCGGCAAGAGGAGCTTGCCGGGACGACCGCTCGAAGCACAAGGCCCCGGCAAGAGGAGCTAGCCGGGAAGGCCGACTAAGGCACGACAAGATACTTGCTGCGACACGCCCCGCGTCTCGGCAAGGACCGGTGAGCGACAAGCTCCCGGGCGCGACAAGACATCAGCCGCGGCAAGGCGCTTACCGCAGCATGTCACCACCCCGCGCCTGCGCTCCAGCTCATCCACCCACGCGTCCCTCTGGGGCCATTCCAGGCGTACGTGGCGAGAGGCTGGGCAGCCAGGGGCATGCGGTGGCAAAGCAACGCTGACAGAGTAGCCATTGTGGCAAACGGTGGCGCTCTAGACGGCCCCTTTCCTGCACCGTCTGGGCGACGCGGACGGGCATTTAATGCCCTTGTCCCCTGCCGTCAGAGTTAGGTATGATAGCACTGTGTAAACAGCTGTACCCAACACAACGGTTTCTAGTTTTGCCCCCGCCTACGTTGCCACCTGTGGGTAACCCCTTGCACATATAAAAGGAGGCCCCATGCGCAACAAGGAAGAAAAAGGAGGGAAAAGAGGCCACTCACGCTCGGTCTCACCAGCAGCTCGCGTGTACTGTAGCACCACACGCTCCCGAGCAAGAACACAATACAAAACCACAAAGCAGCAGTAGGGTTTTACGCATCCTTGCGGCCCGAAGCTGGGTAAATCCCTTGTGCGCACCACCTCGATCCGCTCTTCACGCGACCTCCGCCCCCCGCCGAACCAAGAAAGGGGCTCGGTCCCCATATGTGTTGGTGGAGGCAGATTTCTCACCGACATCTTTGGCGCGCCAGGTAGGGGGCGTCGAAGTTGTGCGAACCTGATCCGGCATCTGCGCGGGCTAGATCTCCATCATCTTCATCGTCATGCCACCGAAGAAGAAAGATCCAGAGGTGGCTGGTCCGCCCGGGCCGAACCCACCGCCCTTGGAGCAAACGGGTGGTGGGGACGGCACCGGCGGCGGAACGGGCGTCGTCGAGCCAGCTCATGGCGCCACGGCGTCCGAACATGCACCGGGCTCATGGTGCCACGGCGTCCAAACCTACGCCGACACCTCTCGGCGCAGATAAGCCCTGGTATGACCAGGCAACCTTTCGCTCTATTCTATGGAGCAAAGGCAGTTAGCCCCACGGATCTCGCATACGGACCACCTCGAGTGCTCGCTCACGCTGAGCTTGAGCGAGAGCAGCCGCGACGAGATGACGTGCTGCTCCTCGAGGAGGACCGCCTTCAGGCCGCTGTGCGAGCTACTCGCTATCAGCAAGCTTTGCGCTGCTTCTATAGCCTCAAAGTTAGTGCCAGAAGTTTCGAGGAAGTGGGAAGGCCCTTACCGGGTGAAACAAGTCGCTAGGCCTGGCGCTGTCCGCCTTGAGACCGAAGATACCACTCCGGTGAGCAACTCCTGGAACGTTGGGCGTCTTCGTAAGTTTCGCCCGTAAGGCACGGTTGTCGGACATCGTCCGGCAACCACCCTTCTGTACAAAGTCTTGCCGCTGTTGCATGTGATCCTTTGTACAGAGCCAGGCGCAGACCCTGTGCGCAGATTGAGTTCATGTGCTCCGCGCACCTTGTCGATCTCATGCTCTTTATCCTTTGCATGCATTATCTGACACTCTGTGCAACACTGACCCCCGGTAAGCAACGGCGAGCCCCACGTTTCGCCTTGCCGGAAAGCGACCTTGCCGGGCAGCGAGCCACGGAAAAGCTAAGTTGCCAGAGTTTGAGCAATCGAGTTTTTAAAATTTTGAGGTTATCTTCCTTGAATGACCGTACTTTGTATGGAAAACCTGTGCACGGAGGGACCAGCTCGTGGCTAGTTGCGCCCTTATTTTGTTTCGAGTCCGCTCAACGACTTAAGTGTGCTACAACCAGAGTGGCATCCTTACTTTGTTTCGAGCTCGCTCGGTAGCTTTAAGTGTGATGCGACTGCAGTCGCAACACTTACTTTGCTTTGAGCCTGCTCAACAATTTAAGTGACTTGCATCTAGCCGCGGCAAGGTTTCTTGCCGGTAGTGGCGCCGCTGGCGGGCTGCTGATGTCCCGCACTCAGAGCCCGCGGTAAGGCGGAGGCCTACGCCGACAAGTCCCCAAAAGCGTAGGGCAAAAACATACAAAGCACGGATTCAAGTAGAGGAAATAACAGTGCAATCACTACCTAAGATAAAGTTATATTACAAGATAGTTTGTCACGGCCCTAATGAATCGCTTTTATGACTTGGCCAGCAGCGACAAGAAAAGAAAAGGGGAGGCGGCCTAATCCACGCGGTCGCCCTCGATCCTCTTGATCCCCGCCACCTTCTCCACAATGGGCGCGACGAGGGCCCTGATCTCCTCGAGGTCAGCGTCTGCCGGCAGGGATTTGAGGACGTTGGTGAGCCTGACGCCGGGGTTGCGGAAGGCGATCTTCACCAACACCTTCTCGAGGGCTCCGGCGATGGCGTCGCGCGTCTCGTCGGCCAGTTGCTCTGGGATCGCGTTCCGGAGATGCTGAAGGGCCGCCACCACGCCTTTGAAGAATGAGGTGATCTTGGCGCTTGGTGGGAGGTTCGCGTCGGAGGGATACTCGTGACCCTCCATCCCTAGCAGCGACAGCTCCTTGTCGATGGAGGCGGCGATGTCCACCAGACCCTCCGTCCACTGCTCCACCATCGCCCTGAATTCGTTCTGGGTGACTGCGGTGCTCTCCAACAACGCCTCGTTGTCCGCGACCTCCTTCCGCAAGGTCACCTCTTGCTCCTTGGCGCTGTCCAGCGCCTTGGACAAGGTGTCCAGCTTCAGCTCGACGTCAGCGTTGGAGTCCTTGGCGGCGTCGAGCTCCTTGATCTTCTCGGCGAAGCGGCCCTGCAGCTCGCCGAGGGTGTGGGCACCCTTCTCGCGCTCCTGCTTGAGCGCGGCGAGCTCCTCACCGCTCGCCTTGAGATCAGTGTCGAGATGCGCCACCTTCGCCTCCAGTGCCTCCTTGGCAGCCTCGGCGGCCGCGGTAGCATCTTGCGCCTCCTTGAGGGCTCCGCCGAGCGCTTGCTCGCGCACGGCGACCTCCTCCTCGTGGCTGGCAAGGCTGGCTTTCTGCTGTGCCAGCTCGCCCTCCCGCGCGGCTAGCCCCGCGGCGGCAAGCCTTTGCTGCTCTTCGGCCTCTGCCTTCTCGAGGATGAAGGCCGTCCGCGCCTCGTCGAGCTGCCTTCGCTCCTCCGCCAAGGATCGGAGGGCCTCCTGGTTGAGCTCTCGGAGCTCCCCGGCACGCTTCTCCATGTCCGCTCCCGCCTTCGCGACAAGCGCTTCCCGGCGTTCCACCTTGGCTTGTCGGGCGCGGTAGAGTGACACCAGCTTCCGGAGCAGCCGCTCCTCCTCAGGCTCGCCGCCGCTGCTGCTTGGCGCATCAACCAGCGTCAGCCCGGCGGAGGCAAGCACCTCTCCATCCAAGGTCTCCCCCTCGACCGGCGCCCTAGAAGTCGACTCCCAGGGGAGCTTGATGAAGATATCATCGCCGGCCTTCAGGTAGGCGCCTGGCTGGGGCTCCTCGGGGCCCGACGCCGCTGCGGAGGCAGGATCGGCGGTCGGCGCAGCGCCTGGCGCTCCTGCGGCCTCAGGGCCGTCAGTACGATCGCCGCCCCCCTCGCCCGCGGCTGCTGCGGCAGCCTTGGCGGCCTCTTCGCCGGCCGGATCTTCAGCACCATCCGTCTCTCCGGTGGCGGCCACGTCGTCAGTATGGCCGCGCGCGTCCTCCTCGACGACGACCTCGGTCCCCATCGGGTCCGTGGCGGGCGGGTCTGAAGGCCGAAAGAAGGGGAGAAGTCAAGCAACTATCCAAAGAAGAAGAACCCCAGGGGAGTTTCGAGGCAAGAAGTTTACCTGGGCCAGGGTCTGCAGTCGCGGTCTCCATCGCCAAGGGGCCGCCGGTGCCGTCCCTCGCCGGGGACTGCTCCCTTGCCGGGGACTGCTCCCTCGCCGGAGACTGCTCCCTTGCCGGGGACTGCTCCCTTGTCAGGGATTCCTCCCTCGCCGGGGAACTCCCCCTTGGCGGTGTGGTTGTAGCGGGTGGCACATCAGGGGCGGTCTCCGGACGCTCCTGGTGGGGCTTCTCTGCTCCTACACAAATCGTCAGCCAGATGTCAAGAAAAACGAAGGGTACCCGGGCGCGCCCAATGACAGAAAGCAAGCCATATGCTTACGCTGGGGGCTGCTCACAGGATCAGTTGGCGGCTCCGACAAGGTCATCTCAGGCGCACCCCCGGCCGTCACGGTGGGCTCGTCATCGAGGATGACCACCGGGACCTTGGCTCTCTTTGCCATCCTCTGAGCAAGAGTCCTGAAAAGGATCAAATTCGGAGGAAAGCAAATGAGATGCGAGACACAACTACAAGGATTGAAGAAACACAAGAACAGAGGGGATCTTACTCCTCTCCCTCTTCCTCGTCGGAGCTAAGCGCGGAGAAGTCGAAGACTGGCACGCTTCTGGCGCGAGGAGGAGGAGGAGTAGGCTCCCTCGGCCGCTTGGCGGAGGCAGTGGTGGCGCTAGCCCGAGACGGCTCTGCCCCGGCCGCCGCCGTGGCGCGAGGGGCGGCAGGAGCAGAAGCAGCGGCCTGTGAAGACCCCGCTCCTGCTGAAACAGCGGAGCACGTCATGCGGTGCTGCGGCTGTTGGCTCTCTTGCCATACCACCTCTCCGGCCTTGCGGAGACGCCTCCGTGGTTGAGCCGGGGGCTCCGCTTGCAACGAGCTGCCCGAAGGTCGGGAGGAAGAGGCGTCAGCCTCCGGCAAGCCGCTCGTGCCCTCGGTGGACTCGTCCGCCCCTGCATCGTGCCCGGCAAGCTCTTCCTCGCCGGCAAACTCCGCTCGATCGGCAAGGATTTCCGCCTCCGTTGCGTCCGCCTCCGCCAATGTGAAGCCAAACTCGCCCGCGGCCACGGCTGCCGCCGCCTCTTCCATCCTGGAGGCGATGCGCGCCAACTCCGCGTCGGTGGTGTCTCGGGTGAGGCCCTTCTGCTCGTCGGCATCGACTGGCCTCTCCACCAAGTCGTCAAAGAACGCCCGCATGACATCGTCGGCGGGCTCCTGCTAAGTGGAGTCGATCCCGTGCGAGTCACACAGCGGCATCATTGCAAGGATGCGGCTGGGCGACGAATTGTTGTACAGCGGGACGACGCCTCGCGGCAGCTTGAACCATTCGGGGTGCTCGGGGTCGTGCTTGAACAGCTCCCTGAGCGTCCTGTCAAGCTCCAAGACGGTGAAATTGAAGTTGAGGCCAGGGCGTAGCCTCATGATGTCCGCCGCATTCTGGAACTCCCAGGCGGGTCTCCCTTTCTCCTGCAGGGGAGCGATGCGGCGACGGAGGAAATCTGCGCCAACGGCGCCAACTGTGAGCCCGGCACGCCTGAGCCGCAGGATCCGGGTGACGGCAATCTGCAGCTTGTCGTCGTCCGGAGCCACGTCGCTCCAATCCCTGCCGCGCACTACAGGAGTTTGGCGCACGGCAGTGAATGGCTGCGGGTTCTCCTTGACGACCAGGCACCAGTTTGCTCTCCATTCCTCCCATTTGCTGCGGAGCTCTCCCTCCAGATAAGCATCCTTCTTGCCGAGCTTCGAGATCCAGGCGATCCCGCCGTAGAGGGGCTCTCCTCTCTCTACTCGAGGCGTGAAGAAATGGCGGAAGAGAGCTACGTTTGGAAAGACTCCGACGAAATTTTCGCAAAGATGTGCGAAAATTGCCATGGTCAAGACAGCATTGGGGGTGAAATCAAGGAGGTGGAACCCGTAGGTGTTCATGATGTCGCAGAAAAATTCAGAGAAGGGCGGGCAGAGCCCGCAATAGAAGAACAGAGCAAAGAAGGGATACCCGGTCGGATACTCCTTCTGGGCGGCAGCGGGAAGAACCCTCGTGCGTGGATGCGCTCGCGTCCCCGTCGACCAGAAGAGGTAGTATTCCTCCCTCAGGACCAACGCGTCGAGCTCAGGGGGGAAGGTCGCCTGATCCTTTCGCAGCGCCTCAAGCCGCTGCGCCTCAGCCGACTTCACGACCTTCCCTTTCCCCTTGTCGCCCTTCGGGGCCATGGCGGAAAGAGGGAGGGAGGTTGACGGCGTCGGTAGCACTGGTGGCGGCGGAAGGGGCAGAGCGCTGCTTCTCTTGGGAAGTGGCGGAGGTTTTCGAGGAATCGCAACTGGCGGGTGGGCGGACTGCCCCTGTTTCCCCTGCTTATAAGGGGAGGAGGGGGGCGCTTCGCCTTTCCGAATAAACAAATCACCTGCGACGTGACGCGCGCCTGCGGGGTTCAGCCCCGCGCACACCGCCCACGTCACGCACGCCTCTCCCCAGGATGCCGCGTTCGACGCATGCCGTTCAGGGAGGACGTGGTGGACGCAGAAGCAGATGCAGCGTGACCCAGGCCGCGCGTGCCCGTGCACTGTTTTGGGCCTGGCCCAACATCGCTCGGCACCGTGTATGGCCCAGGCCCGGGGGCTCCTGTCGGTGTACTAAAGTAGGGGTACCTTAGTACCCCCAACTTGTGCACGAGCAGCCGTAGCACCCCGCGGCAAGGCTTGCCAGGCGATCGCCAAGACTCTCCATGGTCCCTTTTTGGGCCATCCAAGAACAAAGTATTTGAGCCAAGGCCCCGGCAGGAGGAGCCTGCCGGGAAGGCCACCCGAAGAGAGCAAGGCCCCGGCAAGAGGAGCTTGCCGGGATGACCGCTCGAAGCACAAGGCCCCGGCAAGAGGAGCTAGCCGGGAAGGCCGACTAAGGCACGGCAAGATACTTGCTGCGACGCGCCCCGCATCCCGGCAAGGACCGGTGAGCGACAAGCTCCCGGGCACGACAAGACATCAGCCGCGGCAAGGCGCTTGCCGCGGCAAGTCACCACCCCGCGCCTGCGCTCTAGCTCATCCACCCACGCGTCGCTCTGGGGCCATTCCAGGCGTACGTGGCGAGAGGCTGGCAGCCAGGGGCATGCGGTGGCAAAGCAACGCTGACAGAGTAGCCATCGTAGCAAACGGTGGCGCTCCAGACAGCCCCTTTCCTGCACCGTCTGGGCGACGCGGACGGGCATTTAATGCCCTTGTCCCCTGCCGTCAGAGTTAGGTATGATAGCACTGTGTAAACAGTTGTACCCAACACAGCGGTTTCCAGTTTTGCCCCCGCCTACGTTGCCACCTGTGGGTAACCCCTTGCACATATAAAAGGAGGCCCCATGCGCAACAAGGAAGAAAAAGGAGGGAAAAGAGGCCACTCACGCTCGGTCTCACCAGCAGCTCGCGTGTACTGTAGCACCACACGCTCCCGAGCAAGAACACAATACAAAACCACAAAGCAGCAGTAGGGTTTTACGCATCCTTGCGGCCCGAAGCTGGTAAATCCCTTGTGCGCACCGCCTCGGTCCTCTCTTCGCGCGACCTCCGCCCCCCGCCGAACCAAGAAAGGGGCTCGGTCCCCATAGGTGTTGGTGGAGGCAGATTTCCCACTGACATCACTTCATCCTGAAATGTTTCTATAAGTACACATGACTAGGGCAAAAATATAGTTACAATAGTGAAGCGAACAAGACACTATTTTGTAGTACATGGCAAAACAGGACTAACAATAATGTTACACGTCATGAAGCATAAGCAGGTGATATTTCAAATAATATAAAAAGATAGTCTGTGCAGCCTGCATACAGAAATCCATCTTAGCTCACTAGAGGAGCATGATATTGGGGCCCAGTCGAAAACAAGAGACAAGTTACAAATTTACACAGCACGTTGCGTATAAGTAAGCAAGCAGTTGGCCATTCTGTGCCTCAATTAAAGTCTTAGGGAGCATAATGAACAGCAGAGGGCTTCATACAAACATACTACAACAGGCAAAACTATGCAATCATTAGCATAGTATAAACTAAATTGTGAGCCTCATGCAATAATAGTTGGTTAATAGACTTCAAAGCTTCAGGCACACTTCGGTAGAGTAATTAAATGGTAAGGCCTTTAATTATGTCAACTAATAGTGATACAAGTACCGAACATCAGGCATGATTATTTGGGCATCTCATTAACTAGGGACAAATAAAGCGAAGGCCGGGGAGGCGCTGGAGAGGCGCGGGCAGCGGGGAGGCAGCGCCGGCGACGGAGTGCGGGCGGCGGCGCGGGAACGGCAGCGGAGGCGGCGAGGCAACGCCGGGCGCGGGCGGCGGGGACGGGCGCGGGAGCGGGCGCGGGAGCGGCGCCCTGGCGCGGGGAGGCGGCGGCCTGGGCCGGGGAGGGCCCCGCCTGGGCCCAGCGGGCCGGCGGCGCGCGGGCGCTGTACGGGTGGCGAGGCGACACGTGTCACGCCCTGACTGGTGTGGCGCGGGCGGCGGACTTTGTCCGGCCGGCGGATTTTTGTCTGGCGGCGGCGGGAGGAAAAATGGCTAGGGTTTGTACCCGGATTTGAGGGAGGGGTGCACGTATTTATAAGTAGGAGGAGCTAGGAGGCTCCAAATGGAGAGCGGTTTTCGGCCACGCGATCGTGATCGAATGGCGGAGGGCATGGGAGTGCCTTAGATGGGTTATTGGGCTGTTTTGAAGGGGTGTTGGGCTGCAACACACACGAGGCCTTCACGGTTGCCCGGTTAACCGTTGGAGTACCAAACGAACTCCGATTGAGCCGAAACTTGACAGGCGGTCTACCGGTGCTATACCGAGGCCACATGTCAAACGTCGGTCCATTCCGAGAATGTTTAATACCCGCTCACGAAGAAATGTAAAAGGGGACGCTGGGAGACATAGGAGCGCCGGATTGCAAAACGGACAACGGGAAAAATGCTCGGATTTATGCGACGAACACGTATGCGAATGCGATGCACATGATGACATGATATGAAATGCATGACATGACCAAAATACAACACGAAGGGAAACCCAAACACGGAGGGAAATCATAACACATAGCCGGAAATGGCAATAGTTGGATTACAATTATGGCAAGTTACATCCGGGGCGTTACACTATGCCTGAAACAAACAAGGAATTCAACTGTTGAGTTGCATACAGTGACTTACCTTAGTAGGTTGAAGAGGCTCAGTGCAGCTCCTACTTCTCTTGCAAGGCTCCTTCCTAACATCTTGTACTTGGAAATCCTCAGTCTTATCTTCATTGCACCCCCTCTGCAAGGTGACACAAACTAGTTACTCGTCTCCTTGGAGATAAATATGCATCATTTCAAGTCTGTGAACACAAAAGGATGAGATTATAACAAAACAACACCACATAATGAAACATGCCGCATCTCTTGCACTTGCACACAATGAAATGAGAACTTACTATGTATGCACTATGTAAAAACTAGGCTTACCTTCGAACTGGATCTCCAGGTACTCTTGGAGAGCCTAATGTAGTGTACAGCCAAACCTTTATGTCACCTATGAGTTAGACAAGGCCCCACTACAGGAGCCCTTAGTGTTTAAAATGTTGACAAATTCTGTTAGAGTGTTAGGTCAAGAACATCAAGTAATCAAAGCAAACAGTCCTAGTATGGCTGGCTGATGCAAACAAGCAATTGAACAGATGTGTGAGCAAATCTTATATATCAACAAAAGAAGCAAAGAAGGAGGCTTAAAGACCATCACTTGACTGACCAGATTTAAGGGGCATTTAAACATCATGTGCAACATATGAACTAACATAAACATTGCATATTCCTGATTCTACAATGGAATGCACATGTATTAGGTTATGCTATGTATGATGATGCCTAAATGTACAGATAGCAGGCAGGAGTGATTCATCATTGCACGTAAAATTGAATTGCAGGTTAAGGGCCAGTTTGATTCCGCCTTTTTAGGGCATATTGTCAAAATAAGCCATAAGAGATGTAAAGAAGTCATTTTTGAGTTATGGGCTTGGGCTTAACTAATTTCTCTTTGGAGGGGGGTGTTTCGGGTAGAACCTCACTAAAAATTAAAGGGAAGGGGAATAGTGAAATGACTTTGTTGTCTTCCTATATTACACTCAAAATGCAAATGCTGACGCCCGTTTCACACCTGACCCTCAAGTAAAAACAAACACGCAAGCATTCATTGCCCTGCCCGCTTGCATCTCCTCTCCCCTTTCCCTCTACCTCGATCCCCTGCCTGTAGCACTAGGGTTCCTCCAGCGAGCTGTCGCCACTGGTCCCATCTGGCCTTGTCCTCGACGATTCTATGTCCAGCTAGGCTACATGGCCGGTGGGCAGGGGAAAATCTCCCTGGCTTCTCCTCCCTCTGGCGCCTCCCCTCATTGTCATGGTATCCAGCAGCTGCTCCACTATGGTTTGTCCACCACACTACTCCGGCGGGCGCTACACAACTACGGCTGATGCCACACTGCAGCAGAAGGCACCTTATTCCGCCTCCCCTCCTCCGAGGGCATGGCCTTGAGGTGCTGTTGAAGGATGAGCTCATCCAACAAGGTGAGGATCTCCTCTGATTTTTTGCCAAATTTTCATTCTGATCCACTATACGATGAATTGCTATGAGCTGCTTGTGCTGCTGCTATATAATGCATTGCTATGAGCTGCTCCTGCTGCTGCTATATGATGAATTGCTATGAGTTGTTGCTGTTGTATGATGAGTTGCTATGAGCTGCTGCTGCTGCTATATGATGAATTGCTATGAGCTGCTGTTGCTGCTATATGATGAGTTGCTACAAGCTGCTCTTGCTGCTGCTATATGATGAATTGCTATGAGATGCTCCTGCTGCTGCTATATGATGAATTGCTATGGGTTGCTCCTGCTGCTGCTATATGATGAATTGCTATGAGCTGCTGCCGGTATATGATGAACTAGCGGGGTGACCCGCGCATTTGCGCGGCTAGATTCCTACAAATTATTATATCTTGGCGGGAATTTGTTATTCAAGGCATACTTATTTGGGTATATTATATTTCTATATTATCTTATATAGAAGAAACTCATGCCTGTATTGTTCATTGTTTTCAAACCATGCCTCATCACTATGCTTTCATTACTAATCCATAATAGGAAATCAAGGAAAGAAGCAACACCTAAATGTGATGCGTCCACATGTCTAATCATTGTTACAATTATATTACCCAATCCAGATTTTTTTGCAGGTGATCCAGATTGATTATATGCAAGTTCATATACTTAATTTTTCTACACTACATGTGTATCTTGGCAATATATCCATTGTCATGTATTTATATATCAAACTTAACCAACCTTGTGACTTTCTTTGATAGTGTGAATGTTTTTTGCGTCAAGTATAATATTTAGGATGCCATAAACAACTTATCACGTACTTGGCATCATTTGTCTTTCTCTACCACAGTTTGCTAACTTTCGTGTGCAGAAGCAACCCATTCATGAACATATATCTTGTGCTTGTTACAGATATTGCATACGTAACTCATCTTTCTCGTTTATGTTGAATTGCACATGTACACTATATACATACGGAGTTCATAGGAAAATCAATGAATTTTCATGATATTTTTGTTTTCTTGTGTCATATATAAAGAGATATGTATGCCATATCCACATAATAAGAGTTTGTTTATATGCAACTTATGCCAAATTTGTACTCAAGGCCCACCATGGAAGACAATGAATCTGTCCCAGTCTCCCAACACACCATTCTTGATTTCTTCAGGTCATGTGTTTCAATTGTCTTAATACAGTATCGGTGCTTGAATTCACGCTCTTGCTTGGAATACGATTAAATTGTCGCAAAAAAGTTAGATACATAGTCATAGACATTGCAATATGTGCAAAATTGAAATGGTGAAATAATACCTGATATTTTGTACAGATCCAGGGATCGCATGGTCCTGAATGAACTCTAAATTTGATAAACCATAAAAAAAAGAATTTGACTTTTTTTTACAACAAACATGTTCATATCTTATCTATGTGTGCAATGTTTTCTGACAAACTAACATATTTGTGTTCTGGGCCAAAACAACTGTGTTGTAAAAAAGATATTTTTTAGCTTTCATTATATGGGAATATTTTAAAGCTTTCTAGAACGCATATTTTGTTTTGTGTTTTCCAAAATCACAATATATGTCATTTGTTTATGAAAATTTGCATGGAGTTTGAAAACAGTAACATGCTTGATGTCAAGAGTTTTTTTTTAAGAAATTGACTAATTTTTTCGAGCATGTGCTGTTGTGGTAGCCTAAATGCCATCTCGTTACCTTCTATATTCAATACCAATAAAAGTCATCATGCATGAAAATTACATACAAAGTTGTTTCTTTTGTTATATATTTGTTCACTTGATGGAGGGCATGTGTAATCCCACCATCTAGATTCAAGCCCTCATAGACTCTTGCATGTACCTAGTGAAAGACATGTATTGAGGACTACATCAATTAAGCACGGCTTGTACTACATGTATTGAGGACTCGAGTGTGTGTGTGCGCGTGTGTGTGTTTACACGTGTTGTTCTGAGAAGACTGAGTATAATTTTAAACCTAGAACAAATCTATGGTTTCATCTTCTTTTTCTTACCTCTGTTAGAAAATAATATTGAATAACGCATGTGTATGTTTTTTGAAGTGTTATATGGTCATGTACGTTGGAGCAATTCTCAAATTTAAATAAATGTACCTTCGATGCAAAAGTTTGTTCAGGTAGGGAGACTACTTCTTATCAAATACTAATAGATGTATTATTTGCCAAAAAATAAATAAGTAAATAAACTTAGGACATATGGTGAATGTCACCTGAACAGATGAGAGAGGAGCGAGGGAAAAGATTGTAGTGGAAACTATCCTTGCAGAACATCCCACGACATGCTCTCCTGCAGGTCGCCGAGTGCGATTTCACACACCGGCATAGGCGTCTCCCAGCCAACTCATCGCTGCACCGTGCCCCCACAATTGTGCCTCTGCGCCCAATGCCTGCTCAGTCTAGCGCCCGCGCATGTGTGGCCACTGCTCCAGAAGTGCATGCCCAGTAGATAGTGTTGCTCATCAAATACCTGCACTTCACAACATAGTAGTACAGCTCGCCGTCGTGTTCGTACGCGTGTAACTCCAGAGCAGGTGGCTCGTCGTGTTGTTGTTTCTGCCGCGCTTGGTGTACTCTAGGAATCTCCTTCTCCAAGAAGATCTTCCCAAAGGGTCCACCTCCATGGCCACCAGTGCAGGTTTTCATCTTCCTTCTGCTACAATCCTTGCATGAGATATGTGGAAAGCTTTGTCCGTTGTTTCTGACGGTGTGTAACATGGATCCATACAGGGCAAAGCGACAACACCGAGATGGCCGAGGACACTGGATCCTATCGCTGGTTGCATCGTAGTCAAATCGACCATAATGGATACCATGCTCGCACGTGATTGGGCACCCGAGGCTCGCTCATTAGCTTGGTGATGGGAGGCCGAAAGAGGCAACGGTGCATGGCGGGCTGTGCTCCACGGCAAAAATCTTCCCTCCGTGAGGTGAAGAAAGAATTGAGCTGAGCGGCTAGCAGCCGCCCAGCCCGTCCGACATGACCTCTGTTGCTAGTCCATCTAGGAATTGTACGTATAGGGCATGGTAGATATGACTCGGTCTAGTTCTGAAAAAAAAAGAATATTTGGAGCAGGTGACTTGCTATATATTAGATCCATCTGCCTCTAACTGAATCCATCTCTAACACGACTCATCTTAGATTATCACCATATCACCTATGTTATTGCATGGACGTGCAGTGCACGCCTCATGGACTCTAGTATGAATCACCAATGAAGAAAAAAAGATGCATCACGGCCGGCTGCTTGTTATCATGGTTCGGCTGCTTGATGAGTCCGTATTGTCTCATAAACGTGACATATGTGTACTTTAGTGTGTTAACTTTTTGCATGCATTAACTTTAGATCAGAGCCTTTAAAATCCAAGATTAACTGTACAAATAATTTAATTTACATGGAATAACGTGGTGTCTTATTTGCCTTCTGAAAATTGTGCAACCTAATATTGTACTTCCTCCGTCTCAAAATAAATGCAACTTTGTACTAAATTTAGTACAAAGTTATACTAAGCTTGAGACACTTATTTTGGGACGGAGGAAAACATAATAAGCTTTTCTTTTTGTTTACCATAGCACGGTAGTTGTAGTATAATATGGTTTCTTTTTTTTGTTACGATAACATGGTAGTTGTAGTTATTTTATTTTGGGTTGTTTCCCTTCCATCCGTACGTGTTCGGTCTGCCCTTTGTACGTACACCTGTAGGTAATTGCTTTTAGCACATACGTGGCACCCTTTTTATTTATTTCCTTCTTTTCTTTTGTGTTAGGTCTTGAACAGGTGCAGGACTCCCTTTTGCGTTCGCTGGCCACTTTCCTGCAGTCCGCATCTATACGTACTTGTGTACGTGCCGATTTACCTAGACTCCCCTTCTATTTTCAACCTACTTTTTTGTTGGTTCTTTTCAACTTTTTATGTATGGACATTGTACGTGTCGGTTCAACATATATAACTTTTGGAACGTAACGTAATATCGTTAAATCTCAGCCATCAGTATTACTGATGAACGATGTATATAATTTTTACTTATGTGGAAGAACGTGGTGTCTTATTTTGCTTCTATCTTAATTATATATTAGAAGATTGCAGGCTGCTACTGCTGCTGCTGCTGCTGTATGATGAGTTGCTATGAGCTGCTGCTGCTATATGATGCTTTCAGGTGGTGCTGCTATACGATAATAACCAGCCACTTGGACCATCGAATTTCAATAAATAATTGTTCTTCATTTAAATGTGGGTCATGCGTTCTTCGTTTAAATTAGGCAATGGGATCTCTATGGAAAACATTGACCAAAGTAGATTGTGCCAAGTAGATGGTATCTTTGTATTTGCATTTTGAGCAAATAGTGATGGTCTGTTTTCCTATCATATTAATTACTGCACTGGGTTCAATTTGTGATGTTTGCAAGTCAAATTAATTTCCATATGGGCAGCAAAATGAAAAAATATATAATGCAATCTAGACTTTCCACTGATCATACCAAAGATAAGCTGAAAACGCAATGAAAAGAACTGGTTGGCTTATTACATGGAGCTTATATTCACATGTGCTTATTTTCTTAGGATAACTCGTAATAACTGTCCCTAAGAAACTTGGCTAATAGAACCGGCATACAAATAACATGTCACGATGATTGCAATGGAGGAGTGATGTACCATAGCACACTGTATAGGCTCACCACTGCCTCTCCTTTTTTTGCGATGTTCCATGAAATTGCCACATACATCTTGTACTTTTTCATTGTGTAACCCTATCTGCAAGTAGACACGGCTAATTTTAGACATCTCTACATGATACTACATTGCATATCTCTTGCGCATATTTAAACCACCAATTAACGATTATGTGCGTACCATAAACTAGCCATGACTCTGTATGCTCGACTAGCAGGCACTCTAAGGGAGCCTAATGTAGTGCACTGGAATTCCTACATGCCACCTACGATTTTGTGTAATGTACTGCCCCTGTTCCTAAATATATGTCTTTGTAGAGATTCCAGTATGGACCACATACAGAGTGTAGATGCATTTTCGAGTGTAGATTCACTCATTTTGCTCCGTATGTAGCCTATAGTGGAATCTCTAGAAAGACTTATATTTAGGAACGGAGGTACGAGGTAGTATCATGTATGACATCTACATATCTAATTTAGCAGCCAGTAGTAGAAATCATTGTCTGCACAAAGGGATTACTGGTCGAAAATCCTAGCAAAGCACGCTGGCAGACACAGAACAATACAAGAGAGAGAGACGCGCTTACAAGATCATAGCAATGCCTCAGTCCAGGATCTTGGTTGGCCAAGCTGTTAGATCCAGAAGAAACATCTTCCTTGTAGTTTTTGCCAAGTGCATAACAGGTAACAGCGACCGGTTAGTATATTTGAAGTACATCGGGCAGGTGATGCTGGACGGGTTTAAAGGTGACAAGTACCTAGGCCATGGAGGGTGCTTGGCATCTCTCCAGGCTGTGGGAATCAGGTTAGAAACGTCGAGGGTGATGACGCTGCGCTGGCTGTCGGGGTCCGGTAAGGAGATCTAGAACCGTCGAGTAGGGTGTTTGTGGAGCGGCTCCGGTAGGGTGGACTACGGTGTGGGCGAAGCGGATCTATGGCCGTGGACAAGGGCCTAGGTGAAGCTGCTCCGGTGGTTGGGTTAAGGATGGTGTCGACGATGCGGATCTGCGGCCGTGGACGGGGCGTCAGAAGCTGCTCCGGTAGGTTGGATGAGGGTGCGAGGAAGCAGATCTGAGGCCGATGACTTGTGAGTTGGCAAAGCGGCCCCGGTAGGGTTGAGAATGGTATAGGCGAAGCTACTCCGGTAGGGTTGAGGAAGGTGTCGGCGAAGCGTCTCCGGTAGGGTCGAGGAAGGTGTCGGCAAAGAGGATCAGAGGCCGTCGGCGGGGGCGTCGGTGGGGCGGCTCCGTGGGGTGTGGACGAAGCGTCTCTGGAGGGGAGTATGAATGAGCCGCTGCATATGCGTGGCGGTTGATGAGAGTACCGGCGAAGCAGATTCGGCGCCGTGGACAAGGCCGACGCTGAATGGGCTGTGGTACAGTGGTGGATGAGCAGTCTACTTGTTTCTAGTGGAGGTGGGAGGGGTAGATGCGGCCGCAGAAGCAGATCCAGCGAGGTGGACGCCGCTGGCAGTGAATGGGCTATGGTACGCCGGTGGATGAGCAGTCTAGGGTTTCAAGAGGGGAAGGGAGAAAGGGCGATGAAGTATGGACGGTGTGATGTAAGATGCTCTGGTGTTGTGGAGTTAGTTGTTTTTGCGGGAGGGGGAGAGGAAATGGGGGTGCCGTGTAGTGGGGGAACCGGAAGTTACCAAAGCAGCCCCGACCTATCATGTAGATGAGGGCGGTATTGTAACTGTTGGTCTCCTTGCACCAAGGACAAAAGGGGGATTTCGCATGCTAAAGACTAAGGTGGCGGAAATTTTAGAAGGAAGCGGGAGATTTTGCCGCCCGCGGGATCGTTCGTATCCAGTTTCAACTAATTTTGGACCGTGCTAGCGGGAAGGTCATGCTAGACTATGTACACGGGGCACGCGTCAGCAGTTAATAACTGGTGTGAAGTCCACCCCAGAAAAAAGACAATAACTCGGGATGATGCGCCGATAACTTGGACGTTCACACGGGCGCGGCCAATCGTACAGGTGTAGTGGCGCGTTCACAAAAAGGGATCAAACGCTCAGCCTATGTATTTCTCGTGTAAATAGATAATTTAGTGCCATTGGTTATTTACTTTAAACATAATGCATTGACGTGTTAGTGTAGAGGCGCACAAAAAGAAATGGATATTGTAGTCAGCTACTTAAAAATGTTACCTCATATGATTACATAGCCTCCATTTCATAAATTGCGTACCCGTTGAATTCATATATGAATATTACATATATTATTTCAAAATAGAAACTTAAATCATCCAAGACTAATGAATTTGAATGCAAGAGTAACAATGGTGCATGTTCATGATAGCTACATTGGTTGTTTGAAGAAAAATCACTGTAACTTTGGCATGCACAACTAAAAAGGCTTATTTAAATAGAAAAAAATGTGATATGTGAGTTCCCAATCTTTATAGCGTTGAATCGATATTGTACCTTTGGCCACGATACAAAGTAGATATTGACTTATGTTCAAGCGATGCACATCCATGATCGCTAGATAGTGATACATGAATGAATTGTGCAATCTCTCTAACACGCATACATATCTCATTTCCCTGTGGGCATCAGAATCACACATGTGCACTTTGTGTATTTCTCTCTCTCTCAGGGTTAAATTCGTCTTTCTACCCCGTCCTAAAGTCTCTCACACAGAAACACACACGCTCTCTATGTCTAACACGCCCACCCCTTTAATTCCGCCCACCCACAGCCACTAATGTCTCTCACACATTTGCTATCTAACTATCCCTTAATATAGCTAGATATGTGTCACACAAACTCCTTCTCCCTACTAGCAAGATGCGCATGCGTTGCACGGAACATCAAGATGCATTTGTATGAGAAGTTTATGTTGTGGGAAAAAAGGATGAACAAGGGAATGCCTTATTTGCAAATGTGTTGAGGAGTGTGGGTATCTTTTTACAAAATTGCCATAGTTTCCTTCCTGTCCGTCGGATATAAATCGGATGGCCTATATTGCAGGATGGCAGGAACACCATCATCACCAACTCTGTTTTTTATAAGAGTGGAGATATGTGAGTGTCACTGCTTCCCCCCCCCCCCCCACACACACACACCCACACTTCCCAACACCGAAGGAGTAGGGTGACACCTCGATCTTGATACTAATCTATTGACTGGCTTCTCTCTCAAACATACACACACACTACCCGGCACCGAAGGACTAGGGTGGCACATCGATCTTGATAATAATCTATCTACTCCTCTTACAAACACACACACACACACACACACTCGCTAGTTGTGCCTCTGTGCCTACCGCACACACTCTCAATACGTCTTTCTCTCCCTCCCCCCCCAACAATGACAGCAGAAGGGTGACAACTCGATCTGATCATAATTTGTCAATTGGTTTCTCTCTCAAACATTGTGTCTCGGTGCCTCGCTCGGTAGCCCCCTCGATATGTAGACTTCTCGCACGCGCACAGCTGTAGTGACGATGATGCTGAACCCAGTATGCCTTGTTTTTACCGGCCTCATGTGATAGTTTTCACCCTGTTTTCTGTTAATTAACAAGGCAACCTTTTCTTTGTTACTACTAGTGAATCTGAAATCATTCGGGGCAGAAATAAAATATATCACTTCAACCCAATTATCGCAGCAACTATTTTAAAAGAAATTAGATAGCTGCCCGTGCGTTGCACTGAACATCAAGATGCATTTGTATCAGTAGTTTATATTGTGATAGAAAAGGTTGAACGAGGGAAGGCCTTATTTGCGAACGTGGAGAGACATGTGGGTATATTTTTGCAAAATTGCCATAGTTTCTTTCATATCCATTAGATATAAATCCGACGGCCTATATTGCAGGATGGCACACACACCATCATCACCAACTCTTTTTCTACTCCCTTCGTCCGAAAATACTAGTCATCAAAATGGATAAAAAGAGATGTATCTAAAACTAAAATACGTCTAAATACATTTCCTTTTATCCATTTTGATGACAAGTATTTCCGGACGGAGGGAGTATTTGTCTTTTTAGAGATTTCAACAAGTTACTATGACCGGACCTTACCAACATACTCAAAAAAGTAGCCCATAATTTTGATGTTACCTTCTTTTCTTGGCGGTGTAGTGCCATCTGGATACCTCATAAATAAATCAAGGACAAATCTGACCCCTTCCTGAAAAGACATACGGAGCAAAATGAGTGAATCTACACTCTTAAATATGTCTACATACACATCCGTATGTGGTAGTCCATTTGAAATCTGAAAAAGACAAATATTTAGGAATGAATGGAGTATATATAAGAGTAGACATGGAGATATATCTCCAGCATGGTCTACAACAAAAATGTGCTGGGCTGGTTAGCGCCGGATGCTCGCAACGCGATGACATGAGTTCGTATTCTGTCTTTTAACTTTATATTTTTATATTATATATTACTCTACTTATTTGATATATACTTCTTTCGCCACTTTACTGATAGTGGAACCCACAGAGTACCTAGAATACAAGATTAAGGATGGACTTGTTTCTTTTTAACTTTCTATACGAAGCTGTAGCCAGCCTGCGACTCACGTGTACACTGTGCATGCAATTAACTTTTTATAGAGGGACAATCATATAGGCAATTAACTCAAATAGATTGGATGTCACTCTATTATTTCCAGCATAAAGAGCATCTCCAACGGCAGCCGGCAAATTTCCTCCCGCTTCCTTAAGCGGAGGACAACATCAAACGCCAGCGACATACATTTTTACAACTCTAACCAACCAGATGAAATTCGTGCAAACACAGACTGATTTCATATAAGCATGAAGGATTCCGTATAAAAAAGCCGGATCTTCATATAAACATCATGGATTTCATTACATTTAAATGAACTAAGAGGTGCCAATCCGGCTCTCTTGTATAATTAATACTCCCTCCGTCTGGAAATACTTGTCCTAGAAATGGATGTATCTAGACTTATTTTAGTTATAGATACATACAATTTATCCATTCTTAGAACAAAAATTCCCCGCTAGCTGGAGAGGGAGTACGTAATCTAAATGGCCGCCTGCGGATCCCATTGTCTTCCTCATGTCCGTCAGACACTTGCAGGGTCGACGAAGGTCCTCGGAAGAGACGAAGAAGCAAAGAAACCACCTAATTCCGTGGTCGTCACCTCGGCGGTGGCCTTCATGGGTCCCAAGTGGCGGGGGCCTCCCGTGTTCTACTTCTCCTCGATGATGGCGGCGGACACGGGGAAGCTGGCCACTGACTCGTCGCTCTCCATGCACCCGGCTTCTGTCTCTACCTGCATGGCGCTGCCGCAGGCACGGGAGGCGCGCCCATAGACACGGGAGGTGCGGCCACCATAGACACTAGTGGCGCGGTACGACGCGGCAGCGACGGCGCCCGTACCGGCGTGCTTGCCGCCGTGCCGGCGTGGAGCAACTCGCCACTCCTCATCGAGCTGAACTGGAGCGGCGAGTTGCTGAACCACGCACCTGCTTGGGGCGGCAACTGGCTCTGTCGGGCCAAGCGAGGTTGGTGAAGCACCGAGCGGCCTCGCCCATATCCGGAGGGCTCGGCGGGCTACCCAGCTGGGTAATATGCCAGAGAAAGGCTCATCGAAAGCCATCGGAGGAGTGGAGAAAATGGTGAAGGAGGAGATGTGGGAGCGGCGGAGGGGTGCAATTCTTGCCCGCTGTCTGTCTGGCCTCGTGTAAATAGAGGGCGGACGGTAGGAGCTTGGCCGGCGTCTGGCCTCGTTTAAACTGAGGGCGGATGGGAGGAGCTGGGCTGGTGTTGCGTTTAATTCCGGCCCGCTCATGAACGGACGTGTGGCCGGAGTAGGATTCTCGGTTTCCATGCGGGTTTAACGGAGGGGTTTAATGGAGGCACCGGGCGTGCAGCGGGCGGTGCAGTACTATTTGATTTGACAGCAGTAATGAGCCGTCAAATCACAAAGGCCCTCGCCTCTCGTGAAACCGACCGAGCTAGCCTGCCCCGCCCTCTAGCCTTTTAAAAATGTATATACTCCACTTTTGTACAGTAGTAGTATCGATGGATTGCGCCATGGAGAAAAACTTGAAATTAAGAAAAAGGTGGTACATATAGAGAGCGCTCGTCGCCAAATTATACATATAGTACTATTAAAAAGGCTTGTCAAAATAATGGTGTCCAGCACAAGTGCACAACCCACCCCTCAAATAAAACTAAGCACCCTGGAATTCTTTGACAAAACTAAGCACCCTGAAATTCTTTGACAACTAAACTGCTGGCTATATGATGTTGGCCATATATATTGTATGTATATAATTTGAAGAAACGAGTGGTAGTACTATACCAACTAAAAGATGAAATGTAAGAAATACTAGTATGTACGTACTGAAGAGTTAAAGTAACAAGAAGAAACATAACATAGTTCTGCTGGGGGCTCAACACAACAGACCCTCAAATTAAATTAAGCACACCTGAAATTAAACTTTGCATCTATTCCGGTAGACACTGCATTAGAACCACCATGACCAACGACACTGCCACCTTACTCGGAGTCCTCGTCCACATCCTCGACTTCGTCCTTGTCCCTCTTCCTCTTGGCTGATACTTCTTTGCTTGAACCGCACACTTGGCTGTTGCTCTTCATCCAACCCTTGTAGATATTGAAGCAAAGGTAGCCACCCATTGTAGCCTACTAGATGTGGTCTATATCTAGTACATTCCGCTGCCATGCATGATGATGAAACATGTATGGAGGTTTCTCTAGTTTACCGTACAAAGGATGAACCATGGCTCCTGCCAGGGTCAGCATTGAAGGCTGAAGAGAGGACACCAGTCGATTCTTCTGGAGGTCGAAGGTGTTTCCTACAACGAGGCCTACCCGACGCAGGACTTCTTTGTCGTTACCAAAGTCTACAGTAACGAATTTGACTAGGTTGCTCCCGAGGAATTCCTTAAAATCCTGGCACTCAACGTCGGCATGGCATATGTGGTAGACCAAGCATAAGTCATGCACGCAAACCTGGATCACGGCGGGCTTCTTCCTCTCTTCGTATTTTAGATCCTTTTCTCGTCCTAGGACTGTGGTGTACTCAACATCTAGCCCAGCGACCCACTCATTATCTGAGTTTTCGAACATGCGTCTGAAACGAGAAAGGCATCCTTTCACCATCGCGGAAGAACGGGTGTAGATTACGTCGAACTCATCGCCGGTGATGGTTCTAACCTTGTACTCACCGCCGATCCTGGAGATTTGGACGCCATGGATTTGGGAGGAGGGTTAGGATTAGTGGAACTGCCGTAATGTGAATGGACGGGACGACTAGGAGCAAACTGCCATAGTATTGAAGGACGCGCGGGGACGAGTAGGAGCGAACTGCCAGCGTGCGAACGGCAGGGTAGTGGCATTCCATTCTCCCATGATACGGGCTTCCGAGAGCCCTTGGATCTGAGATCGAACGGTTGCATGGCGTGATTCTAGACTTATGGGTGAATATCCTATCCCGGAGGGTTATACAAATTTTCAGCAACTTAGCATGCGACCGTTTGATCTCAGATCCAAGGGCTGCCAGCAGCCCGTATCGTGGTCACGCCTACCACGACCGTCGCGTCGCTCGTGCGGTCGCGCCCTTGGAGATTTAACACGGTGCGTTAGGCTATCTGATGTTTGGCATGTTATACATAGTCATCACTTAGTCACTCATACTACAACAAGGTTGGCTATAAGTGTATTTTTTACTCCTCTCTATCTCTTTCTTCGTACTCCCTCCGTCCCATAATATAAGAACGTTTTTGACACTAGTGTAGTGCCAGAAACATTCTTATATTATGGGACACAGGGAGTACTATTATTTATTGCATTTGCCAAGGAGTGACCTCTTCCAATGAAATGGTGTTGCTAAGTTTGCTTCATTTAATTAGCTATAGACTCAAAATTGTCTTTTCACCTAGGTACACGCGCTTAGCACCGTTTCTTCCTTGGGTCACCAAACTAGTCTCTCTCTTCTTGATTAACTTGCCACATCAGACTTTATGCCTATGTGGCAAGCTTAAGCACCTATAGCCTGTAGGAGCAAGTAAAAGTAAGTACAATAGTGCGCTTTACATGACATTTTTGCATATGTGGAGGAAAGAGAGGCAAGGAAAAAGTGGAGAAGTGGGCTCTCATGCAAGAGCCAGCCTCTACTACATGGTGGAGCATTGGGAGAGGCACCTGTATGGAGGTGGTCAAGAATCTGAGAGACTCGCGCCGGTCGTAGCGCCGCAGTTAAAATGACAATGGCAAGTCAAATCACAGGGCCCCACCTGTCCAGCAGTAACTCGTTGTAAAATCACACTGCCCTACGTTTGCAGCAGTCTACTCCCTCGTCTTCTCGCATCTCTGTCAAACCGACTAAAGCACTATGTTACAGTAACATATTATGTTACCACAAGCACCTCTTTCCTCATTAAATAGTTGCCACATAATCAAAATTGTCTTGGGATGTGTTAAGTTACTACCTAAGTTACTCCCACTATGGCTAGCCTAAGAAACAACGTGAGAGTTAATGCACCACACCTATGTGTTTACTATTTGGTTTTCGTAAGATGACTTAATACTCACCTAGACGGAGGGAGTATTCGATTTGAAAGCGGGCGACGCAGTTCCCGATACGGTTTTAATGTAGATGAGGGAGGGAGTAGCGATTCCCGATATGTTGAACGGCCAATGCATCCTCCTTCAATTAATGCATGAGGGAAGTAATGGGAGGAGGTCCGGGAAAAGAGGCTGCACGATGTGAATGCAACGCAGTTTGCCCTCATTGCCCTCATATAAAGGCGCCCCTCCATTCCAATGCATCTACCACATCGTACGCACCTAAGCATTTGCCTAAGCCCCTACACTAAGCGCAAAAGATCTCACTCCAGACCCGTGGCGGCGACGCGCGTGAGCAGCCAACGGCTGCGCCAGATGGTCCACGACGCCGGCCTGCGGCATGGCGCCGAGGATCGTTTCCAGACGGTGTTGGAGACTGGCTGGTGGATGGCCGCCGTCGATGCCAACTACGACTCTCAGTTGTACCAGATGATCGTTGACACCAGGAACAAGTTCACCGTCATCAAGAAGCTCGCGGACGACATCGCCGTACTCCTCCAGCCCGCGCTCCCGGGCTCCTCATTGCCTGCCACCCTAATCGGCCTCCATGGCCGGAACCTCTTTCAAGCACTAGTGGCCCTGCAAATGCCCGCCGACGCCACGAAGAATGTCCACCTGGAGGTCGCGCTCGTCGTGAGGCACCTCGCCCTGCAAGAATTCGTCGACCTACACATCCACGTGTACAAGCAAATCGTGTACATAGGTATCTACAATGCCAGTGAGGACGCTAAGAGGTTGGCCTTCCTCAACCAGCTGGAAGCCTTGGATGCCTTTGCTGAGAAGCACCTCGACCTCGCCACAAAAGCCGCTGCTCCTTAGCCACCGGCCGGTGGTCCGACGCACTAAGTTGAGGAGGAGGAGGAGGTCGTACGTTCGTGGATCCATCTTTCTTCTTGCCTTCTGTAACCACAACTGCGATCGCATCATCGTGGCCTTAATTCTTTTTGTGCTGTTGCATTCTCGTTCCAGTCAATACCGACATGTGCGATCCCTTTGCTTAATTATATGCATCACTGTAACTAGTACTCGATCCGTCAATTTATAAGTTGTGCTTACCTTTTCCATCAACTTCGTGCAACGCGCGAGCATCTTGCTAGAAACACTAGAATATGTCTATATAATCCGTATGTGATAGTCCATTTGAAATCTCAAAAAAGACAAATATTTAGGTATAGAGGGAGTAATATATTAGGAGTATATCATGCACACAAAGGCAGAGGAGCGGTGGGGCTGAGAGGGACGAGGGGCACGTCGGGGGGATGAGGATCCCCTGACGCAAACAATCCTACCATTCTGTCACTGACATGTGGGACCCATAAGCGTGGGTCCCACCTGTCAGTGAAGGAAAGGCAGGGCAAGGCAGTGATAGCCACGTCAGAGGATCCATGTCCATGTCGGGGGACGTCGTGCCGTGGTTTTGAGCGGCGTCGTGGGAATCGCGTGTGGGTGTGGCAGTGGTAGAAACAAGAAACGTGATGGTCGCCATGGTTCAACTTCCATGGACAAGCTGTCATGTCTGCTGACACATGTATATGAAAACTAGAGTGTTTATATTTCAAGCACGTGAACAAGTATTATTCTACTACTTTGGATCCATTGCAACGCACGAGCCAGCACATTGGTAGTAGTAGTGTCCATCTCTATCTCTAGAGGCCTTCCCTCGTTCATCCTTTTCTCTCACAAGATAAACTACTCATACAAATGCATCTTGATGTTCCGTGGAATGCACGAGGATGTTTCCTTGCGGGTCTCTGCAGCGCGGCGTGGCCTTAGTTGCAACTTGACGCCCCTTGAGATGCCGACATTGAGGGGCACTCGAATTTCCTCGGATGAGCAGGTAAGATGAGTTTGATCACGTAGTAAATGCATTCTAAAGATTACTTCCGTGTCCATTTCCTAATTATCCCCCTGCCCACTGTTTCACAGGTTAGGCTCGGTGCGAGTGGAGGTTGGCTTGCATATGTACGGGAGGGTACCAACATCAAATTGCACAACATTCACAAGATGACACCGTTCCCGTAGAACCTTTGTCCAACATTGGGATCAGCCATGCAACGGGCCACCGCATGAATTGGTACGATGGAACCACGGTGAGATTGAATAAGATAGCACGAATCTTGCACATGGCGGTCAAAGGCGAACCATGCTGTCTGCGGGCGATTTGTTGCCGTACGAGTAGGAAGACGTTGTGCTCCTTTCTAACCGCATCTTCGCGGTGACAAACTAGGGGACTTATTTTGTATGGGACACATCCTACGATATACTCCCTCTCTCCCGGTTTATTTGTTTTGAATCTTTTTGTTTTATAAGTTTCAAATTCAAATTTGCAGCTCCCCATCACATGTTGAGATTACAATGTCCATTAAATCGTTGCGTGCATGTATAGTAAAGAAACAAATCTCGAGTTTGGCACGAGTTCGTGCTGCGGGAGCACCACAAGCCCTGGCGCAGGAGTTACATTTCCATCTTAGGGCCGTCGGGACTGAGCTTCAGCGCCTTACTACACCTACCTTTGAGTCAATAAAATGTGGACCCGATAGGTGACTGGTCCACATGTAATGCTCCCGTAGGCAGAGGGGCAGTGGGGCCAAGAGGGGTGAGCCGCAGGTCGGGGGACGTGTGGTTTCATGGGTTCGAGCGGCGTCGTGGGAATCGCGGGTGGCTGTGGTAGAAACTTGACGCTCGCCGCATTATAGTCAAGCGGACCCACGCTACTACACTGTTCCAAAGACATGCACACCATCGAAATAGTCCATCTATATCAATATACACCGAGAGGGAATAATTTTTTTACGACAGAGGAAATAGTTCATCCATCCATAATGCCCTCCTGCTGGTGCAACCTCTTCTTCTTCTTCTTCTTCTTCTTCTTCTTCTTCTTCTTCTTCTTCTTCTTCTTCTTCTTCTTCTTCTTCTTCTTCTTCTTCTTCTTCTTCTTCTTCTTCTTCTTCTTCTTCTTCTTCTTATTCTTCTTATTCTTCTTCTTATTCTTCTTATTCTTCTTCTTATTCTCTTACTCTTCTTCTTCTTCTTATTCTTCTTCTTCTTCTTCTTCTTCTTCTTCTTCTTCTTCTTCTTCTTCTTCTTCTTCTTCTTCTTCTTCTTATTCTTCTTATTCTTATTCTTCTTCTTCTTCTTCTTCTTCTCTTCTTCTTCTTCTTCTTCTTCTTCTTCTTCTTCTTCTTCTTCTTCTTCTTCTTCTTCTTCTTCTTCTTCTTCTTCTTCTTCTTCTTCTTCTTCTTCTTATTCTTCTTCTTATTCTTCTTCTTCTTCTTCTTCTTCTTCTTCTTCTTCTTCTTCTTCTTCTTCTTCTTCTTCTTCTTCTTCTT